>JARFJB010002043.1:980000-1445000 GCA_036346205.1 Vesta saturnalis
CGATGCAACTCAACCACTGATAAGTTAGAATCCAAGTATTTTCTTAATTCATCTTGGGTACGTGAATAATGTGACTCTCGAAGTGGAAGTTCCTCAATAAGTCTTCTTACTTTATTTAGCATTTCAGTACTAGTAAGTTTTGATCTTGGTTCATGTCAAGCTCTTACATCTTTAATAAAAATGGAAGATTTTGCGCCTCAGTCTAGAGATTTTGTTCCATGTGGATCCACAAAACTGGTTTGCCACATCTCTACTGTTATTTCTACTACACCTTATATTTATATAAAACTTTTCTGTTCTTTGCATCTTGGTTTATATACCTTGAATGCTGCAGGATATGTGGTTCTTTACAACCCTTTAACTAAATGTTTTGTTCCGTGTTGGAGGATAAATATTTATATCTTTCAAGAATATGGGCTGTTCTTCAACGTTAAGTTTGGAGGCACGTTTACAGCGGCAGTTCCTTATTGGTCGACTCTGAAGATCGTCAAAACAGCTTTTCTTCTTAATATCTCTTTTTCAAGTTTCTACTTTGAGCACTCTTTTCCTTCCGGCCACTTTCTGTTTCGGTTTTTTCTGGTCGTTTGTTTTTTTGAATCTTTTTCGTTTTTGCTCACACCTTCCTGGATGTCAATATTTTCTTCTTGAATTGAAGGGAGTAGCAATAGGCCGGCAAGTTGCTATATTGACTGTCGATTCTGTCAGACTTAAACTGATTTTGTATCAGGAATCAGATACGTGAAATTAACGTGTTTTTAGATAAAGAACCATTTGTAACAGGCAATCAATGTAGAACGAAACTTAACTGTGTGTTTTAATTTGTGAAAGACCATCTGTGGTTTCTTGTTAATAGAGAAATACAATTAGTGCCTGTGATTTATCAATAGACTCTGTGTGTTAATGTGACCACATGTTTGAAATGAAAAATTTTGTGTGTATTATGTGTTTGTACGGAACATTAGCCAATGCTGTTTGTGTGTTTGTGTGTTTGTGTGTTTGTGTGTTTGTGTGTTGTGTCGTGTTTGTGTGTTTGTGATTGTGTTTGTGTGTGTTGTGTTTGTGTGTTTGAGTGTTTGTGTAGTTTGTGTGTTTGTGTGTTTGTGTTTGTATGTTTGTGTGTTTGTGTATTGTGTGTTTGTGTGTTTGTGTGTTTGTGTGTTATGTGTGTTTGTGTGTTTGTGTGTTTGTGTGTTTGTGTGTTTGTGTGTTTGTGTGTTGTGTTTGTGTGTTTGTGTGTTTGTGTGTTTGTGTGTTTGTGTGTTTGTGTGTTTGTGTGTTTGTGTGTTTTGTATTGTTTGTCTGTTTGTGTGTTTGTGTGTTTGGTTTGTGTGTTTGGTAGTTATGTTGGTGTTTGTGTGTTTGTGTGTTTGTGTGTTTGTGTTTGTGTGTTTGTGTGTTTGTGTGTTTGTGTGTTTGTGTGTTTGTGTGTTTGTGTGTTTGTGTGTTTGTGTGTTTGTGTGTTTGTGTGTTTGTGTGTTTGTGTGTTTGTGTGTTTGTGTTTGTGAGTTTGTGTGTTTGTGTGTTTGTGTGTTTGTGTGTTGTTTTGTGTGTTTGTGTTTGTGTGTTTGTGTTTGTGTGTTTTGTGTTGTGTGTTTGTGTGTTTGTGTTTGTGTGTTTGTGTGTTTGTGTGTTTGTGTGTTTGTGTATTTTTTTGCGTGTTGTGTTTGTGTGTTTGTTTTTTTGTGTTTGTGTGTTTGTGTGTTTGTGTGTTTGTGTGTTTGTGTGTTTTTTGTGTTTTTTTGTGTTTGTGTGTTTGTGTGTTTGTGTTTGTGTGTTTGTGTGTTTGTGTGTTTGTGTTTTGTGTGTTTGTGTGTTTGTGTGTTTGTGTTGTTGTATTGTGTGTTTGTGTGTTTGTGTGTTTGTGTTTGTGTTTGTGTTGTGTGTTTGTGTGTTTGTGTGTTTGTATGTTTGTGTTTTTTTTTTTTTTGTTGTTTGTGTGTTTGTGTGTTTGTGTGTTTGTGTGTTTGTGTGTTTGTGTGTTTGTGTTTGTGTTTTGTGTTTATGTGTTTGTGTGTTTTGTTTGTGTGTTTGTGTGTTGTGTTTGTGTTTTTGTGTTGTTTTGTGTGTTTGTGTTTGTGTTATGTGTTTGTGTGTTTGTATTTATGTGTTTGTGTGTTGTGTTGTGTGTTTGTGTTTGTATTGTGTGTTTGTGTTTGTTTGTGTGTTTGTGTTTTGTGTGTTTTGTGTGTTTGTTGTGTTTTTGTGTTTGTGTTTGTGTTTGTGTGTTTTGTTGTGTGTTGTTTTGTTTTGTGTTTGTGATTTGTGTGTTTGTTGTTTGTGTTTGTGTATGTTTGTTGTTTGTGTGTTTTGTTTGTGTTGTGTTTGATGTTGTGTTTGTGTTGTTTGTGTGTTTGTGTTATGTGTGTTTGTGTTATTTTGTGTGTTTGTGTTTTAATTCTGTGTGTTTGTGTGTTTGTGAGTTTGTGTACTTGTGTGTTTATGTGTTTGTGTGTTTGAGTGTTTATTTGTGTGTTTGTATGTTTGTGTGTTTGTGTGTTTGCGTGTTTGTGTGTTTGTGTGTTTTAGTGTTTGTTTGTTGTTGTGTTTGTGTGCGTGTTGCGCGTGTGTCGTATTGGTGCTGTGGCGTGTATTTGTTGTGTGTGTGTGTGTGTGTGTGTGTGTGTGTGTGTGTGTGTGTGTGTGTGTGTGTGTGTGTGTGTGTGTGTATATATATATTCGTGTGTATGCGTGTGAAGCGCGCACGCGGGCGTGCGTGTGTAGGTGGTGTGTGTTTGTGTTTGTATGTATGTCTATTAGCGTCTATCTGACATGAAGTTTTAAACTGACATAGATTGCTTTGGTTTTTACAATGTTGCCTATTTTCGGTATGTTACTGTTAATCTAGTTCACGATTAATTTCAATAATATTGCCTTCAAGACAGAAACACAAATGTTCTAGTAAAATAGTATGACAATATGAAAATTGCCTTTTCTACTTGCCACCGTAATCATGTTTACATGATAAGGTATGCTAATCCTTGAAATTCTTTTTTAAGTTTCACACTTTCACAAAAATGTTATTGTAGGTAAATGATATGCGATAAATAGCATATCATCACTGAACTGAAGTGCATTTAACCCCTTAGATTAGGGTTTTCCGTAAGGAATACTCCAATTTTACATAAAAAAACAACGTGTATCATTTTTGATCAAAATGCACTAAAAATTGAGAGTGAATAACAACAGAAAGAAACATTTTCGAATAACCTATAGGTTTATAACGATGCAACAATACAATACATTTTTTTTTAACTTTTGATCTAAAGTGAAGTTTTTAACTTTGTATGGTTACATCATTGAAATATTTTAAAATTACAAAAAATAATACGGAATTACAAAATCAATTATCTGTTCATAAAATATATCGGTATGTTAGGTATAACTTAAAAGTGGTTACAGATTCCCAAAATCTAATATCACCGATTCTGAAAATAAAATACTGTTTACCATTGGTGATACAATTTTTACCGAAATCACTTTTACAGCTAATTTCAAATTTGTTATCATAGTTTTTAGTTAATATGTTATTTGAAACTAACTCTGATTGCATTGAAACCACAAAACGTAGCTTTGATACAAGACGTAAAGAACATATGAGATTTTGTAGATTAGGTCAACCAGAGAAGTCTGCGGTGGCTGACTAAGCCTTAAATAATCTAAATCATGAAATTTAATTTGACAATATGGAAATATTGTCAAGACAAACTTATTATTGTGTTCGTTTACAACGTGAAGCTATTGAGATATATAAACGCCCTAATAATTTTAATAGACAAGAAGGAAATCTCCGTTTAAATAGGTTTTGGCATCTTATAATTTAAAAAAAGGCATAATGATACGTCTTGATTTTGATTTTAATTTTGACTTTTGGTATGTCTAGGTTTTTTGCTGTTTTTCCTAGACCTTGAAGCAAATGTTTTACCAATTATATTTTAAATTACCATAGCATTATAATTTAACATAAGTAGTTGAAATTAAGATTAAAATTAAAAAATTAGAAAAAACGTTCTGCAATATGCTTTTCATTGTTAATAACACTTGCAATTATTGCCAAAGATATCTCTTTGTTAGATTTAACTGGATAATTTTATTTGATGCCATGGTTATATTTGTGAATGCATCCATCAATTTCAAATTGAAGTTTTTCACAACTTTGCACTTAGATTATAACTTGATTACATTTTGTTAAATGTGTTCTTTGGCTAATATTTTTTATTGTTGGTCTTCGCCGTTAGAGGGTGATTTGCCATCTTTAAGACAGTTTAACAATATTTAATTATTAATGACCTGGTTATTCTTCACTAAAATTTAATTCTATAGTTGGCTTTATACGGTTCTCATACTGTTATATTAATAGCCGGCTGATGTTTATGTTTTAATTTTCAACTTCGACAAAATTGTTTTCAACGTCTTTAACAATTTTAATAGATATTTCTACTGACGAAGATAACTGTAAGTGTTATCGAAACGTTTAGATTGTATAATTTAAAATACACCATTAAAAAAACCCAAACAACATAAGTATTTTATAACTCTGATTGCATTTCCAAATAACAGTAGGTACCACTGTTTGCTATTAATTTAAATTAAAAAGTTACTTTATACCACACTCACTATTTTGTCATCTGAATGCTATCAGAAATAATTCTGTCAACTATCCTGTTTCGTTTTTACGAATAATCTTGGGCGGTGTTTGATAATTAGTATTATTGTGATAGCAAACTGTTTTGCTATGTTCAATAATTATTCAATTCAGAGATACATACCTACTCGTACACATGCCAAGAACGGCGAAATTAACGTTCTCATGAATTCAGAATGCAGTAGTCAAATATCCGTGCCGGTTTTGGTACTATTTGCCGTGTCCCCTGTTCGCCTTCGCCGATTCGCCGTCGCCAATTCGCCGTAGGAACAGTTAGCCGTTGGTCAAATTCGCCGTAGGGACGATTCGCCGAAGGGACATGTTTTAGACGAATATATAAATATATATTTGTTCTTAGGTACGCCAACAACACAGAAAACTAATGCATTACGTAAAAAAATACTACAGATGTAAAACAATTTTAATTTTACCAAAGGCCAGCTGTCTCGACGGCGAATCGGCGATAGCGAAAGCGAATTGTCCTAGGCCTCACGTGCGACCTTCTGTAATGAAGAATACAGTATATATAAAAAATATTTCTATGTGTTTGTCGATAACATTTTAAGTCTATCAACAGCACTAATCAAATTGGTTACACGATGATTATCTTCTTTATGATTCTTGACTAATCCCTACATCCTAAAAAGAATGTCATTGTAAGTTACTAATATTTAAAAACATTTTTTTTATTTATAGCTAGTACACAGGGACTTAGCTGCAAGAAACATTTTATTAGCACAAGAAAAAGTTTGTAAAATATCTGACTTTGGACTAACGAGAGACATTTACCAAGATGATGCATATTTTAAACGTAGTAAAGGACGAGGTAGTATACATACTCAACGTTTACACTTAAAAATGACATCCGTAATGATCTTAATGTTATAGTTCCGATAAAATGGATGGCTCCAGAATCTTTATCTGATCATGTATACACAAATAAGTCAGACGTTTGGAGTTTTGGTATATTGATATGGGAACTTGTGACTCTAGGAGCTTCTCCTTATCCTGGAATTGTAGTACAGTCACTATTCCATCTTTTAAAAACGGGTTATAGAATGGAACGTCCCGAAAATTGTTCAGTTGCTCTGTAAGTTTGAATTTTCAGGTGAAATATTTTGCAAATATTTTGTAGGTACAAGTTAATGAGAAGTTGTTGGAGCTTAGACCCTGAGAATCGTCCTACATTTTCAGAATTGTCAATGAAATTTGAAAAAATGCTGGGTGATAAGGTGGAATATTTAGATCTTACTAGCAATGCTATTAATAATCGTGGATATTTTTGCGATAATCTAGATGATATTGATGGTAAATAGTATAAATTGTTAATGTTACAGATACATTCTCAAATTATTACTTTTAGTTGATGTAGATCACGATGAAAATAGAGTGAAAAGTAATACAGAAGCAATAAACTACTTAAACAAAACCATTGATTATGCCAAATGTGGAAACGCTACAAAAATAAATGTTCCAACCCCGGATGATGAAAACATTGAAAATGACGAATTACTGTCTACTTCGCGTAGTGACGTGCAAAACAGTATTGGTTATGAAACTCCTATTAAATTACAAAACAAACCAGAAAATACAGTAACAACACCTCTAAATGAATTTCCTCAATACGGATATACGGATATGAACGCTTGTAAACCTAAATAAGTCATTTATGGCACGACACTGTTATTTTTCATACTCCAAGCACAAATTTACCACAAAAGTATTGCTTTGCTTGAACGTATGCTAATGAGGACTAAAGGAATTGTTTTTTTTTAATGCAGAAACAAGCCATTGAAATGTTGTTTATTGAAAAATATGGCAAAATAGTAAATCATGGCACTATGTCTATAAAAGATGTGTGTTACTTGATAAAAGTATAGCTTAAGTAGTCCAAATATTTAGTATCTTTTATACAATGTTAAAATATAAGATGTGTGGCTCAAACGGAATTATTTTTAAAATTTACAGATGTTAGTGCCCTGGCTGAGCAAAATTACTAACTGCTCGCCACCGATAAAGCTGTTCTTTGTTGTGTTTATTACTTGCAGGTATTTTTCACTAAAATGTTTTTCATAATTGTAATTTAAAAAAATTAGATATAATATTCAACATCACAGATAAGATACAGGGAACTCATTTTCTAACTAAACTAATGGTACTTCCAGTTCTACCAAAGAAAAAAAGCTGTTATTAATTTCATCTTATTTAATTAACATTTTTCGATATAAGGTAAGGTTTATAATGAATAGTAATTGAAAAGTTAACTAGAAAAATGTGCGTATACTTTCAGATGTAGGACACTATGTACAGGGTGTTAAAACATAAAGATTGTTTATTCTTATATACTGTAATGTACAAGATATAGTGAGATTGTTTATGTAAAGACTGCTTCATGTTTAAATTAAATAATGTACACATTATTTATTATTGTTTGTGTGTCATATATATTTGTATGTTACTATTTCAGGTAAAAATATATGGATATTTTTATCATGTTTTGTTCTTTAGCTTTATATTTACATTTAGTGATTAGCTTCAAAGCCCAATTTTGAAGAAAATTTTATATCGCATATAACTACTGACTTAACGGTCATGTCTTTAAATAGTATTTTTTATACCATATTTCCTCGCATTCTACAATCATGTTTTGCTCTATTTGTATTACTAATTCTACAAAATTGTCATTCTTATTACAAAAAAAAATTAAAAAGGTTGTAATCGAATGTTTATATTTATACATAACTCAGTGTTCACGTTACACTCGACAAATGGTTCTGCGGGTGAAGTAATAAAAATAAACCCCGCCTATTGTTGGGCAGTGGTCGACAGAGATTGGAAAGAGAGTAGTCACTTGGGTAAGAAACGTTCAGTGTTCAACATCAATACTGATGAAACTTATTTAAACATTTAAATAATATATATCTATTTATGTACTTTAAGCTATCGAAACACTGATTAATTTGTACCTGGATATCTTAAATTATGGCTAATTTGCAATGTAAATTTTGGTAACTAGATTATCTATAATTCTAGATCTGTAAATGAATCAATACATTCTTATCTTTCATTTTAATATTTTCACATTTCACGAAACGAATAAAAATACATGGGTTGATCCTTGTAAATGTGTAATTAAACAATTATAAATAAATGTTAAATAATTTAGTATCATCTCGTACGCCTTGTAAGTTACAATAATTTTATTTATGGAAAATAATTTAAAATTTTTATTTTGGAATTAGATTTCATAGTAGTATGACAAATTTTAAAATTTATTTTATGCTCTAAAATATGTACATATTTCATGTCACTCTCATTTTTTATGATTGTGGACCTGAACAGGCTAAATTTGGCCTATCGTGCTAAAGCACTCAGGAACACTTAGGAGGATGGATAGAGGATAATGAATTGCCAATAGATGCCTATCAACAGCTACCTTAAATTTTCTCATATCATAAGTGAGAGGAAAGCAGGAACTAGGGAGATCATTCCAGAGTTTAGAGTTTAGAAGCCCGAGATCGTATCAAAGAATATAATTCAGCAGCACAATAGCCGTTGTAATAACGATACTACAAAGAAAGAACTGAAACCATCCTTCTATGCTCAAGGGACTGTATGTGAGAAGTTAAAGACGGGTCATTTATAAGCTTAATCGCTCTCTTTTTAATACGATCAACGATATCGAGAGCGTATTGGGGAGCACTAACCCAGACGTGAGAATTTTATTCCAGATGAGGCCGAATTTGGGCCTTATACAGCAGAAGGAGTTGTCGAGAGGTAAAGTACTGCTTAAATCTGTACAAAAAGTCTATTTTACGAGCAGCTGTTTTGGTAGCTGACAGAAGATGGGCAACCCATGAGAGATTTGAAGATACAGTCATACCCCACAGAGTAATAGAGTCTGAAAACTTAAGAACTGAGCCATTCATACTTACAACAGGAAATGATCGATCTTTTTTGGCGGACATAAGGCAACACTGAGTTTTGTTAGCATTACATTTAACTAGATTATTGCTTCCCCATTCGAGAATACGTTGAATGTCTTTGTTGATTGAATTTGCCATTTCAGCTTTAATTTCTTGATTTGACATAGAAGGTGGATTATCACTATGAGTAGACTGAGATGAACTACAGTGAAGAGTGCTATCGTCAGCAAAGCATTGGATGTGGTTAGTTGTTGAAGAAATAAGGTCATTTATGTACAGCAGAAAAAGTGTAGGCGCTATAACGGATCCCTGTGGTACGCCCGTGTTAATACTAACCTCTTTTGAAAAAAGCCATCAACTACGACACGTATTCGTCTTTCATCAAGGAAACTAGAAACCCAGTTGATGAGCGTGTCATTTAGCGCAAACGAGGTGAGTTTGGCAAGTAAACGCCTATGCCAAACTTGGTCAAATGCCTTTGAGATATCTAAAGCGACTACAACTGTTTCACCGGACTGCTCTACTGTATTGTTTCAAACTTGGGTCACATATGAAAGAAGATCACCTGTTGAACGACTTTGCCTAAAGCCATATTGGTGGTCGCTAAGGAGTTTGTTAGTTTCAAGAAACATGAGCAGTTGCTGATTGAAGGCTTTTTCCATGATTTTAGGTAAAATGGAAGTGATGGCAATTGGTCGGTAGTTTCAGGGATCGGTCTTATCGCCTTTTTTGGGAATAGGTTGTACATATGCTAACTTCCATGATGAAGGGAATTCCCCAGAAGACATAGAGATCGTATAGAGCTTAGACTGATACTAGTTCGGGGGAACATTTGTTTAAGACAATAGCTGGTATACTATCTGGACCAGTCGCCTTATTGAGATCAAGCCTACTGATGATCGATTCCAAGAGCTTGCACCGAAAATGAATTGGTTTCATAGCGTATGAAGAAGAGTTGACTAGGGGCACATCTTTTCCACAATCATTGAGACACGAGTTTGATGCAAACAAATCCGCAAAAACATTGGCTTTGCCTACAGAATCAGCAACTACCGATCCGTCAATAGATGTCAGGGGAAATGAAGATGTTCAAAGTTTTACTAATGGCTTTAGCTAAAGACCAAAATTTACGACTGCCTAAAGGAGATGTAGCTAGTTCATTGCATTTTCGTTGTTCGAACAACTTTTTAGTTTTAGTGATAACACTTTTGCAGATATTTCTAGCACCAACGTATTCTACATGACTGTCGACCGATTTATTAGATTTCCATTTAATGTAATATTTATTTTTTAAAGATATTGCATCAGCACAAGCCTTATTGAACCAGGGTTGGGAACGTGAATGACCTATATGGTACTGTTTTTTGGGAATGTATAACTCCATTCCCATGAGGATGACTTCAGATACTGAAAGAGCGATGTCCGAAGAAGAGGACGACTTAAAACAATATTCACGCCATGGAAAGGTTGCAAAGAAATCCCATAAATTACTCCATCGAGCTGACTTAAAACACCACAAGGTTCTATCGGTTTTGCGAACAACAGTGGAATTAGGTACAGTAGAAATGATTTCTATTAGACAATGGTCGGAAAGACCTAAAGGCGAAAGAACGGAAGTTTTATAAACAAGAGGGTTTGATGTAAGAAAGAGATCTAGAAGATGTGGAGTATGGTTAGGGTTATCAGGGATTCTTGTGGGTTCAGAAATCATTTGTGTGAGATCACATGAAATAGCAAATGTTTCTGCACTATGACCAGCAGGATTTGTAGTAGATGAAAACTGAAGCCAATTAGAGTTATGAACATTGAAATCGCCTACAATTGAGATATCGCAAGATGGAAACTGAGACAGGAGATAGTCAACTTTCATACTAAGGTAATCGAAGAAGTCTTGAAAGTTACTGTCATTATGAGACCTATATATGCAACAGTAGAATTTCACAAAATTAGGACCAGAATGTTTAAACCAAATCACGTCAAAATTTTATTTTCTTAGGAAGAAACCCTCTTGCAAGCAATTCTGTCCTTGATGTAGGCACATACGCCTCCTTTATATCGAAAGTTAGAGTGAAGGTGGTATTGAGGAAATTGCAAGTCGGGTGACTCGGAGCTTTCAGAGGAGACTTGTGTTTCAGATAGAAACAAAATATCAGGTTGTAATTGTTCAAAATGTTGGTGAATAGCATTAAGATTAGACCTGATACCGCGGATGTTGCAGTAGTGAATCAGAAAGTTGATACTTTCGATGGCCGAGGTCGCTCGGGCCCTGCCCTCCCGGACATCCGAATGGGGCAAGATTTTACGTCCGGCATTTATTACCCTAGAAACCACAGCCATATAGAAACACAGTGAGGGGGAGAAGGAAGAATAAGGATGAGAATAGATTAAGGATGAAGGAAAAGGTAACCGGCAGCCCTTACCGAGAAAATACCGAGAAAATCGGAGACCCAGTATTAAGGAGCCCATGGCAAAGGTGGTGGTACCTCCCCGGCTGGCATGGAGTATACATGCCTACCATCTCTAAATTGAGATAAGTCGTAACATAATAGATCTACTGGAAAGTGCATCTAGAATTATCAAATTAAAGCTTAAAGAAAGTTTTTTATTTACATTAAAAAGATTACTGTTTAATGCAGTTAATTTGAATTAATTAAATTATTTTAGTGATTTAGTAGAAATAGCTTTATTTTATTAATTAATTAAAAAACATTTTATTTTATTATTAATGAGAATGAAATTTTAAATGTTTGTAAAAGAAGAATTAAGTCTACGTAATACTGTATGCACCCTGAGTCGTGCGCGCGCAGTATCTATCTTTCTCCCTCCGAATGCGTTCTCGTTGTGTGCGCAGGATGCTGAAATTCTCACGCGCGGAGCTATTTCTGTCAAGCAGTAAACTTATTTTGTTGTTAGAAGACCGAAATGAATTAGTTACTTGTAAATAGCGTGTTTGGAACATTGGGAAAATGCCAAGCTTTGAAATAGCATCGGGTGTAAATGAGAAGTGCGCCACACCTGTAACTATTGGATGGAACATCAAATTGCTTTCAAATTTTGAAGAAATTAAAGTGAACCGTAGTCTGAAGAGCCAACGTAATCGACATTTGGATTCCCAGCAATGATCCAACCATGTGATTCTTAAGTGAAACGGTCCTTATGTTTTCTTCAATCTTAATAAACTTATTTGCATGATTAATTCAATCAGAACATACACTTTAGCTACAACCACTTCATCTTTAACAGTTGGCAAACATAGTTTTTTTTACTTTCTTATGGAAGAAGCATCTATAACTCAAGATTTTCAAGGTGGTTTTGAAACCATATAGACAATATTCAACTTGATGTCTCTGTGTGTGCGTGTACATGTGCGTGCGCGTGAGCGTCTGTGTGAATGTGGGTGCGTGCGTGCGTCCGTGCCTGTCTGTGGGGGGAGGGGTTCATGTCTGCGTGCGTACTTACATGCGGACGAACGGCCGCGCGTGCGTGTATGTGTTTGAGTGTGTGAGAGTATGTGTGCGGGTGTGTGTGTGTGTGTGTGTGTGTGTGTGTGTGTGTGCGTGTGTGTGTGTGTGAGTGTGTGAGTGTGTGTGTGTGTGTGTGTATGTGTGAGTGTGCTTGTACGCGCGAGCGCGCGCGTGTATGTAAGTTTAGCATGTGCGTCTGGTGTGTATGCGTACGTGTGCGCGTGAGCGCGATTGTGAGCGTGCTTGCGGCTTGATGGGCCACTTATATTCTGTTGATTTCGATGTTGTTGCTGAATTTGTTGCGTGGAAAATAATTTGAAGATTTAGTTAAAGATTTTGTTCATAAACCATCATTTGTAATATATTCTAGATTGGGTTCTAATCCAATGTTGAATATATACATAACTTACTGTTCAGTTTACATTCGAAATATGTTCAAGAACTTGTGTAGACTAATGTTAGAAGACCTAAATGGAATAGAAAATTTTGAAATAGTAGTGGATGTAAATGAGTAGTGCGCAGACAAGACAGACAGAAAATATCTATACAGCAAAAAACCAAACGGTTCTTTGGGATGCAGATCTGGACCAGACTCTGGAGCATCAACTGAATGCAATGATTACAAAAGAACATGTATACAATGATGAATTTAAAAAATACGTATAAGAAATTGTATTAAAAGATTACGCTTACAGTAAGTGGGTCTTTATTTAGTTTATCTTTTACATAAAACTACTACTATTGTCCTTACCTCCAGGTTCTGACTTCTCTCAGGAGGAGGTAGTTGTTTCCCCCAAGAACTGGCAGGTTTACAGCACGATTACAGACGCCCGTTTCCCAAAAACTGGAAAAAGTTTCCCAAAAACAGATCAAAACAGTTCAAAAACAGCTCAAAAACCGAAAACCGTTTTTCAAAACAGATGAAAACGGACCAAAAATGGGAATCTGTTTCAACACACCTAGCCGTTGCCCAGATACGGGTGGCCGGTTCCCACTTTGTAGGCCGTTGTTTCCGCTTTATATCCTGTTTCACGGAGTTTAGATCCAACTTCTAGCTATCCTCATTTCAGTTACGTTCTAAATTATTACTCAATTGAGTTAACCACTAAAATAACATTTAAAAGAATTTAAAAAAATTAGATAGTCTCTCAATAAACTTGTATTGCATGAAAGATACAAAAAAGTTGTACACTTTGCATTGACTAAATCAGTAAAGTAACAGAGAACCCATAAACCTTTTAATGATTTTTAACGATGACGAAACCTATCATCACTTGCATGGATTAATAATATGACGGCTTTATTTTCAAAACAGCTATCAAAATAATTTGAGGACCCAACCAAATAAGCTATATATGTTAGCATTAGGTATTAATGTTTAAAAGTGAAATGCAAATTTAGCGAAAAGGCGTTGCCCGAAAATCATTTTAACATGTCGCGTAAACAAAAATTTATAATTTTAAATGTATTGTCCCTAGAGGTAATAAAAAATGCATCATTAACAAACTTTTATATCAAAGTCAGCCCATTAGGAAAAATGTGTCCTTGACTTGAGTATCTACGCTTTTTCCTATGTAAATATAGTTTTATATATTTTAAATGTATATAAGCAATTTAGTGTCTAGTAATAGTATGAATTCGTAATAAAATTCTACTACTATATACAAGTAAATCCGTTAACGCTCACAAAATTATCAACGAGTGGAACTGGGTCTATAAAGAGATTCCCCCGGGGATAAAACACCTGTATAAGCAAAAAGTGTATCTATGATAACGTATTTAAAACTTTCTCACGCTTGCTGTATAGTACCCGTTATGTCTGGACATCTGTAAACGTCCACTCTTTTATCACCTAACCCATGTCGAATTTGAAAATTATTGATAATGTTACATGATCTTTTTGAGCTCACGCTTGCCTTCAATGTACAGAAAATTAATTGTTAAAATATACGTTTTGAAATTGTAAATGCACTTTTTATTAAGAAAAAAGGTAAATGCAGTAGTATTAAGAAGGTAGATTTTAGAAGTGTCTGAAATAAATCACGAAGAAAAATAATTCTACTAAAAAAAGTTAATAAACATTATTTTTATGTCTTGTATGTAATAAATAATCAAACCTATAATTTTTAAAATTCATTACTTACCGTGGTAATATTTCTGAGTAACAATTCAAATTTTGAAAACTATCAACTTTAAGTGCACTAATGAAAAGAATACAAAATTATTATTACATTTTATCACAAAGATGAAGTAATTCGGTACATTTGAATTTTAATTAAAAATATTAGGTTAGATGAAAAATATATTAGTAATAAGATGATAAGAAAGAAAATATGCTAAAGATGGAGAGTAATTTAACTCTTATTCAGTAAAACTTAAACTAACAGTAAACGCTTTTAAAATAGGTGTAATCTGCAAAATTTAATGTGGCAACCTTTCTACTATCTTATACAGTAAACGTAAAGTACTACTAATTTGAAAAAAAGTTAAGTTCGTAATTAAATTTAGAAGTTAGTAAATTCAACCTTTATAGTAAAATAAAGTGGTAGTTTAATCTGAAATTTATAGATTCACGTGGGAAATATTACATTGAACTTGAGTTATTGTGATAGACATCAAATTGGAAATGGAATCTCTAACATCTTTCGATAAACAAATAGTTGTTTTTAATAATAGGTAACAATGACGACAATTTGATATTTCTATATTAAATGTCACGAATATGACTAATATAACTTTTGTTACTCTATATATTAATTTTTGCTTCGCAAAGGTTATCTCAGATTCCTAAGAACTGGTGGTTGTTTCCTAATAACCAACCAGAAACTATTTTCATTCAAAAATATGATTATCCACAAATGCTAAAATAGTGAAGTTACATTAAAGAAAATACCTAAAAACTACATAAAGTAAAAATAAAGTGGGAGTCTAAAGTAGCAGTTATGCAAATTGAAATCTTTTTCTCTTATCAATGTAAAAGTAAACGTAATAAAATAAAATAAACAATAAATAAATAAATATAACTAAAGTTCTATGATTTTTTATCATCTTTTTGAGCTCCCGCTTGCCTTCAATGTACAGAAAATTAATTGTTATAATATACGTTTTGAAAGAGTAAATGATAACTTTTTATTAAGAAAAACGGTAAATAAATCCCAAATAAAGTTGCATTATCTTATATCATCTTTTTGAGCTCACGCTTGCCTTCATTGTACAGAAAATTAATGGTTAAGATATACGTTTTGAAAGAGTAAATAATAACTATTTATTAAGAAATTGAGAACTGGTGGTTGTTTCCTAGTAGCCAACCAGAAACCTTTTTTATTCAAATATATTAGCCACAAATGCTAAAAAAATTGAAGTTTTTTTAAGTACATTAAGAAAAGTACCTAAAAACCACATAAAGTATAAATAAAGTGGGAGTATAAAGTAGCAGTTACGTAAAATGAAATCTTTTTCCCTTGTCAATGTAAAAGTAAATCCAATAATCTAGTTAATTTTTTTTAAATTGTATTCAGATATATTATTATTATTAATAAATAAATAAATTTTGCTTTTAACATAAGACGCAGCTAAAAAATACAGTACATTTCTGCCGCTTATAAAAATATTGTAAATATAATTCTGATAAGTTTTGTCTAAAAAACATCAAATTTTGAAAATCGTCAGTTTTTAAGCGACTGTTCATCTTGTAAATAACACAAGGAGATGATTCAGTTGATCTAGTTATTTCAGTGAGCGTTTTTTCTTATAATTCACAGAAGCTCAAACACTAAATTTTTTAATTTTATGTATATTGTTTGTTTCCAGAAAACTTGAATAATATCTGAGTGAGTGAGCTGAATTACATTATTTTTCATATGCAAGATTTTGTATTTCACAACTAATTTAATTTTACGTAATTGCTAATAAAAATTTTTAAGACTGGTACATTAATATAAAACAAAAATTCTAAATAACTGATTTATCATAATACATATAAATTGAAACTTTTGAACAAGTATATTTTGAATCATGCTTTACTTTTCGTTGTTAAAAGTCATAATTTCAATAAAAAATTTTATTGATGTACGCGTTCCGTTCACTGTTTCCAGTTTCGGATAATGAATTAATACAAATGTGTGCTTGACTTTGCGTACCTACTACCAGAGCAAATTCCCACAGAACACCTGTATAAGCAAAAGTCTATGAAGTCTAATAAAATGCAGCACAATCCAAAAATAACAAGTCTAGGCATGTGAAAGTATTTCATATGATCTCAATAGAATTAAGAACAGGTGTTAATAGATATTCCTGGCAAATATCAGTAAAAGGTGACCATACAATTGGAATTTATTCAATCTTACGATCTAGAGTGTTCTTATGAAAAGTCATTTTTTATTTTAATCGGTAGGACTGCGGTATACCGGGTAGATGCTCCCTATACCTTCATCGGACCTTGAATTATTCATGGTATAGTATTTACATGTTATTTCATTTCTACCTAACTTAAACTAACTTAAGATATGTAACAACAATAAGGCACATAACTACATGGTATAATATTTCATTTCACTCAACACAGCACGATCTTCGGCCTCTTGTGCCTCGTCACGTCGTTGGTGTCGTAGTTTCATAATCTCGCATTGACGGGATGGGCCGCTAGTACCATCTCCTGGTTGGCTGCGGCGGTTTTCATGAAGTCCATTAGGGTGGCCATCTTGAGGTCCTTTTGGAGTCGGTCGTTCCTGACGTACCAGACAGCATCGGTGATGATCCAGAGACATTTGTTCTGGATGGTCTGAAGGCGCTTGATGGTCGAGGGAGCAGCGTATGCCTATGCTTCGCAGGCGTAGGTCCGCATCGGGCGGATGACCGACTTGTAGATCAGCATCTTGTTGTCGGTCGTTAAGACGCTGTTCCGCCCCATGAGCAGATACATCTTTTTGATGATGCCGTAGGCCTTGTCTCTTCTGTCTGCGACGTTCTCCATGGGATATCTTGGCCGAACATGGAGATGTTGCTCTTGGGTCTCATGTGTCTTCGGGTCAACAGAACCGCGGTGCTTTTCTCGGGGTTGATTCCGATGTGACATTTGGAGTACCTTCCTTTCAGGTCGTCCGCTGCTCTTTGTAAAATTTATGCAGCAAATTCTTAAGTATCAGCTATACACTTAAGTTGAATGATACATGCATTATTTATAGTATCATTGTCTTATCACAATTACCCAGTTAAATGTAATATTTCCCATGTTAATCAAATTTAATAATAATTTGCAGAGTTTGATTTAAAAATGTTATTGGATCTTTGATATTTACGTTCACAGTGTATAGCGTTTACTAAAATAAAGAAATTCTAGTAACTATAATTTCTTTGGTCTCGATTTAAGTGTAAATACCCTTTATTTTTAAAATGAGTTGTATAGAGAGATACTGAATATTTACAAAAATGTGGGTCACTTAAGAAACAGATAACTTTTAAAATTTTAACTGTTTACACAAACTTGTGACACATTAATAAGACTCGAGACAATGAACTGAACGCGTGCATCAATAAAATGGTTTATGTTCAGAGTTTGACCTTTAATAACGAAAGTAAATCGTGATTAAAATATACTTGCTCAAAAGTTTCAGTTTATGTGCATTATAATAAATCAGTTATTTAGAATTTGTGTTTGATATTTTAATGTTCCTGTCTTAAAATTTTTATTAGTAATTACGTAAAATTAGATTTGTTGTGGCATGCAAAATCACGTTTTATATGAAAAATAATGTAAAGCTAAAAACGATTAAACAAGACTCCGCGTTCAAGTCAATCATATGCATAAAATATTACGTAATTCAGCATTTCTCTCTCAAACAGATATTATTCAAGTTTTCCGAAAACAAACATATATGCATAAAATTTAAAAAATTTCACTGTTTGTTTGAGCTTCTGTGAATTATTTTCCTTATAACAAAAAATACTTCACTTAAATAATTAGATCAACTGAATCATTTTCTTGTTTTATTTACAAGATGAACAGTCACTTAGAAACTGATAATTTTCAAAATTTGAACTGTTTTTTAGACAAAATTTATGAGAATTATATTTACAATATTTTTATAAGCGGCATGTTAAAAGTAAAATTTATTGATTAATATATCTGAATACAACTTTAAAAAATATTAACTAGATTATAGCGTTTACTTTTATATTGATAACTTTATACTCCCACTTTATTTTCTACGTTATGTGGTTTTTAGGTACGTTCCCTAATGTAATTAAAAAAACTTCACTTTTTAGCATTTGCGGCTAATCATATATTTGAATGAATAAAGGTTCTGGTGGCTATTAGGAAACAAACACCAGTTCTTAGGAATCTGCGATGACGTTCGGCAAGCAGATTAATTTTAAAATGCATTATATAACAAAACTGACATTAGTCATATATGTGACACATAAAATAAATTAACTACAAAAAGGTCAAATTGTCGTCATGGTTACCTGTTAATAAAAAACAAACATTTGTCTATCAATAGATGTTAGAGATTCCATTTCTAATTCGATGTCTATCACAATTACTCAAGTTAAATGTAATATTTCCCACGTTACCCTACTATACTTTGTCTCACCGTTAAACAGGTTCCGTCAATGTGGCCGCCGTTTAAACATGTCACTAAGTGCGCGCGAGCGTAACATCAAGAGGCGTGCATGGTGTAAATAGTTTATGCTATAGGTAGTATAAAATAAAACATTATTTGCGATGCTTATTAAAACTTCTACTGGTTATGCAGGGTGTCCCATAATTAATGGTACATAGAACCATGGTAGAATCCTGACCTAAAATTATGACGATTTGCCAAATTTGGCCTTAATAAAATGTTGATAATTAAGAAGTTACAGGGTGTTAATGTTGAAAATTATTAAATTTGATAATAGCTCTAACTTCTTTAATACCCTGTACCTTTGTACTAAATTTAGTGGAAAGTTTTACTGACCTAAGGTACACCAAATCGTAGAACAATATATTAAATCGCTTTTTCCAGTAACGTACAACATAAATGGTAAACCCCTTCACCCCTCCTAAATATTACGCCACTGTGCAAATATCAATTTCAACTATAAATTCCTTTTTTCCAATGTCTTGTACGTAAGAACCCATAAAATGAACAATTATCGAGATATTAACCATTAAAGAGGTTAAAATACAGTAATTATATCTTATTTTTCTTCCTATCCACAGTAAATTCGGTAGTAAAAACTAAAACAATGTTTTATTTTTTTTTTTTATATTTTATTATTCTAGATTCCTAACAAGATTGCATAATTTTAATGTCAAAATGATGAATTGTAAACAGAGCAACCCTGGCCTACTACCAAATGTACTATGGACAGGCAAAAAGTTAAAACTACAGTATTTTTACCTTTTTAATGGTTAATATCTTGATTATTATAGACTTTATTGGTTTTTAACAAGAGTACATGTTTTACGTACAAGCCATTGGAAAACGTGAATTTATAGTTGAAATTGATATTTGTACAGTGGCGAAATATTTAGGAGGTGAAGGGGTTTATCTTTATGTTATATTACGCTACTGGCAAAAGCGATTTAATATATTGTTCTACAGTTGGGTGCGGCTTAGATCAATAAAACTTTCCACTAAATTTAGTACAAAAATACAGGGTATTAAAAAAGTTAGAGCCATTAACAATTTTCAACTTTATCACCCTGTAACTTCTTAATTATCAACATTTTATTAAGGTCATATTTGGCAAATCGTCATAATTTTAGGTCAGGATTCTACCATAATTCTGTGTACCATTAATTATGGGACACCCTGTATAGTACATTATTTCAAAGTAAGGAAAACTAACGTTTTACAGTGAGTAAAAAAAAGTTAATTGTAGAAATATTTTTTATTATTTAACTTATTAAAAGAAAAATGGCATTTATATTAGAATAAGTAATACTAGAATGTTATAATTAGTTAGAAGACATTTACCAGTACGGCTGTATGTATACATACAAAAAGAATTAATCATACCAGTATTCATCCTCATAATCATCATCATCATCATTTGTTAATGGAATAATTAAGCTAATATCGCTGACGTCAAAGATTCCCTATAATCTAATATTATCTTATTAGCGTGACTCACATAATCCTTCCATTGGGTACTCGAAACGGTTTGAATTGAATAATTTGTTATTAAAGTGTAATTTTTATGCAATTAAGAAGTTACATTTATTAATAAATGTATTTCAGCCCTTTACAAAACTTGCCATGTACGCTAATGGGCTACAATTAAATTCGTAAAGATATTTCAAGGACAAATTTAATGACTGTTTTGTTCTAACATAGGATACAAAATACTGTACATGCTAGCCAACTAATACCTATTTCTTTTGTATGTTATATATTTAAGATAGTCAGTGAATTTTCGTACTAATGTTACTGTACCTGACACGACGGCCATGTTGACGAAATCTGTTTAACGGTGAGACAAAGTAAGTAAATATTGAATTTACTAACAACTTCTAAATTTAATTAGAAACTTAAGTTTTTTTAAATTAATAGTACTTTACGTTTACTGAGTAAGATAATGGGAAGGTTGCCACATTAAATTTTGCAGATTACACCCATGTATTTTAAAAGCGTTCATTGTTGGTTTAGGTTTTAGTAAATAACTCTTTATAAGAGTTAAATTACTTTCTGTCTTTAGCATATTTTCATTCTTACCTTCTAACTTATTACTAATGTTTCTCAAATAACCTAATATCTTTCCTTAAAATTCAAATGTACCGAATTATTTTATCTTTGTGATAAAATTTAATAATAATTTTGCATTCCTTTCATTAGTGCACTTAAAGTTGACAGTTTTCAAAATTTGATATAATTACATGAGTTCTACATAAAGACAAAATTTGCATCGATTGGGGCTTATATCTGGATAGCTCAGTTAGTTAGAGCACTTCTCTAGCAAAGTAGACGTCGTAGGTTCAAATTCTACTCGAGGTAAACTTATTATTTATGTATTTAACCTTTCAGTGATAACGTAACGGTATTTAACACCTGTGATAATGTCGGTCCGTGAGACCTATTTTAATTTAAATTAATTTTAGAGCGCTTTTTTAACTTTTTTGTCACAAACGAAAATGATTATGTTTCGTCTTAGTAATAGTTATAATTTTAGTAAGAAATATTCTTTTCAATGAACAAAATTTTATTAAAATAGAAATAAGCACAAATTGAAGAAGGCGTAAATTAAAAATGGAATTGTGAAGAACCTAAACAAAATTTTATCCTTAATGCTACAACTACAGGTAAACAAAACAAGAACGTCTGTAAAAATAAAAAAAATTATGTAGTAAGATAAACTATAAACAACGTACCTTGCGATGAACATCAACAACAATTTATATATTACAATTAGCACATACCATCATAGCATGTTCTAAACAAAAGTGTTTTTGGCATTTATTGAACGAGTATCTGGTTTTCCTGTTCTTTTTAGAATCACAAAAGGCACACCTACCAAGTATATTATTTCTTTGATAAACATTGGCTTGAGCAATACCTAAAACTGTTTGAATTCTCAGTCTAATTAATCTGGGAATGTGTTCACAACATCTTTAACAATTTTAATAGATATTACTACGGACCAAGATAACTGTAAGTGTATCGAAACTTTTAGATTATATAATTTAAAAGACACCATTATAAAACCCAAAAAAGATAAGTATTTTATTATATGGGAATGTGTTGATTGTAAGATCTTTCTGTAAGTGTTATCCTCAAGAAACACATAGCTAAGCATTCTAAAAACTGACTACCAGTCACAGTACTTCCTACAAAAGCCTATAAATCATTAATTGCTGATATATTCAGCACGCTGCAGAAGATAACTATGGGCCACCTTCGAGTAGCTCTTGCTGTGTTGTATGTTGCGCATAAATTATCAACCACATCTACGCCACTTTTGATAGAATTGTACAACATAATAATATCAGGTTTTCCTGTATCAGCGTCGATCGCGTCATCATGATGCATCGTAGAGAGCAACAGTACATTTCTATTTTTTTTGTTGGAATATAAGACGCTAGAGTACAGTGATCTTGAAACCCAAACATACTTGACAAGACTGGTCTGGTTTTCCCTCAACAAATTCTTTAGGTATTTGAGGTTTGTTTTTCTTTAGGGCGTCCATCACACGGAGTAATTTGTCGGCCAGATCCTTGCTATTAAACCAATTATCAAGTGACATTTCGCTTTGTTCCGGAAATTGGTTCACAAAGACGTTGAACAACTTCCAAACCACTGTTCTCAACATTATATGGACCATCAGGCTGCTTGCCAACATATACTTCTAACTTTGCTGTATAAACCATTTTTGCATCGGTCCAAGCAAAAATTTTTAATCCATATTTGTTCGGCTTCCTCTAAATGCTTCCAGCTTCTCGTCAGTCGTTACGTATTCAGATAACGAAAAATGTTTCTCGCAGGTTGAATTAAAAATTTCAAATAACTCTCGAATGTGACCCAATTTATCTATTTAAGCTCTGTGTAAACGTATTTCTTTGTCATCGAACCTCAAGTGTCGCAATAGAAGCCGAAACCGTTGTAAGGACATCGTAAACCTGAATAATTCTATGGCAGTTCCATTTGTTTTTCACACTGTTGGAAACATCATAATGCGCATTTTCAATGGCTTTGTAGGTATTTTCTGCTACTACATTTGGTATATCGTCTCTTATAAAACACTTCCAAATATCTACTTCTGTTGTCAATCTTTTAGCAGGTCCAGTTACTCCTGGTAAATGGATAATTATATTTTCTGATCGAGTTCTACAATTTTTTGGGGGAATGCGTTTCTTCCTCATTATAGTTTCGTCACGACCAATGTAGAAGCGTTCCCTAAAAGTTCTTTGAGCTGGTTGCAAACTGGAACTTCCATCTTGCTCTGTTACCGCTATTTCTTGTTCAGACTCACTATCTTTTTCTCGTTGTTCAACTTTGTCTGCTTCAACAATATCATCATCGTCGTGGTCATAGTCTATTATATCTGGATTTTCTTCTTCGAGTAAGCGAAAGAGATTTTTCTGTTCTTCCTCGTAACTTATTTCTGCTAAAAATTATTAAGAAATAAAATGTATTACCGTGGACACATTTGGCAATTAACGTACCTGATAAATCATACAACCAGTTTACCTTAAATACGCGAGTAACAACGTCGGTCTGTGAGACCGAGGTAATTTTTTTAATTCGAACCACAGCACACTACGAGTTGCCAGTACGAACTGAAGGGTAAAAGCATTCCATTCACAGGTACTGAAAATCTCCCTCGTCTGGCGTTCAAGGTTACATTAATAGCGACAAAAATTGAAACTGAAAGGTTAATAAAATTAATAACAATTTTTAATTTTTTATTTAATTTTTTTTTTAGTTTTTTTAAATCAGTTATTCTAGTGGGGAACTCAATTGAATCATAATTTAGAATGTTACTGAAATGAGGGTAGCTAGAAGTTTGATCTGAATTCCGTGAAGCAGGATATAAAGCTGAAACAACGGCCCGCAAGGTTGGAAGCGGCCATCCGCTTCTAGGAAACGGTTGCCTATATTGGGAAACAGATTCCTGTTTTTGGTCTGTCTTGAGCTGTTTTGGGAAACGGATTCCGGTTTTGGAGCTGTTTTTGATATATTTTGATCTGTTTTTGGGAAACGGCTTCCAATTTTTGGGGAACGGGTAAGATAACGTTTTTTTTTATTTACTTTCTACGGGAATTCACACTTAGGTAACCCCTGGCTTAAGACTTGTTCAGCTACTTCAGATCTTTGCGCTTAACTTAACAACAATATCTCATATGTTCTTTACGTTTGGTATGCATTCTATTTTCCCGTTCCATTGTATTATTTTGCATAAGAACAAGACTATACTCCGTAAGCTGACAGTGGATATGACGTATCTTTAGATAATTTTAAATGTTCTCTAATCATTCTTGTAAGTTAAAAAAAAGTCCTAATTGCATGATTAATCAAAACTCTTTCATTGAAACAACGTTAAGATTGACTATAGTGATACCAACTTTCATATTAAAATTACCCATTTTTTTAAATGAAGTGGACAGTTACACACGTTTCTACAAAAAGAAACTAGAATGTGCGATATATTTGATAGGTTGAATGCCTTGAATCTCTTTGTAAGGCAATAACATGTACATTTTAACACTTTTTGGAAAGGTTGTGGCATTTAGGAAAAAGTTGCAGTTGTGAATAAAAAAAGTCAATGAGAATGACGGTCAAAATTGTTTCCCTGAATGGCTTGTGATAAAGTCCTTGTTTCATAAGTCATTCGTTTTCAAGAAATACTAAGAGGAAGACAATGTCAAGAAATTTTGGTAGATAGAAAGACTTTTCATACTCATGCTCTACCAAAATTCACCTTGCAGCAGGAAGAGAAGCTTCTTCAAACTTAGTAAAATTTTAAATAAACATAAATATCCAAGTTAGAAGTTGTATCAATCATCATTCCCTTTGCAAGAACCTATTTCTGTGGAGCTGAATTTTCAACCGTATGCCTGTAATAGAAAGGAAATATCGCTCAATTATCGATGTGGAGCGAGAAATGAGAGTTGTACTGTCAAATCTAATTCCACGTTTTATATCATGTTTTTTTTGTGATTTCGTAGTTTAGTTTGATGGTACAATTTAAAAAAATGTGAGCTTTCCATTGTGAGGTTTATATTATGTTTTTATTTCTAAGTCTGCTTTATGTCATTGTACACATATTTTGAAAAGAGTGTCGGGACGAAGTGCTAAAACCTTTAACTGCATCGTGGACTGATAGGTTTGTCCATCTCTGGCTTAAACAATTTAGCGAAACAATAGTTTTTAGTTTTAAAAATGAAGATATACACATTTCTGGGTTAAGGATATAAGGTTATAAAGACGTCATTAAAAGATCTTACTGCTGAAATACAATTAACACACAATTAAAGTAATAATTGTTTTAATCACCAGTCTAGTTGAACATTGTAAATAAATTGTTTAATAATTATCATATTGGCAAGCCGCTCCAAACCATTCGCGCTTACACACACAAATTCCGCACTCGCACCTCCCATGATCTCCACAAATCTTACCATTATACCTAACGAGGACATGAAGAATCATCACATTCACAATACTCTCCATAAGTAACCTAGAAAAACAGTTTCAATAATCAAGATAAATGGTAATTAGTGGATTTATTTACTCCATTTCCTTGTAGTGATGGCTCACAAATACAACGATTACATACGCATTGTCCACGTCCAGAACAAATCAGATTAGAATTAGGCATTATACAACTATTAAATTTGTGATCATCAAAACATTGACAGTGTTCCCCATAATGATTTGTGTTACATTTACAAACACCACAAGCAAGATCACCCAACAAGCTGCACTCTGGAGCAGATGCTTTGTACGTCTATTAAACCTTTATTACGTGTAATTGTAAACAAAAGAGTGAAACACTGACCTGATGACTTGAACTTTCGCAGTAACAAGAACATAATAAATTAACATTTAAAGTTAAGCTATTGTACATATATTTAGAATTAGACTTAATCTGCATGGTGTGATTCCAAAGCTGTGAATTTTCAGAACATTCTTCTAATTCAAATGTAACTTTAAATTGAATAGATTGACCAAGCTATAAAAATAATTTTGTCATAATTAATTAAAAATTTATTATTTACCTTTACGTTATCGCATTTATTGGTGATAATTTCTGTATTACCTGCACATTGTGTGGAAAATGTGGTTTTTGTGCCTGGTAAAACGTTAGACGTTAACTCAATGTACGTGTCCTACAATCTAACATTTGTAATTTGATTTTATTCTGTTTAACTTACATTGAACTGTTGACCAACAATATATTCTACCGTCACAGTTTGTGGATACCCTGTCAAGAAGTGGATTAATGATTTTTCAGGCAGGTTTGAATTAAAAACCTTACCGATTCTCAAATCTAGGCTTACATATTCTGGAATTAGCACGTTGTAATCTATGTTCATTGAATTATTATTGCTTATGTGCTGTACAACATTAATTGAACTTTTTGGAAACACTGTGTATTCTGTTGTACAACTTGTAATAAAAAGATCATGGTTGAAACATCTTGACTTAGAAAGCTGCAACGATCTAATAAGGTTAAGCTTATCCAATTAGTAATTACTTACATTTTTCATACACCAAGCACAACTTAAACTTTGTATGCATGTACCGCAATCTAAATGTTTAGAACATAGATCTATATATCCGTTTGTTGAATATGTGTAAAACAGTATAACCATATGTGAAGCAAACAATAATTTAGTGAGCATTCTAAAAAGTAAAACTAAATTAACAGATTTTACTAGTTGCTTATATCTACAGTAATCTATCTGTTGCTGTATACCTAGTTAAAAACTATAAGAAGCAACTAGAACCCAGAGCTAATGGCACCCCAGTTATCTAAAATTTTATAATAATTTAAATAAAATTTACTGTACCAAAACGTTATAAATACATAAACAAGGTATAATATATTTTAGGTATAGACTGAGCAGGAACTAGCCCGTTGCCAGCAGTTAACCTGCTACATGTTGTCTAAATAGATAAGCTCAACAGCATCTCATTTCTTAAAAATAATCTTTTGTATACACTATAAATTTCTAAGCTTTCAATAGTGATGGTGAATTTAACTTATCCGGTTGGCGATCAGAAAACTACTTGAGTTCGCAATTTGTTTCAACAGGTATTTGGTGTACTGAGGAAAAAGTTGTCGTTTTCCTATTATTTATAGGTTAATGTGTACCTACTAATCTAAATATGTCCAAATGTTAACTATAGAAACATAGCTTATCGAAGAGCTATCAATTTCCACCCATTTTTAACTATATCTATAAAACCACTTCAACTGAAAGTACTAAAATGAATATTTATTTAATAACCTTTTAAAACACTGTGGAAGACAAGCAAAGAGGACATATTTTTTCGGGAAGTTAAACAGACAAAAATTACATAAATTGCACTTTACCCGGACCCAACGCTATGCGAAATTTCCAGTTTCTACATTAAGCTATTCCCGTGGTAAACGGTGGACAGACACGCTAGTGGTCTCATGATGGTTCCGATGTTTCGTTTTTGGGTGCGGAACCCTAATAATTTGCTAAATGAGATTTGAGAATGTATTATTAAAGAGATTAAGATTAAAAGTAGAAATATTGTACATATGTAGGTGTAGAAAGGCAATCGAACTTTTTTTCACTAAACAACAATGATTGGCCAAATTTCGCTAAGATAGTGTTCGTGTTCGTGTCTATGTTGCGTGTTCGTGTTCGTGTTAGTGATCGTGTTCGTGTTCGTGTTCGTGTTCGTGTTCGTGTTCGTGTTCGTGTTCGTGTTCGTGTTCGTGTTCGGGTTCGTATTCGCGTGTGCAGGTGGGTGTGGCAAATTTGTAAAATGCAAGCCGGAGAAATGCTTGTGTATATAGCATACGGGTATGCTTAACGCCTCTGCTATTTACTAGATATTCCCACTAGATTTTTTAACTGAATTTTGGAGACCTGGGATGATTAAAATTCTAAGGGTCGTAGACTTTTTGAGTTTTAAACTAATAATGTAGGTATGATATGAATGTATTATATATATATATATATATATATATAATAAGTGAATGTACACATTTACCAGTATATGAACACACACCCCTTCTATTAGGTTAGAGTAGTTTTGTTCATCTAATCTAAACTAGTTTAGACTTTCCTGGTGCTAACAAATGACAACCGTTAGAAGTTCAATCGACACCATTGCCGCATTGTAAATACCAAACGGGACGTCAGGTACTACGTGCGAACAGTGGCACTGAATCTCGGAGTGGCTAATGCGTCGGAAGATTACGAATATGCGTGCGGGCACAGATGCGAGTGTGTGTGTGTTTGTGTGTTTGGGTGTTTGTGTGTTTTTGTTGTGTGTTGTGTGTTGTGTGTTTGTGTTTGTGTGTTTGTGTTTGTGTGTTTGTGTGTTTGTTTGTGTTTGTGTTGTGTTTGTGTGTTTTGTGTGTTTGTGTGTTTGTGTGTTGTGTGCTGTGTTGTGTGTTGTGTTGTTGTATAATTTTGGGTTTTTTTATTTGTTACTGTTTTTATTTAATCGTTGTAAGTTGTATGTTTACTACTTTTTCTAGAATGATTAGTTTTTTGTTATAATTGCATAATTTTTCAATATTTATACTAGTTAATATAAATTTTGTGCTTTGGTTATTAAATTATAAATTCACATTTAAATATTTCATTAAAATCTGCATTGTTACTCTTAGTGATATCTATATTAGGTAATTGGGTGAACTATATTACAAGTTTTTGAAGTCCTCTCTAGTCGTTAGTGAGAAATCCATTTATAATTTTGGGCATTTACTGTTAGATACATATTGTACATTGTTTAAATCAATTTACATAAATTACGTTTTTTTCTGTGCGTCCATTTTGCAAGTGAATTTTGTGTTCTTGTGAATTCTTATATATAATGTATAATATGGTGTAGTTAAGAGCTTTTTGTAACAGTTTTGTTGTGTTCATGGTTTTGAATTTTTTGAGTGATAAGTTACTGATGAATTTTTTGTTAGTAATTTGGTTCTTTCCTAGGTTTGAAGATTTTATCAAAAGATTATTGTGTTTAAGAAGAAATTGACAAATTATTTTGGTGTTTATTAAGGTGTCGATTACTGGTCTTTTAGTTAGAAGTACTTTCTTAATTCAATTTTTATTTAACTTATATCCATTTTACATTTGTTTTTTGATGTAATAATAAACGGTGTGAATTCATGACTGAAGATTTTTGTTAATAAAGTAGATTCTTTTCTATTTAGAATTTTGAATAATATTGTAAAGTTTTGATAGTAAAGTACCTTAAAAATAAACCATTTGTGTAAATAATTGAACCTGTATCTATGAAATCCTAGCTGTAACTTAAGTTTATTAAATATATAAGTGTATTTAATAGAATATGTTTATTTGGACGCATTCTTAAAATAAGCATTTTTTGGATATAAAATTTCGTTATATGTTGTTTGATTGCTTGAATAATTTTAACTTTTAAATATTTTAAATAGATATTAAATGATATACATTGTTAAAATAAAATGTAATTTAAAAATTTGATTATATAAAATTTATTGTGTAACAGAAATTGTTTGTTTTTAAATTGTTAATTTGTTTAGCGTAAAATTCTTAGTTAAAAGTAGTCGTTCTAAAGAATTTGGTTTTTTAGCATTAAAAATTACTGATTGTCTTGTTTCTTACGGTAAATTCATTTTGTACTGTATATAATAATTTTGGAATTGCTTATGTAACATAGCTATATAATTATCAGATTAAAAATGTAAAGAATTCTTAAGGTAATTCTTTCGATGATATGTAAAAACAATTTTTTAATTAATATTTATTTTTAAACCGGTAAGTTAATATGACAAATTAGATTATCGAAAATTAAAAAAAAAATTTAAAAACGCTTATAATAAGAATAATTTGAGCAAAAATTGTACTTACAACTCTGAAAATATAAACAATTAAGTAATGTTATGAAACAAAACTGTAATAATATTAGTATTTAAAATATGTTATTAAATTAATAACAAGTTAAATTTAATATAACAAGACAATATTAATTAACAATTGTCATGCAATAATGGATGAAATAATAACTGGTTAGTTTGTATATCTAAACGCTAGCAATTATAAAATTAAACACATTTATAGGTAACATTTGAAGTTTTTGTTTAACCTAATATTTTGAACTTAATACAACAAACTCACGATTTAAATAACTGACTTAATTTAAATTTAATTATTGTATTTTGTAGTTTGGAAACCAAGCAGTACTAAAGATTAAAATGTTAAAAGATGCTCGGTACCTTAGTTCTTCACATACAAGATCAAAAACATTAATCGAAACAATGTAAACTTTCGACAAGCAATAAAATAAATAAATACTCATTGTTTGCCTACTTTACAAAATTGTAATTACTTTTAATAGTTAAAGTACAGTTCTCACTAAAAAAACTAAATTCCAAATAAGTAATTGTAGTACTTAAGTCGTGTTTCTATTGTCATATTGAATATATTTCATGTTTACCTCTCAAATATGTATTTCAAAATTAAATACTGAGTGCTACAGTACTTTACAATTGTCATAACATCATTTATTTAAATTATTTAAACTTAAATATGCATTATCAATTGCAGAATTAATCACTTAATTTTGATTTGTTTTAATAGGCTAGTATTTAAATATCTAAATACTTTAAACTATAGCTTATAAAATCAAATTTCAACGGAATTTGATCAATGTAATTAAAGATACATAATGTACTCTAGGTTTAACTTTTTTAGTATGTAAGTTTTTTTTTATTTCTGGGCTAATAGGTTTAACATATTAAATATATTTAACTTCAGCATTGTTTTATATGTACAAGTAACAATTCAATTATTTAAAATCGGATAAACTATGCATTTTGGATTTAACAGGATCTTTAATTGATAAGTAGTGTTTTATTTGTGAACGCTTTTATCAATTTCAAATTAAAGTTTTCTCAAATTTACACTTACATCGTATCTTGATTATGTATTGTTAAATGTGTTCTTTGAGTATGATATTTTTCTTTGTTATCTTTCGACCGTTAAAGAATGTTGTGAGTTGTCATCTTCAAGGAAGTTTAATAATATGCAATTTATTAAAGATCTAGCTAATTTTTATTAAAATAAAATTAGATTCTATAGTTGGCTTTATACGTTTATCAAACTGTTATATTAATAGCAGACTTACATTTTCGTTTTCATATTTCATAGATTTATTTTGACATCTCAATTAATTATTAAACCTATTACCATTTAGTGAGGACGATAACTGTAATTGTTATGAATGTTTAAATTAACAAAAAAGGTAAATAAAAAATACACGATTTAATACCCAAACGTAGTCGTAATTAAGAATCTGAACTTTAAAGTTTTGCTGTCAAGTATCAATAGTTCTTTCTCAATGTAACTTCTGCGACGTGCTATATGGTCCCTTTCTCTCCTATGATGTACAGCGGATCGAAAAACTTCAAAAAGCATGTCTGAGATGAATATACGGAATTCGAGGTCGCTCTAGAATTTCGCATAAGCTAGTGGATATAGGTTGGTTGAATATGGATAAAAGAACACATAGACATAGTGCTTGCATATACCACAGAGTTATTCATTCTCATCTACCTGCTTACCTCTACCATAAAATCACTTTTCGTACTGGCGTATACAATTTGAATTTGCGCCATAGGGCCCTACTCACCGTTACTGTTCACCGCCTCGACTTTTTCAAAAAATTTTATTCATACCAGGTAGCCAAGGTGGTTAACCTTAGTCCTATATATCACTTTTGCATAAACCCTTTAAAATCAAGTTCAAACAATACCTCAGCTTACATGATAACCATCAGTAGTGTTTTGTGTGTGCATGTTCATTTCCATTTACTCTACGTTTGTGTGCATCTCAAGTTCTCTCAGGTTTCAAGGACTTGTCCTTACTGTAAATACATGTATACCAACTTAATAATCATCCTGCTACATTTTATGGGATCTCGTATATAGTTTATTCTCTTCCATATCTATTATTAACCTAAACTGGTTAGACTTGAAAATCGGACAACGCCATAGGGTTGACCGAAGTCTCACCTTTTTCCGTACTTATTTATTAATTAAGCTCAGTTCGTAATATCGTTAGATATTATAAATATTGTAGTATAATGTCCTATATACTCCTTCGAGTTGAGTAGATTTAAAAACGATGTGGTCTCTTTTGCTGCATTACCCAACTAATGTATGCCCATCACCATTGTATAGCATTTTCCATTTTGATATTTTAAAAGAAATTTCTATTCCTCAAAGTCAGCTGGAGGCAAATTAACGTACTGTCTATATTTAATTATACACTTTTCTCCAACGGTGGTAAATGTTCGATACTTCCCTGTTTTGGTTTCGGGAATTTTTATTAGGAGTAGTGATACAAGATCTTCAATGTTATTGATTTCCATGGTTAACAGTTCGTGGCATCTACATGCCCCAGAAATACCAAATCATAAAACAACCGGAAACTATGGGTAATTTAATAAACACTGCAAGATAAAGCATGGTAATCTTCACGTTTGTCCCCAGATAACCCAGACAACAATATATATATATATATATATATATATATATATATATATATATATATATATATATATATATATATATATATATATATATATATATAGTATATAGACCTACAATTCCGGTAACTGAATTTATCGTTGTTTCACAAAACAAAAATTTACACAAACCCCCTATAAATAATCAGAAGAAATATATTTACGGCTACAGAAACGATTGTTCAGTGTACACTAGACATTAGCAAACGTTCACATATAGAGAAACCCCGGTAATTAACAGACATATGTCGTGTATATACGGAATATCAAAACTCCTGCTTAAACCTAAAATATAAATGTAAAAATTATGTTTTATCGCTTGCAAATTCTGAATAAACAACGAGTTAAAATTATGAAGACGACCGTTATAACAGAAAGACTAGATAGAAGCTTCTGCGCGCAATAGTACCAGAAACGGTTAGATTCATGACACAGTAAAATGGATGGCAACACTAATCCTAACCTGGGTGTAGTTTAAGTGATTATAGTGAAAAAAAGTCCTTTATGCAAATTCAAGAAAAAAATGTAAACAACGAAATTATAATAAGGTAACTATTCCCTTTTTGATTTCGGCGGTATCATGTATTAAAACACACTTTTATTTTTGTAGGAGTTATGTATTACATACACTGCAGAAGGCAGCTCTTTAAACATGAACTCTATCGTACCCCCTTTAGCATTTTTATAATGAACGTAGTTTCTAATAGGATATTTTGGCCTGGTTCTGTGAAGAAATAACCTCAACATGCAGCTTAACCTTAGTTAAGGTAGGCGTAGACGAATGCAGGTTAAAATGATGCTACGTCGGTAACCAGTTGAAAGGTACAGCCATCCACCAGAATCGTAATAATTACCAGACAAACAAAAATCCCAAAACGTAACGGCCAAGAGACCGAAAACACGAAGGAACGAAGAAGCCAACACTAATAAGTACAAAGTAATACTCTGACAATTGTTTTACCTCTACGATGTTAGTCGAGCTCCAACAGTTGTAATTACTTTTAACTCTCAGCTATTTATTTAGTTCGAAGACTTCATCCACTAAAAGAAATTTAAACATTACCAAAAATTAAAGAAATATCGGTACCTTACCCATGAACAGAAGGTGTGTTCTCAATTGTATCCGTTACTTTCCGCGAGCAATAATCATCACCACGTAAATGTAGCTATAAGTGATTGATTATTTCAATTAAATCTTCTATGTTAGAGACTGCCGGTAGGCATCAGTAAAAGAAGAGAAAATTGCCAAGACAACAAACCACGTTTTTATAAATTTTATTTTAATACGCACTTTAAAATGGCGTACTTATTCAAAATGTTGTACAAGCGTTAAACATTAGAAACTACTTATAAATGTATTTTGGGTTTTTGTTTTAAATACACCAGAGAGGGAGAGTACCTACATTAATATTTGAAAGTGCATCTTTAAATGCTATTAAAATATACATTAATCAAAAATCAAGATTCTTTAGAAACTGGTAATTTTTGTTACAAATTAGAATTGAAATGTTGGAGGACATGGAATCAAAAAGTTTCAGTTTCATTTTTGCACTGGACGTAAAGTTTTATTATATAATCACATAATTACGCTAGTACTTTTATGACTTTATTTTGGGATACGGAGATTCCAGATTTGACATTTGCAATGTTGCCAAATTTACCGTTCGTCTGATATTATTAGTCACTTTGGTTTTTTAAATACACCATGTATATGCAGTCATTATTGGAATCTCCTCTTCAATATGAGTTCAACCATATGTAACACTTATGATTTTATGCAGTTTAGAAGGTCTTAAATACATAAAACAATGCAAAATATGTAGATTTGAAAATTTAAATGTTTAAATATAGAATGCTGTGATTTTGACAATCGTTCTCCATTTACATTATTAAATAAAACTGACAGATGTGTTTTGAAAAGTTCTGCAAAGTGAATTGTTTCTCTAAAATGGTTGTTAATGAAAAAGAATGGATTACTATTCTAATGATCATGGGATACGACGACAGGAAAAGGTCTTATAGTGAAGTAGCCAACTTGTTCAACGATACCTTCCCAAGAATACTACATAAGAATAAAGTCAACCATAAAAAATGCATTTGTTGCAAGAATGAAGTAAAAATGACATCGACCGTAGGTTTAAGTTTACTGAGGTCACGATGGATAAAATTGAAAATGACGAAGCAACCTTTACACTGTGTGAGAGTGTAAATCAGCATAATTTAAGCTACTGACGTGACGTAAATCCACACTGGATGCGTGAAAACCGTACTCAAAGACCACAAAAATTAAATTTGTGGTCACGTACAGTGGGTACTCAGTTAGTTGGACCGTTCTTTATCGAAGGAAATTTAACGTTAAACAAGTACGAAATGCTACTTAGAAATAAAATTGTACCTACACTAAGAAACTTGAATGGAGCCAATTTTGAGCAGATATGGTTTCAGCAAGATGGAGCTCCAGCTCATTTTGGTGTAAATGTTCGACCATATTTAGATGAGATATTTCCCAGGCGATTGATTGGTAGATGTGGTAGTATTGAATGGCCTCCACGTTCACCTGATTTCAATCTTAAATTGTTATTGGCATATTTGAAAAATGCAGTTTACAAAACTAAACCAGCAAGTCTTGCAGAGCTAAGGCAACGAATTATCGATGAACCTCGATTAATTTCTAGACAATTATGGAGAAATGTGGTAGATTAGGGAACTGTCAACTCACAAATGGAGAGCATTTTGAACATTTGATTGAGTAATCATTATGTTAAAAATGTTGTAATCTTGCAATTGTTACGTTTTAATGTAGTTGAAAATAGTTTGTATTAAAAAATGTATTGAGACAATTAGGCGTTGCAGACTTCTGTTTTATGTATTTAAGACCTTCTAGACTACATAAAATCATAAGTGTTACATATGATTGAACTAGTGCGAAGAGGATATTCCAATAATGACTGCAAATACAGGGTGATGTATTTAACAAACCAAAGTGCCTAATAATATCAGAGAAACGGCAAATCTGGCAACATTGCAAATGTCAAATCTGGAATCTCCGTATCCCAAAATAGGCTTATCCCAAATTTTGTGCAATTCGAACTAACAATTTACGAGATAATTGGGCGTTTCCAGACTTTTGGTCCACTCTGTATATGTATTACGGGAATATTGAGTGGGAACACCAGATTTTTTCAATTTAGTTTTGTTTTTGTTTACATCGTAACTACGGAAAAATTTTATTAGGTATTACTATTTTGTGAAATTCGAACTAACAATTTACGAGATAATTGGGCGTTTCCAGACATTTGGTCCACTCTGTATATGTATTACGGAAGTATTGAGTGGGAACACCAGATTTTTTCAATTTAGTTTTGTTTTTGTTCGTGACTACGGAAAAATTTTATTAGGTATTACTATTTTGTGAAATTCGAACTAACAATTTACGAGATAATTGGGCGTTTCCAGACTTTTGGTCCACTCTGTATATGTATTACGGAAATATTGAGTGGGAACACCAGATTTTTTCAATTTAGTTTTGTTTTTGTTACCATCGTAACTACGGAAAAATTTTATTAGGTATTACTATTTAGCTTGATCTTAATGCTTCAATTCCTTACTAAATTATTGCTTTCTAATTTCTATCTTGTTTTGTTACAATGTAGGTAGAAAAAAAATTTTTATATAGTATTCGCAGCAAAATGCTTTTATGTGCTTCGGTGCTCACAACGCTCGGCACTCAAACTGCAAATCTTAGCACATAAATCCTAATTTTACTCTTAATAATATAATCTACTGTAATCCTCTCTAGCGTGCACTAAGTACTAAAATTTTTATGTTTTTACATTATTATAATAATGTGACAGAAATGGAAATATCCTGATCTAGACTAAGCTAAGAGGCCTGTACCGCATAGTAATGAAATACCCATACCATCATTCAGCAGTCTGCCTAGGCTCCCGGAAGATATAGAATCATTAAACTTTGATGAAGTGCAATGTATAGAATCAGAAAACAACAGTGATTTTGAAGTGAATTTAGGAAGTCCCCAACGTTCCAGTCAACAAGAACTGAACGATCTCATTAGAGACCTGAACCTTTCAAAGGAGTCTTCTGAATTACTCGCCTCCAGATTAAATGAGAAGAATCTACTTCAGCCAGATACCAATATTACATTTTATCGTAAAAGAGATCAGGAGCTGCTGCCGTTTTACTCTGAGGAAAATAACCTGGTATTTTGTAACGATATAAGAGGACTCTTACAAAAAATGGGTTTGTCAGAATACATACCAAACGAATGGCGCCTTTTATTGACAGTTCAAGACGTAGTTTGAAATGTGTGCTTTACATAATGGTAATAAATATGGCTCAATACCCATTGGTCATTCTACCAGCATGAAGGAGGAATATGAGGCAATATCACTAGTCCTGAAAAAATTAAGTATGAAGAACATCAGTGGATGATTTGTGTCGACCTAAAAATGGTAAACTTCCTCCTTGACAGCAAAGTGGATATACAAAATATCCTTGTTTTTATGTCTTTGGGACAGCAGAGCTAAGGATCAGCACTGGGTTAACCGAAATTGGCCTTTAAGAAATGTTATGATTCAAGGAAAGCAAAACGTAAACAACGAACCTTTGGTTGCAGAGAAAAATCATATTTCCACTTACATATCAAGTTGGGGCTTATGAAGCAATTTGTGAAGGCTTTAAATCGAGATGGACTTTGTTTTGGCTACTTGATACACAAATTTCCTGGGATTAGCACGGAAAAACTGAAAGCCGGAATATTCGATGGCCCTCAGATAAGGTAGCTTATTAAAGATCGACAATTTACGGTATGAATGAATGAGATTGAATCTAACGCTTGGTATTCATTTGTTCAAGTAGTACAAAATTTTCTTGGAAATCATAAGGCAAAGAATTATATAGAATTAGTGGAAAATATGCTTTCGAACTTTAATACTCTCGGTTGTAACATGAGCATAAGAGTTCACTACCTCCACAGCCACTTAGATCGGTTTCCAGAAAACCTAGGGTATGTGAGTGAAGAACAGGGGGAAAGATTCCATCAGGACATTAAAACTATGGAAGATCGATATCAAGGAAGATGGGGTAGCCCCATGATGGCCGACTACTATTGGAGTCTTCAGCGAGACTGTCCTTGTAAACACCATGCTAAAAAGTCCTGTAAAAGAAAATTTTTAAGTGATATGTAAATATATATTTATTTATTTCATGAAATAAATACCTTACTTTGGATTGTTTGTGTTTTTTTAACCGGCAGTTCGAGAATATAATAGTAATAATGTAAAATGTATAAGAGTTAAAGATAAGATGATTTCTTTCTAAAAAAAAGGTCAATATAGCATATCTCAAAAACTAGATCTGATACAAAAAATCTGACGGCAGTTTTGGATTCTGCACCCAAACATTACATAAAAACAGTTACAAAAACCCCTTCACCAAAATATGTGTTGGGCTGTGTTATCGTTTTAATGTTATTTTTGCTTGGATTTTATGGTGTTTTGTATGTTACTTAATTTTTTTGCTAGGGGTTATATTACTACTTTAAAACGTTGATAACTTTGTAGCACAGAGTGACTTAGATACCTGTGGTAAAAATATACTAATTCGAAGTAGAACTGAAATCAATATAAGCAACGATCTGCATTAGAATAAAATTATATTATAATGGCCTGATAACGCCATCCAAATTTGATAATTGTTCCGAAAAAGTTGTTGAATAATCCGGCATAAGCGTGTCTATAAATACAAACACCTGTTGAACGTGAGTATAGTACCGATACAAATGTTTAGTGTAGTTTATAAATTATAAATATTTGTGTTAGATATTCATAAATTGTTACAGTTCCTTGTTAGTGATAACTAATTAATAGTTACATATTACTTGATAAATGACTTTAATTGCTGTTTTATTTTAAACACTAGATATATGTTACAATATTTAAAACCCACTGACACGTTTGCATAATCATAATTCCACTATTGAGGTTTTGATCGACGAGTTAATCTGTTAGGTTTCCAAAAACTTTACGTCCATGGGAATAACTGGCTTTTTAAAGCAAGAACCACTAACAAGAGTAATTTAGTATGATAAAAAATCTAATGTTAAAGGTTACGCATGTTACGATGTGTAATACTGATACTATATTGTGTTATATGTCCCAGCAAGAGTGTATAAGAGATACATTATTCTATCTTATTTGCTCTAATCGATACCAAATCTAAACTACATTCCTAGTAATTACACATTGTTATCGCGTACATAGTTAACAATAAATCAAAAATTACAGCGTGGACCAATAACTCTAATATTATCTTCCCATAAGCAAAATTGATTAATTTACGCAGTTGACTAAATTCTGAGACAACTACCTTGGGTTTAAATGATGAGGGTACGCAAATCCCGGCGGTGTAGGGGGGGGGCGACGTGGTTTACCGTATTTGTTTATTTTAAATTATCGTTAATAGGTAAGTAGAACAGTGATGCTTTCCTCTCGTAACTTTTCATCACCTACAAGCAATGCCACCTTGCCTTCATTCGACTTTGGCTGTCTTTATTACTTCCTGCTGGTCGCATATCTTAAAGGGTTCCGTCACTTTTGGTCCATCATCTTGCTCCTCGTGACACTTTCACACTTTTTTAAGTCACGTCCCTCTTCTTATTTTCCAATTTTATACCACACATTTCTCCGGCAATATATTCCTTACTCCACTCTCCATCTTGTTTTTCTTTTGGGTCCTAGTATACCGTGACAGCTTGATAAACTTATTCAATTGTCAATTGACAAAGACAACACATAATTTAATAGCTTGCTGCTGCAAACATCTCAACAAACACACCACCAACTAGCTAACATACACAAACAAGCAAATGAAAAAACTAGCAAACAGTTAAACACCCAAACATATAAACTCTCAATAACACACACCCACAGCCTTTTTCTGTTTCTAGCGTCGAACGTTGATCCTCCTGATTGTTTGCCCTGTGTATATCTTGTCACATGTTCCACAAGGATGATGTAGACTCCTTGCTTCTTCATTATTGGAATCACTGAAGATATATTCTTTTGTCCGTATTGAACGTTGTCTGTATGGTGATTCCTTCCCTTCTGTGGGTCTCAGTTGTCCTGGTCGTGTGGCATTTCGGATATTCCTCGTTGTAAATCCATTTTGCAACAGTGCGGTTGTTAAAGTTGCCATGCCCTCCTTTTTGTGAGTTGAGATCGAAAATCTCGTTGATCTCGTCACCAGTGTTTTTACAACTGACTACAACTGTGCCAGATGATGGTGAGATTTGGCGTTGAGATATGGGTGGCTTCTCAGGACACTGTTTGACCAAGGTGCTTATCCTTCTTGTATATCGTCGTTTTTGTACAGACAGGAGAGACAACACCCGGAGAAAGAACGGTATTTCCTACTACATGCGGAAACCGGAAATTAACCATATATATATATATATATATATATATATATATATATATATATGAATGCTTAAAGCAGCCCTACTAGTAAGTGAGAATGCGCTTGCCGGTATCAAAGTGGTGTCATAGGACTAGAGTATATGCAGTATATAATTTATAATTTACATATAGGACCGTGATGTACGGCTGGATTTTTTTATGTAAGACCATACTTTTATACACATTAGTTAGCGATTTTAGTCATAAATTGTGCCACTTTAAAATTAAATGTTTCCTTAACTATTGGCTTTTTTGTTAATTTAAAATAATTTTTATTTATCAAACATGGTTCGTAAATTTTTCTTCATTTTTATATACGTATTTCAAATAATTTTTGTTTATGTGCGCCTGCTCTAGCCCCTTATTTACTTGTAGGGCAAGGTGTACCTGAATAAGGTCCTTTTTCTGAACCTGTTCTTCACTTTGCATTTTATTGTTAAAACTTAGTCGTGTTCGATCGTGTAGTAGTGATTTAAATGTTCCATGCATTTTTATGTGAATTTCATATTGTATTTTTTGTATAATTAATCCAATATGTAATTAATAAACAGTGTTTTATAAAAGTGTTCTGCGTAAATGTAGCTTTACACCTACATTAGTAGAAATTCAAGGTGTAGCTCGAGCCAGTTACTATAGTTATAGAAGTTTTTGTTCTAATTTTCAATTAAACAAGCAACAAGCTTCATAATTTTTGGCGCATTTACACAAACAAAGCACCGTTCCACTATTTTCAAATTTGGTAATAATTCTTCCAATTATAGTATGGCTTGGAATCGGGCGGTTTGGATATTTCGCGCTAAGTAAGGCACTTACTGGGCGCGGGCTACTTCCGGAATAAAACATTTCTACAATTTTCATTCTTTCTGAAACGGTGTGTGACATTTCTGAAGGCTATTGTTATGACTAATAGACTGACAAAATGGCAATGTTTATAATAATTTTGAAAGGTAACGTCACCCTGACATTTCATTGCTGTCCTGATGACAGAAATGGTACATACTTTTTGAAATTTTTTAAACTAGCGTAAGTTTTAAATTATTTTTTATAGTTTTATCTGACAGAGAATTAAATTATTTAAAGAAAATTTCTAGTAGAGTTTGTAGGTAACGGACCGCAAAAATTTTACTATTGCAATAAACGTTTGTCAAATCGCCATTGTTACCGCGATAGAAAAGATAATAATTAGTGGATTTTTTTGAATATCTTGATAATACGTCACAATTTGCTAATGTATAAAAATATTTTATTTATGCATTTTATATAAGGAATGTGGGATTCTTTGTAACTAATATTTGGATGGCAGTTGAAAAACCTGTGTTTTGAGGTCTAACTAGCAGGCGTGCGCTTAAAATAATGCTTTACTGAAGGGGCGTAACGAATCATTGAAATTTCTTATGCGCCGATTCTTAATGTAAAAATATCACTAGCTTAATTACAACAATTACTTAGAAACTCGAAACCTACATGTAGGATTGTTACTGACGAATGCATATTTTTAAAATTAAGATGTGCAATAATTGATATGAAACTGTTCCAACGTAAATTAATGTTTCTTGTTTTTATATTACTTTTGAAAAATGGGGGTTGATTGCCGGAGTAAAGATGGTTAGGTTTGGAATCGGGGGAAAAGGAGTTATAGTTAGAGTTTCAATCGAGCCAGATCGATTTTTGGGTTAATTAGATATCATCATTGTAAACAGTTTATCTTTAAAATATTTGTTTCGTATACATTTTCTTTTGAATTAGCCAACACTAATTTGTCTTTTCTTTCGAGTTGTAATGTGTTTTCAAATATTAATCTATAAATCAGTCACCCTTTTGAAGTTAAAACGTATGTTAACGATTTGTGTCTGTGATCAATTTAAAATATACATATGCAAGTGTAAGTAGGTATTTTTATAAATTAAAGGGCTGCAAATGATTCTACAAGCAAATAACCATTAAAATTCAATGTCTTGTTTTGTTTATAAAATATAAAAGCAATTAGCAGTAGAAAAACCCATCGTTCCGGTTCTAATAAAGCATTTAGATCGTAGTTATGCTATTATTCTTACCTGTACTAATCAAATATTTATCAAATACGTATCACATAATCATAATTCCACTATTGAGGTTTTGATCGACGAGTTAATTTGTTAGGTTTCCAAAAACTTTACGTCCATGGGAATAACAGGCGTTTTAAAGCAAGAACCACTAACAAGAGTAATTTAGTATGATAAAAAATCTAATGTTAAAGGTTACGCATGTTACGATGTGTAATATTGATACTATATGGCGTTATATGTCCCAGCAAAAGTGTATAAGAGATACATTATTCTATCTTATTTGCTCTAATCGATACCAAGTCTAAACTACATTCCTAGTAATTACACATTGTTATCGCGTACATAGTTAACAATAAATCAAAAATTACAGCGTGGACCAATAACTCTAAAATTATCTTCCCATAAGCAAAATCGATTAATTTATGCAGTTGACTAAATTCTAAGACAACTACCTTGGGTTTAAATGATGAGGGTACGCAAATCCCGGCGGTGTAGGGGGGCCGACGTGGTTTACCGTATTTGTCTATTTTAAATTTTAAATTATGGTTAATAGGTAAGTAGAACAGTGATGCTTTCCTCTCGTAACTTTTCATCACCTACTAGCAATTCCTCCTTGCCTCCATTCAACTTTGGCTGTCTTTATTACTTCCTGCGGGTCGCATATCTTAAAGGGTTCCATCACTTTTGGTCCATCATCTTGCTCGTTGTGACACTTTCACACTTTTTTAGTCACGCCCCTCTTCTAATTTTCCAATTGTATACCACACGTTTCTCCGGCAATATATTCCCTACTCCACTCTCCATCTTGTTTTTCTCTTTTGGGGTCCTCGCCTACCATACCGTGACACCCGCCTTGATATCCCACTTATACAATTATCAATTGACAAAGACAAAACTTGCCGCCTATCTTGAAAAATTACAATAACTATAATTTAATAGCTTGCTGCTGCAAACATCTCAACAAACACACCACCAACTAGCTAACATACACAAACAATCAAATGAAAAAACTAGCAAACAGTTAAACACCCAAACATATAAACTCTCAATAACACAGACCCACAGCCTTTTTATGTTCCTAGCGCCGAACGTTGATCCTCCCGATTGTTTGTCTTATGTATATCTTGTCACATGTTCCACAAGGATGATGTAAACTCCTTGCTTCTTCAGTATTGGAATCACTGAAGATATATCCTTCTGTCCGTATTGAACGTTGTCTGTATGGTGATTCCTTCCCTTGTATGGGTCTCGGTTGTCCTGGTCGTGTGGCATTTCGGATATTCCTCGTAAATCCATTTTGCAGCAGTGCGGTTGTTAGTGTGAGTTGAGATCGCAAATCTCGTTGATCTCGTCACCAGTGTTTTTACAACTGACTACAGCTGTGCCAGATGATGGTGAGATTTGGCGTTGAGATATTCAGCACACTGTGTGACCAAAGTGCTTATCCTTCTTGTATATCGTCGTTTTTGTACAGACAGGAGAGACAACACCCGGAGAAAGAACGGTACTGCCTACTACACTGCGGAAATCTGAAATTAATATATATATATATATATATATATATATATATATATATATATATATATATATATATACAGTATGTCCCTGGATCGACTTTAAAAGAAGGAAAATTCTCTTATTTTTGATTTCTCTGAAAATTTCATTCTTGCTGATTTGCCCTGCTTGTTTTCAAACCCCGAAACACAAATTACTTGCTATTTAATTCAAACGGTTCTCGAGATAATATCATTTTCTTGAAAAATTGAGCTTTTCGTAATTTTTGAAGTAAATTGATTTGTTTCAAAGGAAAAATCAAATTGATCTCACAAGTTTTAATTAATAAATTTAACAATTGATGGTAAAATGAAATGAAATTCTCAAAAAACTGAACTATTAATTTTCTATTCGAATAATGCTCCTCCTTTTTCCGCACAGATTTCAATGCGAGCTCTGAATTCATTGAAACTGCGCCTTATTTCTTCGATTGAAAGGGACTGGACAGCATTCCGTATCCTATTTTTCAATTGCTCTTCATCATTGTCTAATGGCTCACTGTACACAATTTGTTTTAAACGACCCCACAGATAAAAGTCCATTATTGTGAGATCAGGACTTCTCGGGGGCCATAAAATGGGACCATCTCTTCCTATCCAGTTATCATGGAACTCTGTATTGAGCCACTGGCGAACAGTACCGGCATAATGAGCAGGGCACCCATCGTGCTGGAAGAACATTTCAATTTGGTAGTTCAATGGCAATTCATCCAGTTTATCAGTTAAAAAATTTTGCAACATTTCCAAATATGAATAACGTAACAAAACCGCACACCACACGTTAACTTTTTTCAAACATTGTCTGCGACTAGCAATTCGGAACTTTGGATTCGTCCTACTCCAGTAACGGCAATGTTGGGAGGAAACGACTCCGTTAGTTGAAAAGGTCGATTCATCGGAGAACATTATTCGTTTATGAAAATTTGAATCTTCCAAGACTATTACCCATTTCCAAACAAAAATCCAGACGTTTGGCTTCATCACCGTTCTCTAAAGTTTGCCTAAACTGCGGCTTAAATGGTAAAATTTTGTTCTCCTTGAAGATTCTTTGCAAATGAGATTTACCTATCCCAATTCGTAGCGCCCTCCTTCTTAAAGACAACCTTGGAACTTTTGTTGCGGAATGAACGACGAGAACAGTAGCAGCATCTTCTTCATCGAATAACTTCTTTGGCTTCTTTAGGTTTAAAACCGAGCCTGTTTGAAGGAATTTAGTTACCAAGTTTTTTGCTCCAGCATTCGAAATGGCAACCTCCGGGTATTTTTGGTTAAATTTTCTGATAACAACTCGGTAGCACTCTTCCCCAGTTCCGTAACATTGAATTAGATAAATTCTTTGTTGTAAAGTCAACATTATAGCATACAATTCAAATTAGCATGAATTAATTTGCAGTTCAACAGAATTATCACATTTGACAATTTCTGTCAGTGGTGTTTTTCAATGAAATCCGCCTACTAAAGTTACTTCTAAAAATTAGGAAAGAGTCCAATTTTTCAAGAAAAATGATATTATCTCGAGAACCGTACGAGTAAAATGGAAAGTAATTTATGTTTCGGGGGTTTGAAAACAAGCAGGGCAAATCATCAAGAATGAAATTTTCTGAGAAATCAAAATAAGAGAATTTTCCTCTTTAAAGTCGATCCGGGGACATACTGTATATATACAGTGGTCGTAAAGTAAGGAATAAATTCAATATCTCGTAAAGCACATTTTTTTCAAAAATCGTTCGGACTCGGATTTTATATTTTTTCGGGGCATATTTTGAAAAAAATTTTATACAGGGTGTCTCAAAAAGATTTGCTAAAAAATTTTTTTCAAATTGCAACCCAATTTTTTATTGCATTTTGGATTATTACAATTCTAAACATTTGTCATGTAGCATTGCTATACCTAAGTCCAAGCGTTTTGGAGTTATTCGCATTCAAAATTTAAAATTGAAAAGATCATGAAGAAAACGAAAATAAAGTAATTTTTATAACGTTTTATTATATCGAAAACAAAGATTCGTAAACTTAAAAATAATTTTATTTCAGCAAATGTTCGAAATGTCCTCCGTTAGTCAACTGACAATAGCCTAATCGATCTACAAATTCATGCTGCACATTTCGAACCATTTCGGGCGTTATTCGACGTATTTCTTGACGGATGCGTTGTTTTAAATCATCTAGATTTGCCGGTTGGCTTCAAAATACCTTGCCTTTAAGGTATCATAAAAAAGTCTAGTGGTGTTAGATCGGTGATCTTGGTGGCCATCAATAACACCGCTCCTTCCAATCCACCTGTTTGGGAAAGTGTCGTGCAAATAAGTTCGAACTACCACAGCAAAATGAGCACCATCTTGTTGGAACCAGATGTTATGGTGTGCAAATCCGGACGTTCTATATCAGGAAAAATAGCCAGAGCTGGAACAAGTTCCTCTTCTAGAAAACTCAGGTATCTCTCACCTGTTAAATTTTCTTCAAAGAAGAAAGGCCCGATAATAATGTCACCAACAACGCCAGCCCACACGTTTATTTTTCGATTGAATTGTGTATGTCCTTCCCTCATCCAGTACCGATAGTTCTGGGTATTTACGTCACCGTTCAAGCAGAAAGTGGCTTCATCGGAAAAAAGTATATTTTTGACTAAATTTGGATTCTCCAAACACATATTTTGCAAAAGCTCATAAAATTCAAGGCGCCTCTCAAAGTCTCCTTCCAAGAGTTCTTGATAAACTTGCATCTTATAAGGGTGGTATTTATTCGTTTGTAGTATTTTTAGAACACTTGTTTTTCCAATATCCATGTCCTTTGCTACCTGCCTAGATACTACATGCTGATTATCTTGAACCGCCAATATGACTTCTAACTGCTTATTTTCATCAACTTGAGGACGACCACATCTAGGAACATCTCTTACATGACCGAATTGACTAAACTTCTGCTCAATCTTGCTAACTGTCGATTGAGATATTGGCGGACGATTGGGGTATTTTTGATTAAATAAGTCACACACTTCCTGCTGCGTTCTAACTCAATTACCGTAGCCAATCATCATCAATATTTCTATGCGCTGTGTCTCAGTTAGCCGCATATTAATGTAATTTAGTGTTAAAAAAACGAAAATATACTTTGAAAAACTAGTGAAACGTTACGAAAATACACAGAACTGTCAACGATAATAACCTTAATAATAGACCTTGAAAAACTAGTGAAACGTTACGAAAATACACACAGAACTGTCAACGATAATAACTTTAATACTAGACTTTGAAAAACTAGTGAAACGTTACGAAAATACACACAGAACTGTCAACGATAATAACTATTGACATTAATTATTCTTTTGTTTCGCGTCATAAATCCAAAGCCTACTATTGAGCTAGAATTGTAAGGGCAATCCAAAATGCAATAAAAATTGTTGCAATTAAAAAAAAAATTTTTTTTAGCAAATCTTTTTTAGACATCCTATATAAAATTTTTTTTTTCGCAAAATATGCCCCGAAAAAATATAAAATCGACGGGTCCGAGCGATTTTTGAAAAAAATTGTGCTTTACGAGATATAGAATTTATTCCTAACTTTACGACCACCCTGTATATATGAATGCTTAAAGCAGCCCTACTACACGTCGGTAAGTGAGAATGCGCTTGCCGGTATCAAAGTGGTGTCATAGGACCAGAGTATATGCAGTATATAATTTATAATTTACATATAGGACCGTGAAGTACGGGTAGATTTTTTATGTAAGACCATACTTTTATACACATTAGTTAACGATTTTAGTCATAAATTGTGCCACTTTAAAATTAAATGTTTCCTTAACTATTGGCTTTTTTGTTAATTTAAAATAATTTTTATTTATCAAACATGGTTCGTAAATTTTTCTTCATTTTTATATACGTATTACAAATAATTTTTGTTTATGTGCGCCTGCTCTAGCCCCTTATTTACTTGTAAGGCAAGGTGTACCTGAATAAGGTCCTTTTTCTGAACCTGCTCTTCACTTTGCATTTTATCGTTAAAACTTACATTCGTGTTCGATCATGTAGTAGTGATTTAAATTTTCCATGCATTTTTATGTTAATTTCACCTTGCATTTTTTGAATAATTAATCCAATATGTAATTAATAAACAGTGTTTTATAAAATTGTTCTGCGTAAATGTAGCTTTACACCTACATTAGTAGAAACTAAAAGTTTAGCTCGAGCCAGTTACCATAGCTATAGAAGTTTTTGTTCTAATTTTCAATTAAACAAACATGCTTCATAATTTTTGGCGCATTTACACTAAGGAAGCACCGTTCCACTATTTTCAAATTTGGTAACAATTCTTCCAATTATAGTATGGCTTGGAATCGGGCGGTTTGGATATTTCGCGCTAAGTAAGGCACTTACTGTGCGCGGGCTATTTCCGGAATAAAACATTTCTACAATTTCTATTCTTTCTGAAACGGTGTGTGACATTTCTGAAGGCTATTCTTATGCTTATGACTAATAGACTGCCAAAATGGCAACATTTATAATAATTTTGAAAGGTAACGTCACCCTGACATTTCATTGCTGTCCTGATGCTGTGCAGGAATGAAACATACTTTTTGAAATTTTTTAAATTATCGTAAGCTTGAAATTATTTTTTATAGCTTTATCTGATAGAGAATTAAATTATTTAAAGAAAATTTGTAGGTAGCGGACCGCGAAAGTTTTACTATTGCAATAAACGTTTGTCAAATCGCCATTGTTACCGCGATAGAAAAGATAATTAGTGGATTTTTTTATATATCTTGATGATACGTCGTAATTTGCTAATGTTTATTTTATGTAAGGAATGTGGGATTGTTTGTAACTAATATTTGGCTGACAGTTGAAAAACATGTGTTTTGAGGTCTAACTAGCAGGCGTACGCTTAAAAGAATGCTTTACTGAAGGGGCGTAACGAGTCATTGAAATTCCTTATGCGCCGATTCTTAATGTAAAAATGTCACTAGCTTAATAAGTAATTGTGTCGGTGCAAACCGCGATCAAAAGATATCTTTGTTTACTTAGAAACTCGAAAGCTACATGTAGGGTTGTTACGGACGAATGCATATTTTTAAAATTAAGATGTGCAATAATTAATATGAAACTGTTCCAACGTAAATTAATGTTTCTTGTTTTTATATTACTTTTGAAAAATGGGGGTTGATTGCGGGAGTAAAGATGGTTAGGTTTGAAATCGCGGGGAAAGAAGATATAGTTAGAGTTTTAATCGAGCCAGATCGATTTTTGGGGTAATTAGATACCTTCATTGTAAACAGTTTGTCTTTAAAATATTTCGTGCGTGTACATTTTTTTTTAATTAGCCAACACCAATTTGTCTTTTCTTTCGGGATTAGTTGTAATGTGTTCTTCAAATATTAATCTATAAATAACAGTCACCCTTTTTGAAGTTAAAAACGCGTATGTTAACGATTTGTGCCTGTGATCAATTAAGGAAATATATACGCAAGTGTAAGTAGGTATTTTTACATAAATTAAAGTTGGCTGCAAATGATTCTACAAGCTTATATAAGCCATTAAACATCTAGCATTGCCTTGCAAAGGTATCTTATTCGCACGCGGGCTCCTCAAGCTGAAAGCTGTTAAAAAGAAAGACAGGACAGGGCTCCTTCACTCTGGTATTGGAGTAAATTAGCATTGTTGTTTGTTGTTTATATTTATACTTGTGTAGAGATGGGCTGATGAACGCGTACATGATACCACTTTGGTTATTAATTGTAAAAGGCAATTACTAAGTGGGTACACACTCCCGAGATCAGATAACCATTAAACACCTCGAATTTTATTTTTATTGTTGTATAGATGAATGTGTAACCTGAGAAAAGAGCACAGTATTTTTCTAACGCCCTCAAATTTGTGTATCGGTCACGATGTTGTGATCTATTTATATACTTACCCTTGTAAGGCTTTGTTTTAATGAGTTTTTCGTTTGTATCAATTGTTAGGTAGAATTATTTGCCTGCGAGCTGATTTCTCTTTGTATGTGATTTATTGTAATTTGACTTATGTATTCTGTGCTTTGGTGGTTACTAAACAATTGGGTACGTGTAAATTCCTTGTCTGTTTTCTTTTATCCTTGCCTTTGCCTTATTCTCACCTGTGCAATTTTACTGTTGTTGTATTTTATATGTACCGTAATTTGTTTTATTGTTTTATGTGCTTATTTACTTAAAGCTCGGCATGATTGGTTTTAAAGGGTCGCATATTTGGTATTACGATTTTTATTATTTTTATTTTGATTATTTATGGCCCAATTGTGTGTGTGACTACATGTTATTTTTTTTATTATTGTGTTTCTGTGTAACTAAACTTTTTTATTCATTCTGTCTTAATGTTATAACTTTGTACGCACTTTAACCTAATTTAATGGTGTTTTGTTATATATTTACCCCTTTCATTATTTTTTGTGTGTTATTTGATTTAATAATGTACTTGTGCAATTACTTATTTATGAATAAAGTGGGTTTCATTGGTGGTTCTTTCCCACAATAGTATATTAACGGGCTGAACCACCATTGTGCAAAGCTCGTTGATTTTAATGTGAGTAGTTTCATTTTTTTTACCTGCCCCACATGATGCAACACTTACCTCATCTAGCCTATCTAATTCAGATAGCACAACGTACCTACAACTAGAGGGCCACTTCGTTTGATCAGATTTGAGGTTTGCGAGTAATTAAATATCAGACTTGTAAATAAATTCTAATGTTTCAATTATTCCCAAGAAAGTCAAAGTAAGGCAGGCAATCAATTTGAGTAATAGTAACATTATTGTCAGTAAAGTCAACATAGCGATTGTTGTGTTCTTGAATTTGTATTATTGTAAATAAGTTCAAATTACGCTATTCAAGATAGGGTACCTGGGGGACGCTACAAGTTTTTAATTAAAATAATTACTGAAGTAGGAATTCTAGAGTTTATGATTTGCTATAGGATTTCCTATGGTGCGTCCGACACATTTAATGTATAATCAAATGCTGAAACTTACGCTGTTTGTACCGGGTGGTCAACTGAGAACGGCCGTCGGCCATATATCAGAAATGGATTATAGCACAGGTTCGGGAAAAAATTTTTTGTAACAAAAGTGGCCTCGAGAAACGCCTGGAAATTATTTTCAGAATTGTAGGTCCACCGCTAGAGGGCGAATTTGACAGTTAAAATTATAAAAAGCAAACTTTTCCAAAATTTACTTAATTAAGGGGCATATTAAATATTACAATCAGATTCCGCGAGAAATTCTTCATATTTTTTATTTGACAAGTTTTAGTCTATCTCTTCAAATAAGGGGCGGGGGAGACTGGGAACCTTGTTACGAAAAAAAACGCGTTTAATTCAGGTTCTGCTTGACCGATTTTAATAAACTTGATGTTAATTTAAATAGCTTTTGTTAAACAATAGAGAATTTGTAAATTTGAAGCAATCAGATTAATAACATAAATGCTATAAGGCGCTGTTTAATATTGTTTTAATATTGTGTTTTCTTTTTACAATTTTAAATGGAAGCATAACAATTTAAATAGGTCTTTAAAAAGTAGACTAAATTAGTAATAAAACAGTGAAAACTGTAAGTTGATATCTTTTTCCTATCCTGAGATATCGTAAGAAACAGGTAAATGGCGGCAATTGTTCTTCCAACGTCTAGTAGGCTAGTTCGCGTTAACGGAAATAATTAAATTTAGCCTGGATGAAAAGATCTTACATTGGACTGCAGTAATTTAAACTGTTATCATACTAATGTTATGGTTGCCGCTAGAGTACCTAAATGTAATGCTGTCGCTACTAACAATGAGAACAAATTATAAAATAATAATGTGATAAATCTAACAATTAAAACCTTAAATAAATAACTACGTAATTAGTGTCGCCCTAGATGTTCCAAGTGTCGTCCATCATTTTCAATGCATGAAATCAATCGCTGACGGATGGAGAGAACAGCAGTTTCAATTTCTGCCGTTGAAATACTTCGTATTGTCTGTCATATTCTTTCAATCATGTCAGCTCTTGTTGTGGGTCTATCGGCATAAACGAGATCTTTTATTCGCCCCCACAAATAAAAGTCTAAACAATTTAGGTCTGGAGACCTTGGTGGCCAAATAAATAAACCTCCACGTCCTATCCACCTTTCAGGGTATGATTGATCTAAGAAATTCCGACCATCTCTAGAATAATGTACCGGGCACCCATCATGTTGCAAGAACATGTCACGGCGAATGGCCAAGGGTACGTCTTCTAAAAGAAGTGGCAATTCGTTGCTTAAAAAATCTAAATATCTTTCTCCATTAACATTCTCATTAAAGAAAAGGCCCAATTATTTCTCCACCTAGAATCCCGCACTACACATTTACAGACCAACGACCCTGATGTTGGACCTCCTGCATCCAGTGGGGATTCGTTTCAGACCAGTAGTGCATATTATGTCGATTTACACTACCATCACTACGAAAAGTAGCCTCATCTGTCCACATAATTCGTGAAAGAATTTCAGGATCGTCGTGTATCATATTCGAGAGCCAGTTACAAAAATCCAACCTGGTATCGAAATCTTGAGCATTCAAACTGTGGTGTAGGACCATGTGATATGAGTGCAATCTAAAATAGTATACATTATAAAGTAATCAGATCAATAAGACACATTGAAGTCCTTCGTTGTTAGTAAACGAAAAAGGACTTTAAATGCATTAACTCTCGTAATGTTGTTACGAATTTTTTTCGCCCAGCTTCTGATTATTTTTTATTATTGGTACTTTTTTACTTTACTTTGCCTCACTTAATTATCATGTTGTTAGTTAAAATCTATTCACATAGCATAAGATAATTTCATTAAATAATTTGGTGTTTTATTGAAACTGGACATAAAATGGTGGCAAACACATTAGTCATGTTGTTGTTGTTAACTTTGATGTATGGTATGGTAAAAATGAGAAACATATAATGACAAACGAAAAAATTAAAACATTTTTATCATCATAATACCGAATAAAACATGCATTAATAAATAAGTAGTCACCTGTGTTCCCTTAAAATATTTTGGACGGTGGTTCGGCATATACCCAAGTCTCTAGCTAAAGCTCTGGTGCTAGAATGAGGGTTAACATTTACATAAGCTAAAACATAATAACATTTTCCTCTGTTCTACTTCTGCGTTGTCTTCGGTACACAAGAAGATTCACATTTCCAGTAGTACGCACACGGTGTGCGAGTCGGAGAAATACTCTTCTGCTGTGATGCCGCCTGTTTGGGTACTGCAGTGCATACACTCTGACAGGAGCGGATGCATTTCTCATACATTCAAAATAAACTGCCAACATATCAAATGCTTCTTCATTTGTAAGAATCATTTTGGTACGAAAAGATAAAGAAAGTCTATTAAATGCAACACGATGAATAATTTTTGACATATGCATGAAAATCATAGCTTGCTTGGGAATTTATTTTATGTCTTACATGGCCCTCTTTACTAATTTTGTTGTCATCAGTAAAACGTAATTCATATTTTAAACTGTATTTGTTGTTGCTGGGCAAATATCGGTTTTTATTGATATTTTATGCTTTTGATTTACTAACACATCGCTTGAAAACAAATATAACATTCTTATATAATTAAAAAAATGTTAGATTTATCACATTATTATTTTATAATTTGTTCTCATTGTTAGTAGCGACAGCATTACATTTAGGTAATCTAACGGCAACTATAACATTAGCATGATAACAGTTTAAATTACTGCAGACCAATGTAAGATCTTTTCATCCAGGCTAAATTTAATAATTTCCGTTAACGCGAACTAGCCTACTAGACGTTGGAAGAACAATTCCCGACATTTACCTGTTTCTCACGATATCTCAGGATAGGAAAAAGATATCGACTTGCAGTTTTCACTATTTTATTACTAATTTAGTCTACTTTTTAAAGAACGCCTTAAATTTTTATGCTTCTATTTAAAATTGTAAAGAGAAAACACAATATTAAAAAAATATTAAACAGCGCCCTCTAGCATTTATGTTATTAATCAGATTGCTTCAAATCTACAAATTTTTGTATTGTTTAACAAAAGCTCTTTCAAACAACATCAAGTTTGTTAAAATCGGTCAAGCAGAACCTGAGTTAAAGGCGTTTTTTCGTAACAAGGTTCCCACTCTCCCCCACCCCTTATTTGAAGAGATAGACAAAAACTTGTCAAATAAAAAATATGCAGAATTTGTCGAGAAATTTTGAAAAATTTTGCTTTTTAAAATTTTAACTCTCAAATACACCCTCTAGCGGTGGACCTACAGTACTGAAAATAATTTCCAGGGGTTTCTCGAGGCCACTTTTGTTATAAAATTTTTTTTCCCAAACCTGTGCTATAATCCATTCCTGAGATATGGCCGACGGCCGTTCTTAGTAGGCCACCCGGTATATGTCATCTCACAAACTGCTACTAGTGTGAATGGATTAAATTTTGTGACAAATTTTCTACGTAGATATGTTTCCCTTGGAGAGACAAGTATCCTACCTGCTTTAATTTGACTATATAACCTATTTACAGTTGATACTCGTACATTCAACTTCAAATTATTGGCAACTCACTGTATAAAAAAGTAATGTGGTTCAATCATGGATGTAAAAATGTAAGTTAGCTTTCTTTTGATGTCGATCCAGAGATTTAGGCATTTTGATGTATTAGTTTTCAAAACTATCGAAAAAAAATAAGCCTATAGCAATAAAGGCATTGAAAACTAAGCACAGATAAAGTAAACAGACTGAAAAAATTGACAGTAGATTCTATTATGGCAGTGAACTTTATTAGGACAATGTTGAGCAGTGGTCTCAATGTAAATACGAGCGTGTAATTTAAAATTTAAACAAATAATACACAAAGTGGGTCAGAAATTTTTTTATACTTATGGTAGTTATGAATTATTCAGACGCAACTACTCTGTTACAGAAAATGCCCTTTAGTAACGTTTTCTTTACCAATGTTTATAATGCTGCCAACTAATCAAATTTAAATGACTAGAAGTGATCTAAATATTGCGAGTGCCACCTCACAATGGTAGTCTGTACGCAGTATGAGGTTTCGCCAGCTCACCCTATATAGAGGCTAAATCTTCATTGTTAGATTGACGTATTGCGCCTTGTATAATCTGCTGGTTGTGTTTTATACGTATAATCTTTATATACAACAGTTAAATATTATGTTAAAGTAACTACAATAGTAATCTTAAACAACGTGAAACTCTTTGAAAATTGTGTTTCAGAAAGATTACATTCATTCATTCTAATAATAATTAGCGCTGGTATCTAATGTGCAAGTTTATTTTGAAGTTATATTTTGAATTTAAACTTGTTTCAATTTTTTTTCATTTCAGTGAATCCGGAAATTTCTGGAACTGCTATGGTAAGTCCATTTGAGGAACCTTTTTGTAAGTAAGTAAACCAATATTTTTCTCCAAAAAGTGTGTAATATTGACAGCAGCGTTAATATATTACTCTTATTTCTTATTACTCTTAAATATGCCTTACAAGCGCTGTGCACTCAATTGTTCGAACAGCTATAATGATAACGGCGAATTTGTTCAGTATCTTTCCTCCCAATATATGTTGTAATGAATAATAATGGGCTGAAGTAATTCATCAGGAAGGGTACCTTAAGGGTGATGTGGAAAGGCCTTTTTTTAATATATTACACATTTCTTTATACGTCAATTCTATACCGATTATATACCAATTGCTTGTTTGTGGCCTCTATCAAAACGCTGCCTACAACCAGTATTTTAAATTTGCACAGTAAAATTTAGTTTAAGCTCTGAAATAAACGAAAATAGTGTAAAAAAAACGTGTGTTGTAATACCGTCTATTGTAATATTCATATTTTGAGACACCACATTACAATAACGTTTATTTTAACACTTGTTTTGCGACACATTAATTTACTTATGTTTTTTATAATTATAATACGTTCTAATTGTTATTTATTTAATATATAACAAGTTTTCAATAAAAAAACAAGATAGTTCACAACATAACACAATTAAATTACTTATAACACTGTACATCATTAATACTTAAGTAAACTATAGGCAATGCACCTCTTTAGAAGCTTTAATATACGAATCATTCCTTGTGTCTTGATACGTAAATCTGTACACACAACCACTCTCGTCGTGTCCTTGGCATAGAAATTCGTTTTGAGTTGTGTTTTCTAAAATACAAATAATAATTATTTTCCAAAAAATTCTGAAAAATGAATTAGGAATTATAAGGCTAAAACAGGAATTGATTAACAGTACGTTAAAAAATGAATCAATCTAACTGTCCATTTATACTGATGGGCCATAAATTTTCTTGAAATGTTTCTATATAATCTTAAGGCTATATTTTGTTATTCACTATTAATTCACTGAAATATTTTAGGTATATGCAGAATAGTTATTTGTATGCCAAGGACGCAAAATGCTACTTTGACGGCCGAAAGAAAATTGGCGGGTAAGCGGTTTGTGGGGGAGGTCCAAGACATTTTACGTCCGTGGTATACACAAAACTTTGTGTAGTACCATTAAATAAATATCAATACACAATTAAATTCAAGTTATTTATGTGCATAATCAGTACTAAAATTCTCAGTATGCTACGATATGGGACTGAGCAAAATTTACCTAGCAACGCGGATACGTCTAATAACAATCGAGATTAATTATCAAATCGTATTTTACAATTAAGTGTAATGCGTTGAATTCGCTACAAAGGGTTGAGATTATGTATCGGCATTTATTTGCATACAAAGTTGCTGAAAAATCAGCACACCGCGAGAGGTAATTGAGCGGATAGAAAGTTATTTTGCGTCCGCTGTCCATGGTAGCTAACGCAAAAATTTGTTTGCGGTTGTTGCGAGGGGTACAAAATGACATTTGCGGACGGATGCACACAAAAATTTATAAGCGTTTGAATAACACTAGTGAACGCTGACATTCAACAAAAATGTTTTGAACAGTGTTTTCCTTAATGTAGGTAACATCAGATATATCCCCAAAACTTTACTTCAATAGATTCGATCAACAATAAAGAGGATTGCGATGATAAACCGTAGTAATTTAGTGACCTACTTTTTCGTACTCTGACGAGCATCGTTTGTGAAATGTTGGCATTTACCATAATTTCTCATAACACTAACTAAAAATTTGATTTATGAATTAAATATATCATAAGATATTAAAATGCAAAAGAGATTATGCACAGATGTAGTTTTAATGCAGAAAACCAAGTGAAATTGACTAAAAATATAGAACATGTCTACCAATAAGTTATATTTCAGATTTAACTAAAAAAACGTGTTTTCAACTCCAGATTTTTTAAACAAGTGGCTACCAGTAAATATCGTTTCAGAATTGAGGCATTAACATAATGTACAGTCCGAAGAAACCACTCTGTATACTTGTAATAGAATTACTTGAAAGGATGGATTTATTGCATAAGAATAAGAAAAAAAACGATGCAAACTTAGATAAAAAAAATAGAAGAAATGACGGTACGATGGTTCTACTTGCAGAAAAAAAACGCCCTGGTAGCCACTTTGGATAAATAGATTATTCATCCCATTTACTGACCTTTAGCTAACACAAGAATCACGCTCACTTAAATAAAACTATTGACACAGACCAAGAGACTAAGACTTAGATATATTTATTGGGCGGCTGAAAAGTTCAGTAGAGTTTATTGACCTGGACTAGGTCTATTGACTCATGTTCCGAGACAAAGATCATTGTTCTAAATGCAGGTTTGAGTGTTTGACCATTGATTAAAGTTATTAATCAATGGTTTGACTCAATTAGTTGGCCTAAAACTGATACAGCTCAGCTAGTAGTTTAACGTGAAACGTTTTCCATAATATACAGCAGCTCGTGTATGTTTTCACTGTTCAAATGGATTACAAACAGTCAATTGCTAATGTCAGTAATTCTCTGTTGACCATCGTAAAAATCACTTGATAAAACTGCTATACGTTATACATAGGTGGTGTCTATATAATAATATAAGTTTGGAAAGAAAGCACAATAAAAATATATTACAAAATACTTAATATATTTGTAAGGAACTAAAGTGAAGCTGTATGTCTCCATACACACAAAGACATTTCTGCTCGTATAGTTATTATTTGATTCAAAAATCGATTAGCTTAAAATTGGAATTTATTTTTAATTAGAGCAAGTAATATGGTCTTCTTGTGATTTGTAGTTCGCCAGGTAGTTCGCTACCAAAGTTATAAATAGAACATTGAACAGGCGCCAGTTGAGAATTTCTGCTGCCGCTTGCATTAAAATTCCACTTTAACGGTTTGTTTCTCGGCTAAGGTGATGGGTAAGTTGAGGTCAATTAAATTTTGGGGTTTGTTTCATAGATACCTCAATTAACCCCCCGCGTGACATTGACATATTATTTGCTCTCACATTTATAGTAATTACCTGTGTATCTATCTCTCTCGTGCACATGTACCGGGTGGCCAACTAAGAACGGCTATCGGCCATATCTCAGGAATAGATTATAGCACAGATTCGGGAAAAAAAGTTATACAACAAGAGTGGCCTCGAGAAACGCCTGGAAATTATTTTCATAATTGTAGGTCCACCGCTAGAGGGCATATTTGCCAGATAAAATTATAAAAAGCAAAATTTTTCAAAATTTACTCAATTAAGGGGCATATTAAAATTATAATCAGATTCCTTGACAAATTCTGCATATTTTTTATTTGACAAGTTTTAGTCTATCTCTTCAAATAGGGGTTGGGGGTAGGAACCTTGTTACGAAAAAACGCCTTCAATTCAGGTTCTGCTTGACCGATTTTAATAAACTTGATGTTGTTTGAAAGAGCTTTTGTTAAACAATAGAAAATTTGTAAATTTGAAGCAATCTGATTAATAACATAAATGCTAGAGGGCGCTGTTTAATATTTTTTTAATATTGTGTTTTCTCTTTACAATTTTAAAACATAAAAATTTAAGTAGGTTTTTAAAAAGTAGACTAAATTAGCAATAAAACAGTGATAACCGCAAGCCGATATCTTTTCCTATCCTGAGATCTCGTAAGAAACAGGTAAATAGCGGGAATTGTTCTTCCAACGTCTAGTAGGCTAGTTCGCGTTAACGGAAATTATTAAATTTAGCCTGGATGAAAAGGTCTTACATTAGTCTGCAGTAATTTAAACTGTTATCATACTAATGTTATGGTTGCCGCTAGATTACCTAAATGTAATGCTGTCGCTACTCACAATGAGAACAAATTATAAAATAATAATGTGATAAATCTAACAATTAAAACTTTAAATAAATAACTACGTAATTAGTGTCGCCCTAGATGTTCGAAATGTCGTCCATCATTTTCAATGCATGAAATCAATCGCTGATGGGTGGAGAGAACAGCAGTTTCAATTCCTGCCCTGGAAATACTTCGTATTATCTGTCGTATTCTTTCAATCATGTCAGCTCTTGTTGTCAGTCTATCGACATAAACGAGATCTTTTATTCGCCCCAAGTTAGGTCTGGAGACCTTGGTGGCCAAATAAATAAAATTCCACGTCCTATCCACCATTCAGGGTATGATTGATCTAAGAAATTCCGAATATCTCTAGAATAATGTGCCGGGCACCCATCATGTTGCAAGAACATGTCACGACGAATGGCCAAGGGTACGTCTTCTAAAGGAAGTGGCAATTCGTTGCATAAAAAATCTAAATATCTTTCTCCATTAACAGTCTCATTAAAAAGAAAGGCCCAATTATTTATCCACCTAGAATCCTGCACCACACATTTACAGACCAACGATCCTGATGTTGGACCTCCTGCATCTAGTGGGGATTCGTTTCAGACCAGTAGTGCATATTATGTCGATTTACACTACCATCACTATGAAAAGCAGCTTCATCTGTCCACATAATTCGTGAAAGTACTTCAGGATCGTCGTGTATCATATTTGAGAGCCAGTTGTGAAAATCCAACCTGGTATCGAAATCTTGAGCATTCAAGCTATGGTGTAGGACCATGTGATATGGGTGTAATCTAAAATAGTACATATTATAAAGTAATCAGATCAATAAGACACATTGAAGTCCTTCGTGGTTAGTAAACGAAAAAGGACTTTAAATGCATAAATTCTCGGCCTCTCATTATTTTTTATTATTGGTACCTTTTTACTTTACTTTGCCTCACTTAATTATCATGTCGTTAGTTAGAATCTATTCACATAGCATAAGATAATTTCATTAAATAATTTGGTGTTTTATTGAAACTGGACATAAAATGGCGGCAAATACATTAGTCATGTTGTCACAAGTTAACTTTGATGTAATACATTTTCGGTATGATAAAAATGAGAAACATACAAACGAAAAAAATTAAAACATTTTTATCATTATAATACCGAATAAAACATGGCTTAATAAATAAGTAGTTACCTGTGTTCTCTTAAAATATTTTGGACGGTGGTTCGACATATACTCAAGTCTCTAGCTATAGCTCTGGTGCTTGAACGAGGGTTCACATTTACATAAGCTAAAACATCAATAACATTTTCCTCTGTTCTACCTCTGCGTTGTCTTCGGTACACAGGGAGATTCACATTTCCAGTAGTACGCACACGGGTCCGCGTCGGAGAAAAACTCTTCTGCTGTGATGCCGTCTGTTTTGGTACTGCAGTGCATACACTCTAGTAGCAACAATTGCATTTCTCATACATTCAAAATAAACTGCCAACATATCAAATGCTTCTTCACTTGTAAGAATCAGTTTGGTACGAAAAGATAAAGAAAGTCTATTAAATGCAACACGATGAATAATTTTTGACATATGCGTGAAAATCATAGCTTGCTTGTTTTCAACAGGGAATTTATTTTATATCTTACATGGCCCTCTTTACTAATTTTGTTGTCATCAGTAAATCGTAATTCATATTTTAAACTGTATTTGTTGTTCCTGGGCAAATATCGGTTTTTATTGATATTTTATGCTTTTGATTTACTAACACATCGCTTGAAAGCAAATATAACATTCTTATAAAATTAAAAAATGTTAGATTTATCACATTATTATTTTATAATTTGTTCTCATTGTTAGTAGCGACAGTGTTACATTTAGGTAATCTAGCGGCAACCATAACATGGTATGATAACAGTTTAAATTACTGCAGACCAATGTAAGATCTTTTCATCCAGGCTAAATTTAATAATTTCCGTTAACGCGAACTAGCCTACTAGACGTTGGAAGAATAATTTCCGCCATTTACCTGTTTCTTACGATATCTCAGGATAGGAAAAAGATATCGACTTGCTGTTTTCGCTGTTTTATTACTAATTTAGTCTACTTTTTAAAGACCTACTTAAATTTTATGCTTCTATTTAAAATTGTAAGAGAAAACACAATATTAAAAATATTAAACAGCGCCTCTAGCATTTATGTTATTAATCAGATTGCTTCAAATTGACAATTTTCTATTGTTTAACAAAAGCTCTTTCAAACAACATCAAGTTTATTAAAATCGGTCAAGCAGAACCGGAATTAAAGGCGTTTCTTCGTAACAAGGTCCCCACTCTCCCCACCCTTATTTGAAGAGAGACTAAAACTTGTCAAAAAAAATATGCAGAATTTGTCAAGGAATCTGATTATAATATTTAATATGCCCCTTAATTGAGTAAATTTTGAAAAATTTTGCTTTTTAATATTTTAACTGTCAAATACGCCCTCTAGCGGTGGACCTGCAATACTGAAAATAATTTCCCGAACCTGTGCTATAATCCATTCCTGAGATATGGCCGACGGCCGTTCTTAGTTGGCCACCCGGTACATCCAGAATGTCGGAACATACACGGATATACTAGTATCGTATGCTTCCAAAAGTCTAATTTAAATGAATTCAAAAAATATATATTTACAAACCTTTAACCTCATCCACAATTGTAACTGTCGTATTGCAATTCCTATTACATTCATCATTGTTATACGGTCCTTTGTGGTATACTTGACATAAAACACATGGTTTCAATTTGTTACATGTATGTGACACCGTCTAAAATCAAACATACCATTAATGTCTTTATTTTATAGTGGGCGAGGTTTAACCAAATGGTCTTTCTGTTACTTAACCCAGTATACATTTACAAAACATCCATGCTTTTAAAGAAGAAATGTTTATGATATTGCAATAACTCACCAAACTTTTTTCACAAAATTTTCCTTTATACTCTTTATTCCCTGTCATATGACAATGACATTTTCCGCAAACACAGGCACCATGTCCATTACATATTAAGGCATCTTTCTTAAAAGGAGGATAACAATAACTTGTACCAGTAAAACATTCACAGGCGTTCCCAGTATAGCGCGAATGGCATGAACATATACCACAATTACACACACCATTTCCGCTGCAAATTTTTCCATTACGTCGTTCACAAGAAAAATTGTCACATTCACAAAAGTTTCCAAAAATTTTCTATAAATGTAAAAAAATATATTTTTTAATATAGCATAATGGGACATACTTTTCTTATATCTCGCATATTATTACATACGCATTTATTACATATACATGCGCCCCTTCCAGAGCACTCTTGGTCTTCAGTTGCATTAGGTGGTTTGCATCCTATTTTAGAATAATGTTTCAAAGGACATTCACATCTTTCACCTATATGTGATAAATCGCAATGGCAAACTCCACATTTTAATGTTCCTACAGCATTACACTGCTTTGCTTTGAATTCGTATCCCTAGATAAGAAATAAGTGAATTAAAAAATTTGTGTCAAAGAATACATAGGTAAAAAATCGGAATGTGGTAAAATACTTACCTTTTGGGTAATTAAATCATGTATGTTCTTTATCTATCTTGTATATAAATTTAAACATTTCGATATAAATTGCAGTTATTGCCCTCACCAAATGATAACACCATGAAGAATTACTTGAGATGTAAAATTGAAAAATAAATTTGTTTTAACATCTCGAGTAATGCTTAAAAGTATCACCATTTACCGACGACGATAACTGTAAATGTTATCGAAACGTTTAAATTCATATAAAACATAAATAAAGAAAATAAACGATTTAATTACCCAAAAGATAAGTATTTTAATTATGTGTAATAATAGTGAGAGTGTACATCTTTACAGAGTATGGTTATTTTTCATGTATACACATTTTCTCTCATATGAAATATACAAACAAATAAATCTTGTTTCTTAGTTACATTCAATGATCAACCTAGAAATTATAAGAACATATAAACAACTAACTGACCATAAAATTTATTAGCCATTTTCTTACTTTACGCTACATATTTTTGTAGTGTAGTAAACTAGAGTGAAGACACTTTGTAAACTTCTCTGGTAACAATAAAAAATAAATTAAATCAAGCTTTCAAAATGAGTATTGTAACTCGAGATGGGAGTGGAGTCTTCTATGTGTCGTGGAGAAAAGAAGCGTAGCTATTAGCTAGAATGAAAAAATTGAATTTTCGAACTCTAAAATGCCACCGTACGGAAAAGTTGTATATTGGCTTCAATAATAAGTGTAAAAAAATTCAGCTTCATTGGGTTATATCTTCCGCCCGCGCAACGGTCCTAAAATATTGGTAAAAACAGTAAAAATTTAAATAATGGAATATTCGAAATCGAAAACTACACCTTGCGGAAAATTTGTTCACTGCCTTCGGCAATAAGCACAAAAAATTCAGCTCCATTTGGTTATATCTTCCGGTCGCGCAAAGATCCTAACAAAAAAAAAAAATTTTTGTTAACAACAAAAAACATTTTATCTGTTATAATTCCTTTTACTAAACTTTAAAACTTTCATACATTGGTGATATAATTCACATAACAGCTCAAAACTAAAACTCAAAAAACGTAAGAGAACAAAAATTCCAACTTCTTTTCGAATTGCAGCACTACTGCCCTTGACTCAGGTCGAGCTCGGATGAAGGCGTCCTTAGATTCTACACCACAAACGGCAGTGGCAGCTTCACTTACGCCTTTCACCATTCTCTCCACACTGTGCGTGACAGGGATTTTTCGATGTTTAATGGAGCAGGCGCAAAAATGCCTCCAGATCTTCGTCTGTTATGTGCCTCAAAATAGATGGATCTGTATCTGTAACGTTGATGTCTTTCCACTGGATTAGTTCATAATATTCACCAGCATCGAAGTTGAGTCTCAGGACCTTGATCCGTCGAACGTCTTTCCTCATTTTTCTTGCTTTCACAATCCTTCTTATGGCAAACTCTCGGATGTAAGACGTTCGTCAGCCAACGTTGACAGCAACAGGTTTACGGGATGTGCGAAATAAGCATTCCTCTGAATTACAGGCTCGACTATTTTCTTCAGTTTCTCGTCCAGGTATCTTGAGTGGTTAATCGTTTCCCAAATATGATTACCACGTAGCGTGTGATACTTTACTTGGTTTCCGTTTAGATAAGTCAGGATACAATGTCCAGTGTTGACAGCTTGACACATATCCAAAAGGTACATTTGATCTGTACTGAGATCCCTCTTGTCAATAAGTGGTACTAAGGATTCTATTTTTTGAAATATGGCAACAGGAGCTCAATTTCGCCAGACTTGCGCCAATTGGTCCTGAGAAACTCTTTGGACCAGTAGTTGGCCCATCGAGGTGCTCAATTAAATGTCGTAAGGTCAGCTCATTGGCGTGAATCTGGTACACAAACCACTGCAGTGCCCGCTCAAGATCCTTTTCGAGTAGTCATATCACACCGCCCATGATTCCGGTGTGAGCATTGGTACCATCATACCCAATTGCCATCGTAATGTAATTTTCCTAAAAAAATGACTATATACTTGACTTAATGCTAGCTGCTGAATCAGATTGAGGATTTACATGTCCAATATACTTAGAGTCAGGTTGTTGAACTAAAACCACATGTTCCTCAATGACTCATCTACAGTATGACTTCTCTCCTTCCTGTTCAAGAATCAAGGTTTTGTCCTTTCGGCCGTCAAAGTACAAGCCGTGCACTTCAATATTAGCCTCGCACTGAAGTCTGGTCCTCTGTTTCTCTCTTTCCCTCCCTATTTTACTGTTGTCAATAACTTTAGTCGTGTCTTTTGAATTTATCACGTGCAAGTCGTTCAACAATACGGCCGAGTAGTCGCGACTACTGCACGATCAGATACTCCGTATCGGTCACACGTTCCTGCCAATGTCGGCAAACTAGCTCTCATTTGGGAAGTACGTCCCTTTGATGTTGACGGTTTGGGTTCTCTAGATTTAAAATCTAACTGACAGTAATCTTGATCAGAATCTTCCGTCTCTTCTGAAAATGCTCCATCATCCTCATGTGCTACCTAAATAAACTTCAGAATCTTTTTCAGTTTCATAATGGGACAATTCTCCGATTTTCCGTGCAACTTGCTTTTACAGTGTTCTCGTTGCAAAAATGTCCACAGAACCAATGACCATCTTACGAGTTGTTCTTTGGTCCAAAAGAAACTGCTTTTCTTTTACTGGGACGTATCTTTCCTACTTTGGTACGACTTCTTCAAATTCGTGTGTTTCTCGTTGTAGTCCCTAATTTTCTTAAGAATGCCATTATGACTCAAAATGAGAATTGAAGCTTTCTGCCACAATTGTACCAGTTTAGCAATGACTATTCTAGTTATTTCACCCACAGATGGTTGCTGACCATTTCGTTCTGTTTTTAACAAATGCTGAATCCAATAATTTCCCATTATATCTTTATACTTTGGAAAAACTGTTTCACCGAATTCCCTTGGTGCTAATCGAAATATAGGATACGTTCTGCCCTTGTTTCCGATGAACTTTCTCTGGCAAAAAGGAAATAATTGGTGAGCTAGTATTGCAGGGCGCAGCCGCAGGAATCGTTTGTTTAACTGAGTATTGACTGTTGGGCGTTCACCTTCAACTATGGTTGATCAGTAAACTAAGAAAAAATAGATTAGATTATAGAATCACAGAAAACTATTTTTCCGTTTTTTACTAAAATTATCAAAACTTTATAACCGTTGCGCGGGCGGAAAATATAATCGAATGTAGCTGAATTTTTTTGCACATATTTCTAAAAGGCAATGTACAACTTTTCGGCATGGTGGAATTTTCGATTTTGAAAATTTAATGTTTAAAAAAAAGTGAAATTTCACCGCTTTTACCAAACTTTTTTAAACTTTAGGACCGTTGCGCGGCCGGAAGATATAATCCAATAAAGCTGATTTTTGTACACAGCTTTTCCCCACGGTGGCATTTTTCATTTCAAAAATTCAATTTTTTCACTCCACCCTAGTAGCTACATACATTAAGAAACAAATGTAATTGTTATTATATAATTTAATGTAACCCTAAACCAAAAAGTAATAATGAAAATAAGCAACCTTTGTACCCCTTGTACGACACTTTTACATAGCTTATTCAAATATTCAAAACAATAGAATATAAATGCTTGGTTGTACTAAGAAGGAAGAAATGTTTTTAAAAATGCAGGTCAGCATTTTAAAACTTACAGTTGAGGGTAACCCAGGGATACGAAACGTCGTATCCAAAAAAATTAAATACGGTAGTTTTATAAGATACTTGAAATAGAGCCAAAAAATCCTTTAAAATTCTTTTGTATATTGAAAAATAAAGTTTCTATACCGAAATATCTTAAATCTGTTACAGTTACCGATGTAGTAATTAATAGTGGTGTAATTTAAAAAATTTGTGTAAAGTCTTGGCTTTACCTATATGAGAAACTCCACATAATACATTGACTTATAGCATTTAAAAAAAGCTTTAGGTTTTACCCACTGCTCATATCCCTCAACCTATGTGCATTGGCTGAGTATTCTTAAAAGATGAAAATTATTTTGAATCCTTAATTGATAATTAATAGAATTTAATTGTTAAATCAACAATTATTTGTATCACTAGTCCAGAAACGATCATTTTCGCAATTGAAGGCCTCATCTAACGCCTTGGCCCGCAATACTGCTCACAAAAATAGTTTCTGGACGTGTGATACAGAACATTTTTGTGCCTACGACATTAATTAAAAAAAACATTTTTTAAAAATTTTTTGGTGACGCCGTCATATTTTAAGTTATGTTAGCAGCATTGAACATCTACGTGTCAAACGGCTTGCAGCAATTGTTCATACATAAAATCAGTGGTGCCAATCTAAAAAAGTTTACGGTTTGTCGGCCTAGGTCAGAAACAATGAGTTTCTGGATGATTTTGAGTGTTGAAAAGCCAGTGTTGCGGAACGGAAGCAAAAAAAAACAAATATTAGTTAATTCAACAATTTATTATATTACTCGACCGCTTTCAATATAGCAGCATGCCATTATAGAGTGTTTTCAAATGTGATATCAATTTTGTCTATGACTTGAATTTAGTTTAATAACAAAATTGTTAATAAATTAAACAATTTTCGGAAAATTGTTGTAATCAACACATAGTTCATAATAGGAACGATTTGATGCGTTAGTAAAAGGAATTATGTAGAAACAAATGAAAAATGTGGACCTGACCTGCAGATTAAACGCATTTGCAACGCACTTAATATGGTATAAAAAATAGTGATGCACTTTACCTGTCTAGGTAATTCATTTTTAAAAGTTGGCAGAGATTCTACACAGCCGTAGCTACAGCGTGTCAAAGTGGCATTTGCCAGAGCTGCCCTGATTTTTTATTTTTCGATAACAAAAAACTTGTCATATTTACTCGAATTACTTATACTATTTTATCCGCAAACGTAATGAGATAAATTAAAAATAATTGATAAAGATCGAAAGGAAAGAGCAAAACTAATTAGCAAGTAAAAGAATAAAATAATCAGGATGTTTTGCATGTAATGAAACCATAACAACGCTCATTAAATAAGCAGATTGGTAAAAGTAAAAATGCCTAGGAGCAAAAGTGAAACTTTTACTCCATGTCCGCGAAGTAAAGCTTTTACCTTTAAAATTTAGTCATAAAAGTGTCACTTTTGTGACGTTTGCGGATAAAAGTCTTTTTCATCATTTTCTCCAAAGTACTGTCAAAGTGCTTTGTTTCCCTTCCCACCAATAGACGCAACGGAGCAGAATAATATTGACAACTTATTTAAAAAACTTGTGTTTGACCCTTGAGTATCTAAATAATTTTGACCATTTCGTAATGGACGAATATTTTCCCACCGACGATATCCGTCTAAAAGCACTTCATCAAGCTAAAGAGACTGGAATATTGTTACCTCAAAATAATCGTGTAAAAGATATAACACTTCGAAACAGTTCACCTAGTGAAACAACAATAGAGATGGCCTGACGATGCCGACCCTAGTATTAGATTATAAAAATTTGAAAAACACCTTCAGAATTAGTTGTTTCACATGTTACAATATGGGATTTTTTCCATTTTCCATGAACTGTTTCGGCATCCAATTTAAAACGATTTGATATTCTAATAGAACTGAGTTTCACTAGTGGTTTTTTACAATGCTTTCAACCTGAACTCCATTGTACTGTGCTTTTTACAGATGAAGCCAATTTCTCGAGAGAGGCAATCACACGTTTTCGTAATAACCATGGGTACTCCAAAGAAAGTCCATACGGTGTTACTCTGAGTATACATCAACATGGATTTTCAGAATTCCTTGAGTGGGATTTGAACCCACGATCTGTTCGTTGTTAGAGAACTTTGTTACCAACTACGCTACCGAGGAGTAAATCTCCTGAGTTACACTCAATCTGTATGTATTTTGTTTATTTTATTTATCATGGGTTCAAATCCACCGAAAATCTTTTTCTGTATGCATTTTAAATTTTAATATACTATTATTATATATATATATATATATATATATATATATGTATTATATATATATATATATATATATATATATATATATATATATATATATATATATATATATATATATATATATATATATATATATATATATATATAATGACCCATCGGTATTTCTTAGGATACAAGGAATTATTTTATTTTTAGAAATAAGTAATTAAAAGGTACCAATTTTTATTTCTTGCAGCATAATTCTAGCAACGACAAGTCTGACAGTATACAAATTCTTTTACTTTCTTGCAACAAAAATCTGAAAGCACTTGCACACGAATTATCACGCATTTTTCAAATTACAACAAACATCAGACATTATATATTTTGTATACATTCTAAAAAAAATTTGACTTTTATAGCGTGTTTTTAACAGGCAAAGGGTTGCTAGTCCAAGATGCAAAGCCTTGGCCAAAGTTACTAGACTACGAATCTATTTGAGATATGTAACCCGCATCACTAATCCTGATTTATCTGCTAATTCATTTAATTGATTTTGAAAATTGCGTATCAAACCGGAAATAGTCATTAAAAAGCAAGAGTACAAAGTCAGAAAAAGTGTATGTCAAACTTGTAATTAATTTAATTGACCCACAAGTTAAAACACAAATAATGCGTAAAAACAATGAGCGAAATGATAAATTCCGTGACCTTGAGAGCAATTACAATTCAATTATGATTTCATTAGTGGAAGTTATTAACTGTTACTAAAATCCAGTGAATCCCAGAAGTCAGAAGTCGGCAATTAAAGTATCATTAGCGATCTTGAGAAATCGCCTAATGTCATTAAAATGTCATTAGAAAGAGATTTTAAAAACACCATGGTACAATCGGTGGCGTACAACGTGGTCGTGTTCTTCTAATTTCCATCATAATCGGTGAAAGTTTCTAAAAACGAAACTTTTAAAACTTGTGTTCTTATACATGTGCGTTTAAGAACATCTAAATATTCAAAAGGTGCACTTCCTACGTTTTTGGTGTAAATGTACCTCTAAAAAATGATTATCAAAATGTAAACTTCCACGACTTAAACTCATACTTACAGATAATGATCTTTTGCATTTTTAAGCATGTATTTTATTGTAAATTATTCAACTCTATACGTTTCGATAACCATTATAGATACCATCGTTAGCATAGAACGGAAATTTTCAAAAGAGAATTAATTCAAGCGTTAAACAACTTATAATGTTTGAAAACGCAAAGAATAAGTTATTACGTATAAGGTACATGTTAGGTACCTACTGTTGAATACTATTTTATTTTGGTAACGATATACAGGCTGTATCGTAAAAAACACCCCAAGCTGTAACTCCGTTATTTTTTGGCGGATTTTAAAAATTCAAAGCAACAAATTAACGGTTTGATATACTCTGCAAGATGTCACCAACTTTCATTTTTTTTATCTTTGCCCTCAGTGACAGCGATAGTCAACTTTTTTTTTCTTAATGGAAACATGTGTTTATGTTTACGTCATATTGTACACAGTTTTTTTCTGAATTCAACAGTATAACATTACTTAATATTTATTTAATATTTGCATACGATTTGACATAATTTTATAAGTCGCTTTTTGTTTTGCATTCATTTCCACACATGAAGACTTGCCGTTAGCAAAATGGCAGATCGTGTCACTGAATTCTCAACATCACAATTTTTTGATTATTTTTATAATACTGTGAAAAAATCACTTTAATTTCTATGATTGACCGACATGGTCCAAGTGTACTTTGAATGTAATAAAAATAGTAGCAAAGCAGTACGTCTCTACATCAATCGATTTCCGAACAGAGAAATTCCAGGTCGACTTGAAAACAATTTGAGAAATTATGGTAGTTTCAAGAAGCCTAAAAGAAAGCATCGTCAATTTAACGAAAAGGTGGAGTTAGGCGTTCTTCTCAGTGTTCAGGAAAAGGCGAGAACGTCTACACGTAAAATTGCTAGTGATTTGAACAACACATCCAAGGATACTGTAGATAGAATATTAAAAAAGCACAAGTGTAAACCGTACGTTACACGTAAAGTGCAAGCTCTGGAGCAAAATGATCACGATCAAAGAATTGAATTTTGCCGTTTTATTTAGACGCGGCTCGAGGGAATGGTAATTTCTATAGAAAAATAATTTAGTCTGATGAGTGTACCTTTAGCAATAATGGCATTTATAATAGAAACATCCATCGGTACTGGAGTCAGGAAAACCCTAGACTTATTGTAGAAAATAATGTTCAAAGAAGATTTACTGTCAATGATTGGTGCGGTATTTTTGGCGATCAATTAATTTTTATCGACGGAATACTTACTCAAGACAAATATTATGATCTTTTGAATAAAAATATCGAAAATTTTTTAGATGGACTACCCCTTGCTGAACCCAATAGAATTTATTTTCAACAAGATGGGCTCCTCCACATAATGCACATGTGAATTTAAATTGGTTAAATAATAGATTTGGCGCAAGGTTGATTGGAACAAATGGACCTATTCGCTGGCCTGCTCGTTCCCCTGACCTCACGCCACTTGACTTTTGGTTTTGGGGTTACCTTAAAGACCAAGCCTATTTAAACCAGCCCCAGAATGAAAACTACCTCAGAAGAAGAATAATCGAGGTTTGTTGAGAAATACCTCCAAATGTTATAATGAACGCTACTTATGGAGCGGTTAGAAGGTGCGAGCTGTGTATTCGTCAAGGCGGCAGACAATTTGAACAATATTTGTGATGCAGATTTCACTAGTTATTTAAATGGCATTTGTTAATAATGACGGGTTACTTAATTATTTATTTTTTTATTTTTTCCAGAAATTGTTAAATATATATTAAGTTGTGTTAATTCTGTTGAATTCAGAAAATAATTGTCTACAATATGACGTAAAAATAAACACGTTCCTATTAAGAAAAAAGTTGACTATCGCTGTCACTGAGGGCAAAGATAAAAAAAATGAAAGTTGGTGCATCTTGTAGGGTATATCAAACCATTCATTTGTTTTTTTGAATTTTTAAAATCCGTCAATAAATGACGAAGTTACAGCTTGGGGCGTTTTTTACGATACAGCCTGTATGGCTAGATTCAATAGATTAACTATTATTAAACATATTTACTATGAAAATGTAAACTGTCACCATTATTATACGTAATTAAATGGTTAGCTTTCCAATAATTTTAAATAGCAGGCTTACGTTTGTTTTCATATTTCACATGCTTCATAAATTTGTATCGACATGTTAAACAGTTCTTAAAGATATTACAACTACTGAGGACGATAACTATAGTTATTATCGAAAAGTATAGATTTGTAGAACTATAAACAAAAATATACACCACAAAATTCCGAAAAGCTAAGTATTTCAAACATATTTATTTCTACGAATTCAAACTAACAATGAAAAATGTCACAATCAAAGATAAAATTTAAACACACTATAATATCGGTACAAAATTTTGAAAAACTAATTTGGAGGTGACGAAGTACGTTAACCTAAAAACGCTTATGACGAGAAGTGAGGATCATCTTCGAAATTTTCATGCATTTACACGTTTTAAACACCTTTTAAAGGTGATATGGTACCAGTGTATGCGTATGTGTGCGTACGTGTGTATCCGTATGCGCGTGTGTGCGTGTGTGTGTGTGTGTGTGTGTGTGTGTGTGTGTGTGTGTGTGTTATATATATATATATATATATATATATATATATATATATATATATATATATATATATATATATATATATATATATATATATATATACATATATATATATACAGGGTGTCCCAATAGTGCGTATTCGGTCGATAGCTCCTTAGCCATTAAACTTAGAATTTAAGTTTAAATACGAAAGTTGTCTATTTTTATAAGCTGCATAATCTAAAAATAGTTTAGTTTCTACAGGGTGTAATATAAAAGCGGTACAATATAGAACTTCTGATTTTTAAATAGAACACCCTGTATATTATTTTATTTTTCGATTGTCCTTATAATTTTACATCTTTTTTATAAGAATTACTTACAAGCTAAATCTTACAGTTTTTGAGATATTTTTCAAGTAGGCGTATCTCAGTTATTTTTAAAGATAAAAAGATAATCTTTAGTATAGAATTCATTCATACATGAGCTTACTTTAATCTACTGTCATAATTGAATTTCAATATACACGGTGATCACAAAAACTAATTCAATAACATAAATTTGAAAATGATATACCTTCATTTTTTAAATGGCATACCCTATATTTTTTTAATACCTTGTCTTCGTCTATTAATCGGCTTTCATTTCTATTAAATATGTTCTATACCTATCTCTAATAGTTTCGGAGATATTTAAGTTTGTTCAATTTTTTTCGTTGATAACACTGAAGAAGAGTAACATTAGTCGGTTAAAGCAAGCTGTGGATACATAAGAAACTAAAAAATATTAACTGAAATACATAAATTGTAATTATAATAAATATTGTATGAAACCACCATTTTTAAGAGATATTTTTAAACGATAATCGTAAAATTAAACAATTTAATCAAAAGAGCGTAAAAAAAAAGATGAACGAAAACAAATGAAGAAATCAAGCTTGTCAAACAGTGCTAATATTTGTGTAGTATTGTATACCTACTTCCTAAATTACAAAATGAATTTTTCGAAAGAAGAACTTCTTAATATGATTTACGTCCTTGGTGAAAGCGATAAAAATTCTCTTTTAGCATATCGAATTTATAAGCAAAAATTTCCAAATGCAAGACACCCACAAGTTTCAGCATTTGCAGGATTGATAGAGCGTTTCGATCAAGCAGGCAGTATTCATTACGAAGACAATTTAGAACGAGAAAGAACCGCAATAACGAAGATAATTAATATTTAGTTCTTCAATCCGTGATTGAAAATTCTCACGTTTCTTGCCGACAATTGGAATTAGAAGTTGGAGTTTCAAAAACATCAGTTAATAGAATTATAAAAAAATATCCATACCATGTCCAACTTGCACAAGAATTAGACGAGGATGACTTCGTTAATAAATTAAACTTTTGCAATTGGGCCATAAATAAAAAATTAGAAAAACACAACTATTTTAGCACGATCTTATTTACTGATGAAGCTACTTTCCACAAAAATGGATACGTTAATAGACATAATTTCCATTATTACGATACTGAGAATCCCAGATTTATAATTCCTGTTGATCATCAACACCACTGGTCACTTAATGTTTGGGTTGGAATTATTGGACCATATTTTTTTGAAAACACGGTCAATGGAGATTCATTTTTAAACTTATTGCGCAACGAATTTGAAACTTTTATTGAAAATTTACCTTTACAAACACTTAGAGAAATGTGGCTGCAATTAGATGGCGCTCCTCCTCATTTTAGCAGATACGTTAGAAATTATTTAAATATCCAGTTTCAAAATAAATGGATTGGAAGAGGTGGGCCGATCTTCTGGCCTGCAAGACCGCCTGACTTGACAAAGCTGGACTTTTTTCTTTGGAGTTGGATTAATGGTGGTCACATTGAACATTTATTATAATTTTAAGTGTTTGTATTTCAGTTAATATGTGTTTTAGTTTGTATGTATATGTATTCATAGCTTGCTTTGACCGACTAATGTTATTCTTCTTCAGTGTTATCAACGGAAAAAATTGAACAAACTTAAATATCTCCGAAACTATTAGAGATAGGTATAGAATATATTTAACAGAAATGAAAGCCGACTAATAGACGAAGACAAGGCATTAAAGATATAGGGTGTGCCATTAAAAAAAATGAAGATATAGCATTTTCAAGTTTATGTTATTGAATTAATTTTTGTGATCACTCTGTATATTGAAATCCAATTTTGACAATAGATTAAAGTAAGCCCATGTATGAATAACTTCTATACCAAAGATTATCTTTTTATCTTTAAAAATAACTGAGATACGCGTACTTGAATTACTACATCAAAATGACGTAGTTAACTTTGCAAATATCTCAAAAATTGCAAGATTTAGCTTGTAAGTAATTCTTATAAAAAATTATAAGGAGAATCGAAAAATAAAATAATATATAGGGTGTTCTATTTAAAAATCAAAAGTTCTATATTGTACCGCTTTTATATTACACCCTGTAGAAACCAAACTATTTTTAGATTATGCAGCTTATAAAAATAGACAACTTTCGTATTTAAACTTATCTTCTAAGTTTAATGGCTAAGGAGCTATCGACCGAATACGCACTATTGGGACACCCTGTATATATATATATATATATATATATATATATATATATATATATATATATAGTGCTGTGTGTGTGCGTGCGTGCGTGTTTGTGTATGTGTCAAACACTTGAAAAACGGTTGCATTCAAATTTGGCAAAAAATTTGTGGTCTAAAGGTTAAAACCTTAGTGGGGTGGATTTTTCTTTCGTCTGTCCTTAATTCCTGTATTTCTAGACCCCAATGAAATTTAGTAACGATAGGTGCAGGGATTACGGATACTAAAATGGCATCAATAAAATTACGTTAAATTTCGGGGTGCACTAAGAAATATGCGTAAAACGCGTCATCCGTTACGCAAATGTATAATTTGGTAATTTGGAATATATTTTAGTTCAACAAACTGGATTAATATTTTAATTTTTTAGACTGCATTTCATAATATGCACAAATTAAGGCAAACTTGCTTATCATCCGTTCAATTGTGATTTAATGAAAACGATAGAAGAAGATAGAAAAGAAAGTTAAATCAAATAAATGTAGGCAAATGTTTTATGTTTTGCTCTTCATTCACTTGTTTTGTCTTGAATCGACTCAAATGAACGATGATGGGGACGTTTTTCGAGTCTCTTCACTGACAACTGTAGCGCTATTTGCACTCTACATCCTAATAACTATAAATTGTATTTGCATACTATTTTCGGAAACATAATTATAACGAATGTGTGAAACATTTAAATGCGTGTTGTATTACCTTATGGTACGCTCAGGTGGATTAACGCGATAAATTATCTTTACCATAAACGTCCTGTAACAATTATTCAAAATATGTGTTGTAAATGATGAAAAAATTTAGATGTTGTACTTTTTTATCACTAATTATTTACCAACGATCCAGGATGCTCACATGGACAAGAACAAAGCATCTCCACTTTCACTTGGACGTATTCAGTACTATTGTTCTGTAAACTAATTCTAAAGTGTTGATGTAAATAATCTGGCTCAATAGGGCATGTTTTTAGTTGAACTTCAACATGAAAACTAATAAGCCTAGAACCCTAAAACAGATGCAACTTTCATGAATGATAACTGACTTAAGTCACTTAAGCACTTACTGTACTATTGTTACATTGAAAGGTTTTGGCAGTGTAGTTCCCTATACATTTAGAAATATATTTAACACTTAAGTATTTAGAAGAATCATCCTTCAGCTCAAATGATAAGTCCTGTCAAAAATGAATTTAAAATTTTAATGCTAAAAGTTAAAGAACCTTACTGTGTCATTCTCGTTTTTAACAAAATCCACCGAAAAATATATGGGCTCATCTCAAATTGAAAAAAGTTAGGGACCGAAACAATTTGTAATTATTAAGGTACTTACTAACTTTTAATTGTAAACTAATTTCTTCCGGTTTCAGTTGCTGTTTTGTAAAATCATTTAATTGAATCGTGCTTGTTGGAAAATAAACGTGTTCGTGGTTGCAGTCCTCACTAATGTATGGTAAATTCAAGTTAGGTCGAAAGCATCTAGGTGTATTATGCACATTCTAAAAAAGCAATACTCAAATATCATTCAAATTTAAGTATACTTACTTCTTCTGAACACCATGCACAAGTAGGATTTCGAATGCACTCTCCACACGTTAGTAAAGAGTTACATAAGCTTGTTGAGTTGTCAGCGCTTATAAAGCATGATTGTAATATAAATATACACAATATTAAAAACTGCATCATATTAGTTTGACACTTAGGTATTCTGAACAATTTATTATAATATTAATAACGTACTAATCAGAATACATAACAGTTCATTGCGTTATACTAAATCTGTAGACCACTTCATTTTCTTTCTTTTTTTAGGAAATTGATAAGCTTATAGTTTGTAATTTGACCGAAGGACACACTACATCAAAATCTATGTTGATATTACAATTTTCATTGCAAATTTTATATTTATTTGATTGCAATCAGATGAAACAACTCTTAAAAACGATAATTATATGATAAATATTGACATGAAATGATTTCATTCAAGTATTTTTTTAGTATTATTTAAATTGAAATCAAATTAACAATTTGTATAACCGAAATTATGTGACATATTTCTACGCATAAATTAAATTAAACATTTATTATGCAAATATCAGTTATCTTTAATAAGAGGACAAACATGGTAAACAACTGATACCCCCAAATGTATAAATTAATCAATGAAAGTTATACTTAGCCACGTTGTTAAAGAATTGATTGAATTTTTGTTTCTCCAAGTGTAAGACTTGTTCCTGGTTTGCGTCTAAGGTCTGATTAATCACCAAATCAATTGAAGATTGAATATTTCTAACCTTTGTGGAGCAAATAATTCATCTAATATCTATGTCAAAGATAAACTTTCTTATCACTTTAAACTATTTTTAGTATTAAGAGCCGGATTAATGAAACTAACTAATTTATAGCCTTAGGAAGGGGCTATAAAGAGTACAAACAATTATCCATTATGATAATTATGCAATTGTTTCACATTTTGTTTTCTGAAGTTTATTATTTATTATATCATTTAATACAATAATCCCTATTACGGACCTGATTCGTGTTTCAAAAGTTTCATAAACAGGACCCGGACATAATTATGCCTATATTTAGGAAATATCGTATTTAGGTAAGATTCATAGTCGGACTATGAATTATAACAACAAAATTCGAATTTGCATTGTACACGGTCAAAGTCCTGTATATCTCTATGTTCTTCAAAAATGGCTGAAGCTTGACACAATTCAATTGGACATACTGACCTTCATTTTTACACACTTGCAGTCACACTTTCGTCAATGGTGACCTACTTCTCCAAGTACCTTCTTGAATGGCTACCCTACATACAATTTCCAAAATATTAATAATTATTAGTGTACACATCTTGAAAAAGTGCGCCCTACTCAGTGATTTCCTGCAGTCGTAATGAAATTACATAACATAACATAACCTTCACGGCAGTCCCTTGCGTGGTAAGCAAAACAATCCCTCCCTCTTCTTTATTTTTCATTCGCAATCTTTCTCCATGCTTTCCTATCTCTGCATACCTCCCTAGGTTCCACGATTCATACATTGTCTCTGACATGTCCTTTTATTTTTAAAAACTCGTTATCTTTCTTTCTTTTATCATACATTCTACTGCATTCAGCCAAGTTTCACGCGGCCTACCAGGCCCGCCTTACCTCTAATCTCACCCACATATATTTGCTTCGTTAATGCTGCGTTGTTCATTCTCTCAATGTGACCAAACCAACGTAGTGGACTACTGTTATACCTATCCTTCATCGTTTTTTCCTCGCCACACTCATTCTTTATCTTGTTTCACCACATGCACTTCTACGGAATCTCATACCCACGGTATTTATTTTTCTTTCGTGATTTTTTTGACATATCCATGTCTCACTTCCATATAGTACTGATGGGACACGCTACTATCGGTATAGATTGCTCGTTTCGCAGATAGGCTCATGCTTTCGTTTCTCATTATCGTCCATATCCTTCCAACCACTTTCCTTCCAGCAGTGACCCTTCGTCCAATCTCGCCATCTATTCTACCATTTGTAGTAAACATTCCGCCCAGATACACCAACTCGTCCACTTGTTCTACAATTTCATTTTGCTCTACTCTCCTTCTCATCTCGTAAGGTTATTTTGACACACCGTGTATGTGCAGGATTTTGATAACGTGTGTAACGTGTTTTGAGTGCAGCTGAAGCGAGTTTGCATGAAAAGAATTTTTTTTTGAGTATGCGTAGTGAAGCCTTAGTTACCGTATGAAGAACAGTTAAATGTGATAGAAAGATTTTCGCGTTGAAGGCGTTAGATTTGGTTAATAAATAATGTTTTGAGTAAATTTTTATTGATATGACACTGGTCTTTTGCTACCAGGTGTAAAGGAATTTGGTTAAATGAAACGGGTGTAGACGTACGAATGAATGAGTTTACAAGTTTGTGATGTTCTTTTAACGTACAATAAAGGATTCATGTGCATATTTTTGTTTGTAGAAACTGTAGTAATGTTATGCAATAATGGTAAATAGATGCATGTTCAAGAATGAAAGTGATAGAATATGAAGGAGTTCATTAAATTTTGCGGAATTAAAATTCGCGCACATGCAAGATGTGTTGAGTTGAGTTATGATCTGGAGAATATACAGAATGAATGTGGTGAGGATATATGATTCTTTCGAGGAAGTTTTATAAATTTTTATGTAAAATAAAGATGGCGACGAGTGTTGTATAAGGGTAGCGTGGTTGTCCATGTTGGACATTGTGACGCGAGAGTGGAGACGCATTGGAATGCTCAGTTGGGATAGGTGAATTTTAAGTTTAGCGCGAATTTATTGTGACGTGCTGTCAATATGGCGAGCAGAAGGTATATAAGTGAGTGCCCAAATGGGAGAAGGGAGATTTAGATTTTGACAGTCAGAACCGATGGGCGAAAGTTAAGCAAAGATCGCGCGCGTTGAGGGGAACCATTAGAATGGGTTAGCGTTGGTGTTGTTTATAAAATTGAAGTTTCCGTAGTACGCATTTAAAGCGGCTACAATAACCCTTAAGGGGATAAATTGTATAGCCATTCATAAATAAACAAGTTTAATATATTAAGAATTGTAACGAATATTTTACGTTCTTCGTTCATTTAGTTGTAAAATATAAGAAAAAAGGGTTTTTGGTTATTAATGAATTATAAGTATGTGGTAGGCAACTTAATTTGCATTTTGGTGTAACTTAAGTTGCATGTCTTTTTAGGAGTTTATGCTTCCATATCTTTGACTTAATTTTTTGCGCACATTTTTTCGCGCACCGCTATATCACCTAACATCCTAAGCGTCCTTTTAGCATTACTTGATGAACGTGGTGTGCATTAGGAAGCCATTTTTGGGTTTCCACCTAAATTTTGTGAAAAGTGCCATTGATTTAATGGTAAGATACATTTAACCCGTATTATATTAAAATCTAAAACATTTGCTTTTGCAGGCACTTTTTTTTACTTACTTTTACTTTTACATTTTTACCACCTTTGGTATTTTCGATGCTTATGAATGTAATTTTGCATTTAATTCAGATCTAAATTTAGATCCCATTTTTTATTTGAACTTTCGAGATAATGCAATAAACACTGGATTATTTAAATTTCATGAAGATAAATTTGTAAGAAGTAAAATTCATCTTTGGTATGGTTTACAACGTAAGATTACATCACCTTTGGTTTACATTCGTTTAGATACCAGATGTTATCAAAAAGTTGTGAACAAAATTTTCGAACAGGTATTTATATCCTAATAATTTAGTAATGTAAGGTTACTACAACTAGTTTTAAGATATATTTTATATAATTCTAAATTTAAATATTTAATAAACATAGTTTGTATATCTTTTATTTTGACATTTTGGTGAATTTTTTATTGCATCCTCGGTTTAGTTATTCCGAGCATAATCAAAAAATAACTTGGCGTCCGAGATAATTTTTATTATTGTTACATTGCAGTTACTATATTGATGTTAAGTGGAAATAACCAAGCGGAAATTTGTGGTAATTAAGCAAATCAAAATAAAGCATGAACCCGTCCTGAATTAATTTACCGACTGAGACAACGGCATTATCTTTTATTGAGTGTTTTGATCTCTGGTTAGTTTAACGATTTGTTTTGAGAACATTTACACCCATTTATTTATTAAATTATTTACACCTGGTGCTTTTAAACCACAACATTATACCTTGCACCATTATTACAATATTATAAAGTTGAAGAGAAGCATCAGTGATTTTTCTTCAAGAAATTTTAAAAGTGCGAAAGCAGATTTGAACATAACATAGCAAATATTTTGTGATAGTGTTTAGTAGTGGAGCGCGTGATGCAAAGTTATTATATATAGAAATCCTGGAGTGGTCAGTTAAGTAAACGAAACAGGAATTTGTAAAGTTTAGTTAAAAGGTTTGTGAACATTGATGATTTTGTATGAGGTACATTTGTACAATTGTTAGTAATACCAGGTTGAGGGTACGAAGAAAATAAAAAGTTTAATATTTACTTGGAAGTAAACATTCTTCATTGTAATAAATGTTTAAAAGGGTAAACATTAAAGCCACAAGGTGACGTTATGTTATGCAAAAGAGCCCATATGTCAGGTACGCGAGTGTGCGAACCACAGACACTGTGGTAGTGATTACGGCTACCTCTTGTGTTATGTGCATAGTGCATATGCAATGCTAGAAAGGTTTATTGGGAGCAGACCATATTGACTACAAGTTTTACTACACCGAAAAAGATTAATTACCTTATTAAGCACTAGATTTAAATTTTATTGAAGCAAGATAAGTACGATTATCCTTTAAGTACATCCTTTCATTGTTGTGTTAGTTACAGTTCTTTCAAAGTAAAAGGTAATCCGACTTGAGCTATTTTGTGTTTTAGTGTTAAGGATTTGTGGTTTATTCAACCACGCTGTTGTAGAGATTTACATACGAACTTGTCAACATATATCCATTGTTTAATTGATTTCGTTGTTTATTTATGTCAGATGTGATAAATTTGTAGAATTTACTTAACAGGTTACTTTTTTTTTTTGTTGTTGTTTATAACCGAATTTGTCTATTTGGAGTTTGATGATCATCCTGAAATTGTGTAATAAGCCAGGTCGATTGCAAAATTTCATTTTAGCTTTGAAGTATTGAAGCAGGACACTATTAACTAAGTACTAATTTTTTTTAACATTTAGCGTAAATTCTCGTTTTGAGATAATAAAGTTTGAATATATTAATGAATGTCTGTATACAATTTTACAGATAAAGTACTGATAAAATATAACAATTTTATTGAGGGTACAAACACTAATCATTCTGACGTAGAATTTATTCAGCAATTCATGAATAGTTTGTCTTTTAGATTACAAGTCATTGTTAAACCGATTTCGTTTAATTTGTTTAGAATTTTCTAAATTGAGGACAGTTAGAAATATAATATTATTTTTATGAATAGGAATTTCTATTTATACAGGGTGTGTTCAGTAAGCTATGACGACGCGAGTATTAAACTTTCTGAAGTTTTGAGTTGATTTGTTTGGGAGTGTGTTTGACTTTGAGAAGTTAGTGTTTGAATTTACTGAGTAGGCTTCAATCCTGTCTTCCACAGTCAGATAGGGATAATTTACCATCTCGCCTAAAACGATTTATTCTAGCAAAATTTAAGAGTGTGGTGGCGCCAGGAGACATATTTCCCGGACTGAGCTGTGTAAGTTGCGAATTTACGGTAAGCGTAAGGTGTTTGAGCCTGTTATTCAACCATTTTACTCCTTACCTCGACCCCGCCCATTTCTACTGTAGCTGACTTGGTAACCCGCTTACTAATGTAAGCATACGCGACCCCTAGTGCGGATTGGACGTATAACAATCTTCCGGATTGAACACCACAATTTTAGTTTTGTCCACATTTATCTTTAGATCCATACTCTCAAAGACTGTATCAAAGTTCCTCAGAGCAGTTTGTAGCTCATCCTCACTGTCACTTAATAAGACTGTGTCATCAGCATACACCAGAACTCGTACATTTACGTCACCAACCATTACACCATTTGTATTGCTACCTACTTGTCTAACACATTTATCCATGTATACATTGAACAACCATGGTGACATCACACAACCTTGTCGCACTCCTTGCTCAATATTTAAGGATTCACTCACACTTCCTCTTACCCTAGCACATGCCCGGCCCACGTTGTATACTGCTCTTATTCCGTTTATCAGACCTTTACTTACGCTACATCCATTTAGTATTTCCCACAGCTTCTCACTCTGTCATATGCTTTCTCCAGATCTACAAACGCACAGAACAGCTTCCTTTTTACACTTAGACAATTTTCGATCACCTGCTGGAGGGCCACAGTCCGTATACATTGCCGGTTGCTTCATTCTAGTTGGCGTTTGCAGGCGCGGGGCAGTGTGGAGCGCTATCGTGAGGTCAGCGGTATGTTAGCGTCCAATACGTGCATGCATAAACAGTGTTAAAGCCGTTGTTGGCCGTGATTTAATAGTCCACTGAAGCTATACGAATACGGATTTATTGCAAAGAAGTTTAAGAAGATATATCACTACCTAGGATCTTACACTAATGAAGACAATAAATTAAATAAATCGATACCTAATTGATCTGATTTACTATGGAAAAATTATTTAACTCAATTCATATAAACAAATGCATTAGATCTGGTAACATAATTGTCAAAATAACAGCTGACTATATAATTAAAAAATCAAGTATAGACCTCAATCAGGTATAGTAACAGAATATACATACATTGAAAAATTCACACAATCTTCATATAAGCTTTGCACCTAGATACTTTAGCATTTCACCAGTGATTTCATCTACACCTGCTCCTTTACCGTTTTTCAACCTTCCCAGCGTTCTCTACCTCATTTATCCCAATATCCTTCTCAGCTACATTCACCATTCCTTCTACATTTTCCTTAGTAGAACCGACACTTGTCGCCGCCATCTTGATTTTGACGTCACAAGCCCGCCCACGTGGGCCGGTTTTTCCACCCTTATTTTACACATCCACGTGTGAGACCGATTTTCAACCCTTATTTTTATACCCTCATGTGAGACGCATTTTCCACCCTTATTTTTGCACATCCACGTGTAGGACGTGTTTTTCACCCTTATTTTTATCCGCTTACGTGTAGGACGTGTTTTTCACCTTATTTTCGCACATCCACGTGTGAGAGCGCATTTTCCACCTTATTTTGCACGCTCACGTGTAGGACGTGTTTTTTCACCCTTATTTTTATCCGCTTACGTGTAGGACGTGTTTTTTCACCCTTATTTTTATCCGCTTACGTGTAGGACGTGTTTTTTCACCCCTATTTTTTACCCGCGTACGTGCGAGACTGGATTTTCCACCCTTATTTTTTACACGCTTACGTGTAGGACGCATTTTTCATCCCTATTTTCACCGCGTACGTGAGACCGGATTTTCCACCCTTATTTTTGCACATCCACGTGTGAGACTTGTTTTCAACCCTTATTTTTACACGCTTACGTGTGAGACCGTATTTTCAACCCTTTTTCAACCCTAATTATTTTCGCTTTTTGATTCGTCCACGTGTAGGACGCGTTTTTCAACCCTTTGCATTCTTAATTAAGGCCTTTTTTTGTATTTATCAGATCCGTGTGGGATATATTTTCAACCCTTGATGAAATTTTTAACTGTTTTGTCTGTATTAAGGGCCTTTTTGACAGCAATTTTGTGTTCACTAGCGTGAGCGACGTACATTTCAACCCTGACAGTATTTTCAACCTTTGGTCTGTATTAAGAGCCCTTTTGGCGAGCCCCTAAAGGATAGGCAAATGGATGTGCACGTAGGATCGTATTTTCTACCTATTTTTAAGGGTTAATAAACGGTAGAATATTTTTGGTATTAAAAGAAGCTAATCAAGGTAAAGGTAACGTATACGTTTGATTTTAAATACACTATTAAATTCTATAACGATAATAAACAGTTAATGGCATTGCATAATCAGCTAATTACCCTGTTGTCATACAATGTGAATGTACGGTTTAGCGACTATTTAATATGAATTGAATTTTATCAAATGAGATTGCATAATTGTTGTTATTATTAAAATCATTATTAGATTTCTTTAAACCCCATCTACAGATTGTGATCCTCTACTTGGTTTAAAATTCACTTGAATATATTTTAAAATGAAATTACTTTAAAAATAAAACGTGTAATTAACTAATTGATTAACCTGCTTACAGCAATAGTAATCACTGAAAATTAAGGAATGTCGCTTTTATTTATTTACCTTTTAATACGTATCATTTATATGCAATATATTCTGGTTTTAAATATGAGTCACAATGTATCGCAATGCTTTCTGCTTTAATTATAGGTCATAATTAAATCTAGTTGTCGCTCAAGGTAATCACTACCAAATTAATCTCATCTACAACAAGAAACTTAATATCAATAATGTTAACAAAGTTTTTATAATGCCATTTTCGCATAGTTTAATGTCCATGTATGGTCATATTTTAGTCTTGGGAGATCGGATTTTGTCACAAAATACAAGCACAGGAACAATTAAGTACAAGCACAAGCGCAAGCACAGGTACATACAAACACACAAACACGAAAAACGAAAAATCGCAAACACGAAAACGAAAATTGCAAACACGAAAATTCGTAAACACACAAACTCACAAACACAAAAACGAAAACGAAAATTCGCAAACACGAAAATAACAAACACACAAATGCGCAGAGTACGAAAAACGCAAACACGAAAATCGTAAACACAAAATTCTCAAACACGAAAACCGCAAACATACAAATGCACAAACACGAAAAACGAAAACACACAAAACGAAAAACACGCAAAGCTGCCGAATGAATTAAGACTGGGATTTGGAGTCTATAAACAAAATGATTCTCTCTGTCTCTGTCTCTGTCCCTGTCTCTGTCTCTGCTCTCTCTGTCTCTGTCTCTGTCTCTGTCTCTGTCTCTGTCTCTGTCTCTGTCTCTGTCTCTGTCTCTGTCTCTGTCTCTGTCTCTGTCTCTGTCTCTGTCTCTGTCTCTGTCTCTGTCTCTGTCTCTGTCTCTGTCTCTGTCTCTGTCTCTGTCTCTGTCTCTGTCTCTGTCTCTGTCTCTGTCTCTGTCTCTGTCTCTGTCTCTGTCTCTGTCTCTGTCTCTGTCTCTGTCTTTGTCTCTGTCTCTGTCTCTGTCTCTGTCTCTGTCTGTGTCTGTCTCTGTCTCTGTCTCTGTCTCGTCTGTCTCTGTCTCTGTGTCTGTGTCTGTCTCTGTCTCTGTCTCTGTCTCAGTCTCTGTCTCAGTCTCTGTCTCAGTCTCTGCCTCTGTCTCTGTATCTGTCTCTGTCTCTGTTTCTGTCTCTGTCTCTGTCTCTGTCTCTGTCTCTGTCTCTGTCTCTGTCTCAGTCTCCGTCTCCGTCTCTGTCTCTGTCTCTGTCTCTTAATCGCATACGGTCGAGGTGCGTGTCTGGGTAGTTGATTAGAAGCACATGTCGAAAACACATTCTTCTTGTGGCTGGGGATCGATTTCAGCATCTCAACACTTGTGCCGCATACATCTTTCTTCAATTTTATCTGCACTCTGTTTTGAGGCTGTAGTACGTTTTTCTAATACATAAACAGAATCTTCAATACTGTGATACGTGTAGCAGCAAAACACATTAGCTAGTTAGTTTCACCTCTATATTACTTTACATGCAAGCCTGATCTAATCATAAATAAATACATCTGTTAAAAAGCTAATTAAACATAACCCACGGCCTGGGTATAGCAAGCAACGCTTCCAATTATAGCTTTTAGACAACACAATAGGGCCTACAACTAAATACAATCAACTAGCACTGCTTTAGTACGAGGATCAAACGAAAACGCGCATGCACGCACGCACGCACGTACACGTACGCACGCACGCACGTACGCACGCACGCACGACACACGTACGCACGCACGCAAGCTAGCACGCTCGCACGCACGCACGTATGCGTGCGAGCGCACGACCGTACGTACGCTCGCACGCACGCACGTATGTGCACACACACACACACACACACACACACACACACACACACGAGAGGCGCGAAAACACGCTAAAGCGAAAACTTGTAAACTTGCAAACATGAATCAAGACGGTGGAGCACCGCTAGGAAAAAAAACAGGTTTATTAACAAAACCGAAGGAAAGCTTAACGTTTTGAAAAATATATTATTATTATTATTATTATTATTATAAACAACAATACATTATTATTATTTAATAACATGCTTTATCGGTTTTCTTCTTCTTGAACCGTGAGTCGTCCTCATCATCATCATCATGATTTTGAGATTTGCCCTTCTCCCTACCTCATAGCTCTTCTTTCTTCTGTGAACCATCATCTTGGATGTGAGATACACCCAGCTCAACCACCTCATCGCTTTCATCATTATCTTGAACGGTTATGTTGTAATAGTTTATTAACAAGTCAGTAAAATCTCTAATGTCCGCTGATGTTGGCTCATAAACAGGAGAATACATTATAGTAATGCTCACTCGATGACAGTTACACTTTAAAGAGCGAAACACACGAGAAAGATCGCTTTCATATGTTTGTGCTATGCTACCATTACAGGCGCATGTTATCAAATCTAGCCTTTTAATGTCGACCATAAAATGTAGCGTTTAGATTTATAAACAACAGTCTTATTGTATAGTCAACTCTAACTGTCATGTAATGATGTTCCGATTCTACCCGAAATTGACGAGCGCTTTACGCACAGCCAAAGACTGCGTCTTAGGAGAAAAAGCTCGACCATAAAAGAGGCGTTTAGATTTATAAACATTCCCAGGGTCTATGTTAGAGTGTGTTAGGTCAATACTCAGACATCCCCGAAGATGTCCGATTCTACCCGAACATTGACGAGCACGCTTCGCATAGACCAAAGGCTAGCTGCGTTCTGGCGTCTTAGGAGAAAACACTCGATCATAAAAGAGGCATTTAGATTTATAAACATGCAGGGCTGTGTTAGAGTGTGGTTAGGTCAATACTCAGACATCCCCGAAGATGTCCGATTCTACCCGAACATTGGACGAGCACGCTTCGCATAGACCAAAGGCTAGCTGCGTTCTGGCGTCTTAGGAGAAAATATCTCGACCATAAAAGAGGCTTTAGATTTTATAAACATGCCCCAGGGCTATGTTAGAGTGTGGTTAGGTCAATACTTCAGACATCCCCGAAGATGTCCGATTCTACCCGAACATTGACGAGCACGCTTACGCACAAGACCAAAGGCTAGCTGCGTTCTGGCGTCTTAGGAGAAAACAGCTCATCATAAAAGAGGCGTTTAGATTTATAAACATGCCCCAGGGCTGTGTTAGAGTGTGGTTAGGTCAATACTTCAGACATCCCCGAAGATGTCCGATTCTACCTGAACACGGGCGAGCACGCTGCGCATAGGACCAAAGGCTAGCTGCGTTCTGGCGTCTTAGGAGAAAATATCTCGACCATAAAAGAGGCATTTAGATTTTATAAACATGCCCCCTGAGGCTATGTTAGAGTGTGGTTAGGTCAATACTTCAGACATCCCCCGAAGATGTCCGATTCTACCCGAACGTTGACGAGTACGCTTGCGCACAAGACCCAAGGCTAGCTGCGTTCTCGTTTCTCGTGTGTTTCGCTCTTTAAAGTGTAACTGTCATCGAGTGAGCATTACTATAATGTATTCTCCTGTTTATGAGCCAACATCAGCGGACATTAGAGATTTTACTGACTTGTTAATAAACTATTACAACATAACCGTTCAAGATAATGATGAAAGCGATGAGGTGGTTGAGCTGGGTGTATCTCACATCCAAGATGATGGTTCACAGAAGAGAAAGAAGAGCTATGAGGTAGGGGAGAAGGGCAAATCTCAAAATCATGATGATGATGATGAGGACGACTCACGGTTCAAGAAGAAGAAGAAACCGATAAAGCATGTTATTAAATAATAATAATGTATTGTTATTAATAATAATAATAATAATAATAATATATTTTCAAAACGTTAAGCTTTCCTTCGGTTTTGTTAATAAACCTGTTTTTTCTAGCGGTGCTCCACCGTCTTGATTCATGTTTGCAAGTTTACAAGTTTTTCGCTTTAGCGTGTTTTCGCGCTCTCGTGTGTGTGTGTGTGTGTGTGTGTGTGTGCACATACGTGCGTGCGTGCGAGCGTACGTACGGTCGTGAGCGCTCGCGCGCATACGTCGTGCGTGCGAGCGTGCTAGCTTGCGTGCGTGCGTACGTGTGACGTCGTGCGTGCGTACATGTACGTGCGTGCGTGCGTAGTGCGTGCGTGCGTGCGTGCATGCGCGTTTTTCGTTTGATCCTCGTACTAAAGCAGTGCTAGTTGATTGTATTTAGTTGTAGGCCCTATTGTGTTGTCTAAAAGCTGTAATTGGAAGCGTTGCTTGCTATACCCAGGCCGTGGGTTATGTTTAATTAGCTTTTTAACAGATGTATTTATTTATGATTAGATCAGGCTTGCATGTAAAGTAATATAGAGGTGAAACTAACTAGCTAATGTGTTTTGCTGCTACACGTATCACAGTATTGAAGATTCTGTTTATGTATTAGAAAACGTACTACAGCCTCAAAACAGAGTGCAGATAAAAATTGAAGAAAGATGTATGCGGCACAAGTGTTGAGATGCTTGAAATCGATCCCCCAGCCACAAGAAGAATGTGTTTTCGACTTGTATGTGCTTCTAATCAACTACCCAGACACGCACCTCGACCGTATGCGATTAAGAGACAGAGACAGAGACAGAGACAGACGGAGACTAAGACAGAGACAGAGACAGAGACAGAGACAGAGACAGAGACAGAGACAGAAACAGAGACAGAGACAGAGACAGAGACAGAGACAGAGGCAGAGACAGAGACAGAGACAGAGACAGAGACAGAGACAGAGACAGAGACAGAGACAGAGACAGAGACAGAGACAAAGACAGAGACAGAGACACAGACAGATACAGAAAGACAGAGACAGAGACAGAGACTGAGACAGAGACAGAGACAGACACAGAGACAGAGACAGAGACAGAGACAGAGACAAAGACAGAGACAGAGACAGAGACAGAGACAGAGACAGAGACAGAGACAGAGACAGAGACAGAGACAGAGACAGAGACAGAGACAGAGACAGAGACAGAGAGAGAGACAGAGACAGAGACAGGGACAGAGACAGAGACAGAGAGAATCATTTTGTTTATAGACTCCAAATCCCAGTCTTAATTCATTCGGCAGCTTTGCGTGTTTTTCGTTTTGTGTGTTTTCGTTTTTTCGTGTTTGTGCGATTTTTCGTGTTTGCGTTTTTTCGTACTCTGCGCGTTTGTGTGTTTGTTATTTTTCGTGTTTGCGAATTTTCGTTTTCGTTTTTTGTGTTTGTGAGTTTGTGTGTTTACGAATTTTCGTGTTTGCGAATTTTCGTTTTTCGTGTTTGCGATTTTTCGTTTTTTCGTGTTTGTGTGTTTGTATGTACCTGTGCTTGCGCTTGTGCTTGTACTTGTAATTGTTCCTGTGCTTGTATTTTGTGACAAAATCCGATCTCCCAAGACTAAAATATGACCATACATGGACATTAAACTATGCGAAATGGCATTATAAAAACTTTGTTAACATTATTGATATTAAGTTTCTTGTTGTAGATGAGATTAATTTGGTAGTGATTACCTTGAGCGACAACTAGATTTAATTATGACCTATAATTAAAGCAGAAAGCATTGCGATACATTGTGACTCATATTTAAAACCAGAATATATTGCATATAAATGATACGTATTAAAAAGGTAAATAAATAAAAGCGACATTCCTTAATTTTCAGTGATTACTATTGCTGTAAGCAGGTTAATCAATTAGTTAATTACACGTTTTATTTTTTAAAGTAATTTCATTTTAAAATATATTCAAGTGAATTTTAAACCAAGTAGAGGATCACAATCTGTAGATGGGGGTTTAAAAGAAATCTAATAATGATTTTAATAATAACAACAATTATGCAATCTCATTTGATAAAATTCAATTCATATTAAATAGTCGCTAAACCGTACATTCACATTGTATGACAACAGGGTAATTAGCTGATTATGCAATGCCATTAACTGTTTATTATCGTTATAGAATTTAATAGTGTATTTAAAATCAAACGTATACGTTACCTTTACCTTGATTAGCTTCTTTTAATACCAAAAAATATTCTACCGTTTATTAACCCTTAAAAATAGGTAGAAAATACGATCCTACGTGCACATCCATTTGCCTATCCTTTAGGGGCTCCCCGCCAAAAGGGCTCTTAATACAGACCAAAAGGTTGAAAATACTGTCAGGGTTGAAATGTACGTCGCTCACGCTAGTGAACACAAAAATTGCTGTCAAAAAGGCCCTTAATACAGACAAAACAGTTAAAAATTTCATCAAGGGTTGAAAAATATATCCCCCACACGGATCTGATAAATACAAAAAAAGGCCTTAATTAAGAATGCAAAGGGTTGAAAAACGCGTCCTACACGTGGACGAATCAAAAAGCGAAAATAATTAGGGTTGAAAAAGGGTTGAAAATACGGTCTCACACGTAAGCGTGTAAAAAATAAGGGTTGAAAACACAGTCTCACACGTGGATGTGCAAAAATAAGGGTGGAAAATCCGGTCTCGCACGTACGCGGGTAAAAATAGGGATGAAAAAATGCGTCCTACACGTAAGCGTGTAAAAAATAAGGGTGGAAAATCCAGTCTCGCACGTACGCGGGTAAAAAAATAGGGGTGAAAAAACACGTCCTACACGTAAGCGGATAAAAATAAGGGGTGAAAAAACACGTCCTACACGTAAGCGGATAAAAAATAAGGGTGAAAAAACACGTCCTACACGTGAGCGTGCAAAAATAAGGGTGGAAAATGCGCTCTCACACGTGGATGTGCGAAAATAAGGGTGAAAAAACACGTCCTACACGTAAGCGGATAAAAATAAGGGTGAAAAAACACGTCCTACACGTGGATGTGCAAAAATAAGGGTGGAAAATGCGCTCTCACATGAGGGTATATAAAAATAAGGGTTGAAAATCCGGTCTCACACGTGGATGTGTAAAATAAGGTGGAAAACCGGCCCCACGTGGGCGGGCTTGTGACGTCAAAATCCAAGATGGCGGCGACAAGTGCCGTTCTACTTTCCTTATTTAGCCCTTCGGTCTTATTTTCCTCACTACTGTACAGGTTTCCGAAATACTCTTGCCAGCATTTATGTTTTTGTAATAAAGTAATGTATTTGAAATTTTCTTGTGTGTATACATAAATTATAGTCACCTTAGTTACTATAATGAGCGCAACTAAAGGGAGGGGGGGGGGGGTTGTTGATTGCGCCACGTATTGAAGCGTGAACGCTGATTTACTGGAGTAGATACATGTAATGTCTCTATCTTTGTTCCGTAAGAAATCTGCAACGTACTTGCCGCGATTTTCGACCGTATAGCCGGAATCAGGCTCTTGTGTACTGCCTTCAGCAGGATGCTACAGGGTTCTGGCTAGAAGTTCGCAGGTGGGGATACGGTATTAAAACAAATCATTCCCTGTAAAACCTTTAGGAACAAAATATCTATTCTACATATCAATATTTTAACACATTATATCTGATTTAAAGATGCAAAGTTTTATTCATGTATAAAGTGAATTAATTTAGTGAATTATTATAATAATTGAGTATTGGTCAAGTTGCTTTGGTATGCGTGAATCCTTGCAGTATTGCAGGCTCACATTCCATTACTATAAATAGTTTGACTATTATCTCATTAAATTTAGAATTTACATCAGTTCTACATACATAAAGACAAAGTTTCCATCGATTGGGGCTTGTACTTCGATATCAGCTGGTTAGCGCGGTACTCTAACAAAGTACAGGTCGTAGGTTCAAATCCTACTCGAGGTAAACTTTTTATTTATGTATTTAATAAAATTAATTTTTAATTACAAATTTAGTGAATTGAGTTCTCTTATTGCATGAGATTCATTTTCGGGTTTTATTGTGTGCTTTTAACATAAAAAGTAAATATTACTTTACAGAGAAGTTGAATTAAATGATTATTTAAAGGTGCCTAACCCAAAATGTGCACATTTGAATTACGGAGTGTCTTACATATTATTTTTTTCTATAGTTAACATATCAGGTTTTCGCACACGAAAACTAGAAGTAGAATGCAAACAGGGCGCGCCGTCCACGTGTCGAATGTGACAGCGAACACAGGCGGCAGGAGGCCAAAGCCAAAGGCGCCTTAAAATGTATATAAATTCAAAATTCGTTACAGGTTGCGATTAAAATAATTCAATATCGCCTTATTTTATTATAACTTATTTACGATCTCAGTAATTATTCTTGTTCTAACATGAATAGTTCGTATAGTCGTGTTAATATCATGTATACAGTGGACTCTTCATATTAAATCCCGATGGATATATAGCCGCGGGGCGGGAGCGCGGGCGACGCGGCGGCGGAAATTTGTCCACGCACGAATTTACAAAATGAAGCTCAAGCGTTCTAACTCGTTTAGTCTTGTTAAAACATGCATTACTTGAAATCGTCTATGATTGAACAAACATATTATTTGCTTCATTCTCCTTCAGCAAGCAGTACTGCACTAGTATAAAATTTATGTACCTTGTATTTTTAAAATATTTGTGAGTGAATGTGAATTTAAGGATATCAAGAACATTAAAGATTAAAGGTAAGCTATTTTGCATTTAAAATAAACATACATACATAACAATACGCATTTCCCAATAGGGTAGCGATCATGTTTGCAAAATCTAGAAAAAAAGTAATAAAAGCGAAATTATTCTAAAATGTTACCTCATACTTTCCTATAATTAAAGCAAAACTAAAGCAAATAATGCAAACAAGACGTTTGGTAATAGAATAATTACATTTATAATTTATTGAATATTTTTATTTAGATGTCTCAAGAAAGAAAGAAAAAGAAACTCTCCGGGCATCAAAATTTAATTAATAAAAAGACGCCAAGAAGAACAAGAGAAAATGCTTCAAGATTAACACAGTATTTTACGAAACAAACGACCAGAACGGACTAAGATTATCCGCCAGATTCAATTCAGGAATCAGTACCCGGTTGCAGTGTAGATGAATTCAAAATACAAAGTCAGCCAGGACCAACTCCCAGTGAATATAATCAAATCGTTGAAGAAATTACCCTGTTTTTGGATCTGGGGACTATACTGAAGAGACAGGTACTGATACAATAAATAAACATGCACTTGATGACCCAGGGCTTTGGCCGGAACCAATATCTCACATATCTAGGCAAGCTATTATAAAACGGGTCCTAAACAAATAAAAACTTTAATTTTCCGCGCGATTTGTTGGGTCGAAAATTTTCTGAAAGTTACTATAAGAGAAACTTAAAAATGGTGAAGAATGTAATAGAAATTGGTTGATTTACTCAATTACGACAAATAATGTTTATTGATTTTGTTGTAAACTTTTCGAACCTTCTCAGCAAAATAGATTTATTCAGGGATTTAATGACTGGCATCATATAGCAATGTACCTGAACCGCCATGAAAAAACTTTCACTCACTTTACTAACTACAAAAATGGACAGAGTTGCTTCTATCGTTCAAAAATAAAACTACTGTTGATTATTTACAGCAAACAATATTAGACATTGAAAGTAAACGATGGTATGAAGTAATAAAGCGAATAATTTATGTAATTCAATTTTATGTAAACAAAATTTAGCACTTCGAGGCAAAAGCAATAATCTTCACAATCGCAACAATGGTAATTTTTAAAATGTATTGAAATGCTAGAACAGTTTGATCCTATTATATCGGAACACACACGACGTATAAATAGCGATTCTGAATTTCACAAAATGCCAACATATCTAGGAGACAAAATCCAAAATGAAATATTAAAAATCATATTATAAATTTATGTCGACAAAATAAATATTTTCAATAATATTAGATTGCACTCGGATGTTTCTCATATTGAGCATATAAGTGTAATAATTCGATTCTTTCATTTCAATTTAGCATTAGGATCGACTGAAATACATGAACATTTTTAGCATTTTATCCAATTTTAGATGTTGCAGGGGCTGGATTAACAACATTTCTTATGGATCCATTAAAAACATTAAATTTAGACATAAATAATATAAGAGACCAAGGCTATGATAATGGCTCTAACATGCGCGGCAAAAATAGTGGCCTACAAAAAAAATTTTAGATTTGAACCAGCGAGCTTTTTATGTTCCTTGTGCGAATCACAGCCTGAATCTAATTGTAAATGATGCCGCTAATATTAACCATGAAACAATAAATTTTTTTAATATAATACAAGAATTATACAAATTTTTCTCAGCGTCTACTAATCGATGGAATATCTTAATCAAGCATGTTACTAATTTAACTTTAAAGCCCTTATCCGAAACAAGCTGGTCAAGTAGAATTGATGCCATAAAGCCTCTCTATAAATATTTACCAGAAGTTTTTGATGCATTATTTGAAATTTGCAATGACCACACAAGAGTCGACGAACAATCTAAATACCAAGCAAAATGCCTGGGAGAAAAAAATTCTACATTTACATTTATTTGCTCCGTTAAAGTGTAGTATGATATTTTAAATCAAGTAAATTTTGTGAGTAAAATGCTTCAATCTCAAATTACAAATTTGCAACTTGCTTTGGATGCATTAAACAAACTAAATACATTTTTAACTAATTATCGATCTGATGCTAGTATTGCAGAAATTGTTGAAAGTTCCAAATTAATTGCAGAAAAGTTTGACATAGAAACTGAATTTCGTAGTGCGAGGCGACGTAAAAAATCTACTCAATTTGATTATGATCATGGAGATCAACCTATAGTAAATCCTGAAAATTCATTCAAAGTAAATTTTTATTTCTGTATAATAGATCAAACTTTAATTTCGTTACAAGACAGATTTTCTTTATTAAAAGAACATATGGATTCATTCCAATTTTTATATTCATTAGATAATTTACAAAATAAAGAATAGGTACCTATTATCTTGCTGCAAAAAATTACAAGCGAAATTAACTCATGAAAATCAGTCCGATATTGACGCAGATGATTTATGTGAAGAAATTTTACAATGTCAAGTATTTATTACGAATTCAAAAAAATATATATCCCAAATAATTCAGTATATTTATTCAAAGGATTTAGTAGGAGTTTTTCCAAGTTTTACTGTAGCACTCCGTATTCTTTTATCATTACCTGTGTCAGTTGCGTCGCGGAGCTGTCTTTTCGAAATTAAAAATCATAAAGTGTTATTTACGCTCCACAATGGCGCAAAATAGATTATCAGACTCGCAATAATTTCAATTGAGTCTGACATACTGGATAAACTTGATATTCATGATATTATCCAAACTTTTTCTTTGCTAAACGCTAGGAAAGTAAAATTTATTTAATGACTTATTTACATTGTTTGTATTTAATTTACCGTATAATATGTATTATGTTTATATTATAAATATTATATTTTTCATTTATTATTGTTGTTTATCTGTTTTCTTGTGTTTGTAATTTTGTATTTTAAATAAAAAAGTTTACACAGACTATTTCAATCTTTGTGTGTTTTTTATTTCAATGCGTTAAGAATATAACAAAACAGTCATTTAAATGTCCCTAAACATAAGCCTAAAATTATAGTACCTATTTCAAATTAATTATTCATTATTTTTTATTCTTGTCGTATTAGTTAAAAATGCTACTAGAGAATTAAAAATTAAAGTGTCCGAACCTATAGTTGTTGGGGCTCTTATCACCTAGGCATGCAAAATATTTATAATATTAGTTTTTGATACAAATGTTTTTAATTAATGGGCCGCCATCAAAAATTTTGACACAGGGGCCGCATGCTCCTGGCGCGCCCCTGAATGCAAATACCTACATGTAAAAAAAAACATGTTATACTAAAATGTATTTCTATTTGCCAGCACGCTAGTTAACGAATAATTTTCATGGACATGGCAACCATTTCTCTGTAAGCGAAGAAAAACTGGACACGTCTTTTATCCGAATAGGAATTAAAACTGTAAGTGCCGTGTCGATGTGATATTCGACACATTTAAGATCCCTTGCTTGGGCTAAAAGTTCCTTAGTTAAGGCAAAATTTTAGTAACGATAGTGCTAACCACTAAAACACTTAGCCCGCAATACAATACAATATAATAATAATGAAGATGTGCTGTGAAAACACGTACCCAATCTTGCTTTGCAATGTTTTTAAAAAATTGATCCCAGTGAATTGTAGGTGCTTGAAAGTACATAATAAATATCAAAAACATCAAAGGATCAGATGTCAAAATCTACAAAGCTACATCATAATTTCAAATGAGGTTAGACTACAACCTAACGGCGAGCTACCTAAATGTGTCTATCGCTTATAGAGTTTTTCTGTCTATGGGTCCAACAGTGTGACGTAACTCAGGCACCAAATTTTTGTTTGATGTTATTCACTAAAACGATCCGTGAAAAGTGGACCGTATTAACTTTGGCTATAAGGCTTAAATTGTAGTAGTTTAGCGGTCCAATGTACTCGTAATGAACATAAGCAAGATTCCTACTATAATCGCCAATACGTACATTTATCTACGCTGCTACAAAAAATCAGTATTAGAATTTCTTTATTATCATATAAATTGAAAGTAGAGAAATCATTGCGAAGCGACACAATTTCGCACGTACCACGATAGCTGAAGTACGTGCAAAATTACCATCTCTCCGTTTGCCTTTTCATATGAAAACATTAAAACTGATGACTCATTAATTTGTATGCACGCCGGCTTATCCGATAGTTCGATTTTTATGTGTTTATATAACGGTTTACAGCATTTAAGTTTGAATTATTATGCTGGGTGGATAGGCCATGCACTTTCTAGGCAATATCAGCTTCCCATGACATTAATGGAATTTCGATTAAACTTGCTAATCAAGACTTAGCATTATGATTTAACTGTTCCACATCTACTGTTTCAAATGTGATTTTAATATTTGCGGAATAGCAATATCAAACCAACAGTCACAAGGTAACAATAAAGAATTAACAAGAAAAACACAACAATAATGAAAAGAGCAATAGAGAAACGCACGAGAACACAAAGAAATGTAGAACCGAAGGCAGTCACAAATGGAATGTTTATGTTTAAGGTTAGAAATATTAATATTTTCGATGCGATTTTTCAAATTACAAATATACGATAATGAAGAAATTCTAACCACTCAGTTTTTGTATGAACGTGGATAAATGTAAGTATTTCGCGATTATGGTAGGCATTTTGCTTAAATGTTCATTACAAACACATTCGGCCGCTAAACTTTATCTACTACATTTGAAGTCTTACGCCATAGTCAATACGATCCACTTTTTCGGAATGTTTTAGTGAATGACAACAATTCAAAATTTCGTGCCTGAGTGACTTGTGACTGTTGGACCATATTACAGTGAAATCAGCTTCTTAAGAGCGCAGCTTTAATGAACTAAAACTAAATAGACCGAGTTGAAAACTATTAATGCCTCAGCATAATACATTGAAAATTTAATAGCACGGCAAATTAATGATGATTTGATGACCAATTTACACGTGCAGAAGTACGTAAAGTAGTTTTTGTGAAAATATTGTTTTTAATTAATTTAATAGCTCAGGTATTTGTGTCATAAAAGGAAATATGTAGTGTCACAGTATACGTCTGTATACTGTAGTAGTGTTTGTGTACAAATAAAATTTGACAAAAGGTGATTGGAAGATGAGGGTGCTTAAGAAGAAAACGCCCGGGCGGCATACGGTGTTGTTGCGGCAATTACTTAATGATAGATAAATCTAATAATAACTATGTATTCTTTGATTTCATTTCATGCTGTTTTGTGGCATTGCCGTTCGCATTCATGCTAAAAAGAAGAGACTTGAATCTTGTAAAAGCACTGGCGGACTAAGGGGGGGCGGTAGGGGCGGCCCGCCCCGGCCCACACCCAAGGGGGGCCCCAGTTTGGCATAGAAAAAAATATATAGTTCTTGTGAGACTGATGTCGTCGATTGGATTAAGTCGAGCATGTGGGCCCCGCTCGCTTAATACACAGGTTCATAATAATAAATACATAAGTTTCTGGCAGTTGTCGTCGTCGGCTACGGCGGCAGCAACGCAGCACTAGACTAGAATATGCATCGCGTTGTCGTATAGCATCTCATCGTACCCGCCGCTGATGCCACCTCCACTGCCCCTGAGCGCCGCGCGCCGCGCCGCCGGCCGCTGCGCCAGTCGCGGGGTATTTGTCTTCCAAAGCGGACGCACTGATTGCACACTAATAATAAATAATTAATGTACGAGCTTGTACGAGTTGAAGTGAACTAGTGAAGTGAAAAACCACCTATTCAGTGGAACGAACAAATAGGCCGTTCATTTGGAATAAGCGAAAGTGAGTACAAACTACATGTTTCGTTTAATCGTTTTTATAATTTATTGAATACCTATATGTTTATTTCTTCATTTACTTACAGTGAAGAGAAGTGGTCCAAGTGAATCCCAAAAAAGGAAGATAAAGAAGGCAAAGGCTGAGGAGGCCGAATTACTGTCTGGATCACTGTTGAAATATGTTACTGAAAGGAGACGCTCTAGTCAAAACGAAGAAAGCAACATCGAGGTGTCAAGTCGTTTTTTACACAAATTTTACTTTACTATATACTATTAAATATGATTGATTATTAAGAGAACGAGGAGACAGTGAACAGTCAGACAGAGTATTTTTTTTTAGTTTTATTTTTTATGATCTTGTTAAACAAATAATTGATAGATTACTTCATCCATGCTTAGAGTTTAAAAACTGGCCAAATGCGAGATGGGCTTGCGTGATTAGTGCTCCGCAGTCCGCACCAGTGACGATTTCTAGTCGCTTTTTAATTTCAATAGGCATTTAGAGATTTAGATTTAATTTATCTGCATCTTACGCAGAATACCGATTTGCAGAATAAATCATAAAAATTTTCGACTCCACTTGTTCAGCTTTTACGCATTTCCCTGCGTATGTCAGTCCACATATGGTTAAAATTATAAATTTCATATTCATAAATTGTGTATATTTCATATGATAATCGACTGCTTATTTGGTAGTTAAAATCATAAAAATAAATATACATACATATACAAACTATATATAAATACTTTATTACTTTATATTATATTTTAAATTGACAGATTATCAGTACACGCTCATAAATACAACACTAACAAAATATGAAAGGTTTTACTTGCAAAAAAAGATCTTGTTTAACTATTAATTTCCTTAAGATCAAGAAGAACAAGAAATCGAACTAGTAGAAACAGAAAGACATAACGACCAAGACAAAACACCAGAAGTAGATATAGATGCATCTCAACTAGGGGATAGTAACGAAGAGATAATATGCATCGAAAACCTGTGCCTTGTTGAAGGGGAGAAAGCGAGCTCTTGTTCAGAACCAAAAGGAGGAACCAGTTTTGACTATGATTATGAAGTCTTATATTCCAATGATGCTGCGAACTGGCCAATGCCCTTATCAGATCACATTCGACTTGAGATTATTAAGCAAGGTAGTGAAACATTCCAACATAAACATGGTCCATTTATTTCTATTCATAGACAAGGCGAACATACTAAGGGATCACAATATAGCTTGACATCACCATGGTTTTACTCAACTGTGGGAGACGGAAAAAAATATCTTCGGAAATGGATGATTTACTCTTTATCGACCAATATGCTATATTGCTTTTGCTATCGACTCTTCGCGTCCACGGACGATATGAGTAAACCATTTGTTTCTGCTTATCAAAAATGGTGGAAATTAAACCCGAATATTTCACTTCACGAGTCATCTCATCAACATGTATCCAATTTGGATAATGGAAAACTCTTACAGTTGGATTGAAAAACAATGAAACTATCGATAAAGTAAACCAAAACACTATAAATCGCGAGGCAAAAAATGGCGAAACATACTGCATCGACTTTTGGATATTACACTATTTTTGGCTCAGCAGAATTTTGCTTTTAGAGGACATAGAGAGGATCCTTCATCAGAAAACCGAGGTAATTTCATAGAATTAGTGAAAATGATGGCAAAATACGACCCCGTATTAAGTGAGCACTGGTCAAAACTTCAAGAAGCTGCAAGTGGATCGCAATGAGGACCTTCTTATTTATCAAAAGGGATCCAGAATGAAAATCTAAATATTATGGAATCATGTTTGACAGTACTCCAGACGAGAGCCATACCGACGAAATGAGTGGAATAATAAGATATGTCCATATCTAAGAAGGAGCTGTGGAAGTTCGGGAGTCCTTCTTAGGTTTCTTTTCTATGTCAGGAAAGACGGCAAGTGATATGTCAAATGTCCTAAAACAGCTAGAAAAAGATGGTTTAGACATTCAACTTCGTAGAGCTCAGGGCTACGATAATGCCGCCTCAATCTCTGGTGTACATGGGGTAGTTGAAAGGAAAATACGAGATCTTAATCCTAAAGCATTCTTAAGGACTTGTGCAAATCACTCGCACGTGTCCCACCAAGTGTAACTTGTTTCGGCACTTTAAAAAAATTATATTCATTCTTTTCCGTTTCTACCAACAGATGGGAACTACTAACATAAAAGGGAAAACTTTAAAAGGATTGTCTGATACACGCTGGAGTGCTCATCATGATTCCGTTAAAGCTGTCTGACAAAATGTAGAACAACTGGTCCTTGTGTGATGTGTAATCCCTCGAAAGAGAATTTGGATACTAGGTCTGCAGCAAGCGTACTACTTCCTGCAATATGTGATTTCACATTCTTATGCTACTTGCAGTTCTGGAATATGATTTTGGAAGTAGTTAATCTCACCCAAAAATATTTACAAACACCTGAAATCACACTTGACATGGATTTGACAAAAATGAAGGCACTGCAATTGTTTCTTGTCGAGGAAAGAAATCACTGGTCAATAAGGTTATACAATTAGGTACGCAAAAATGTGGAGAAATGAGAATAAATATTGAGACGTGGCAGACGAGAAGAAAAAAAGAATCTACCCGGAGAAATACCCGCTGGCGCCGGCTTAACTTTACAAGGGGAGCTTCGCAGGTCTATGTTCCAGTGCTTGGATCGATTTATTCAAAAATTGGCTGCAAGATCCACTGCTATGGAAAACATATCTAGCACCTTCCATATTGTACAACCAACACTCCTGATAAAAGCATCTGAAAATGAACTTGAACAGGCCATAGAAAAGCTCAACCTAGTCTACGGTGACTTTGACAAGGAAGTCTACAGATTGCAAAGATATTTAAGCGCAACTAAACTAATACTGCAACAGAGGAAGCTGCTTCATGGACCGCTAAACAAAATTTTGAATTTATTATTAAATGGGACTTTACCGAATCCATACCCAACCTATGTCTAATCCTTCAGTATTTCCTAACAATTAGTGTATCAGTGGCATCATGCGAAAGAAGTTTTTCAAAACTTAAAGTAATCAAAAATTATCTTAGATAGATCATGACTGAAGAACGACTTACCAGTCTGGCTATTTTGTCCAACGAAAGAAAAGTAGCGTCGGTTTTGGATTTTGATGACGTAATTAATAAATTTAGTGTAATAAAAGCCAGAAAACATAATTTGAAATTAGTATAATTTTAATTATTTGTCTAGTGTCATTGCTTATTTTTCAGTTGTAAATCTGTTTGTAACGTGGTAAAAATATTTAAAACTGGAGGGCGTTAGGGGGCCCAAAATTAATGATCGCCCCGGGCCTCAAAAAGTCTTAGTCCGCCATTGTGTAAAACTTTATTAAACGCCTGCTTTAAGCAACCAACAATACATTTTGACACAATTAAACTAGTAAGTGAATAAAAATTTGTCTATTATGACTGACTCAATTGATATAAAATTAAATAAGTATGATATATAGTTTTGGGATGATTTTACTTTAATAAAATTTCTTATTATTATTTTTCAATTACATTCAATTTATTTTTTATATTTTCGTGTCTTTGGGACATCCAAATGGAAAATTTCATTATTTCAATTATTGTGCATTTTTATGAATAAAATACGGAAACATCAATTTTAGGTTATAAAATGACATTTTACAACGAAAAAATTTCTTCCCTACATTGAACCATCTACGAGTGGCAGTTATAACCCCCAAATTTTTTAATGGAATGTAGGGGCTTGTGATTCATCATTTAAAAGACCCTTTCATCGCCTATTCAAAAATGTTATTATTTTCAAATCTGTTGCAAAAAATAATAAAAAAATGAAATCATTTGATCAACAAAATTCACTGCAGCACACTAAAAACTAATACTAATACCGTTTAGTTCTTTATAAGATAGTAAGCAAAAACCTAAACTTAACACAAATGCACAAAATAACAGTTCTGCAGATGATTGGTTCCGGAGGTAACACAAGAACATAGATCGAAGTTACTCGCCTATTTCTCGAAAAATTGCCGGATTTGCCCGCTATATCCCAAGGAACAATTAATAAAATTAAAAATCATTTTCGCGAACTTGTACATGTAAGGCAGATAAAAAAGCACCTTCCAGTGCAATAAATAATGTTATCAAATTGGATGTAATGCTTCAGTTTGAGAGAAACAAACTTCGAGTCGACAAGCAACCACCTCATTGGATGTTAGCTATTCACCGATTCTTCGAATATTAAAAAAGAATAAAATGCATCCCAGTAAAAAATATCAACTCAGGAGCGATTTTGATAGAAGAACGTATTTTTTGAACAAATGATGGAAATGTTAGATAACAATGTGACTTAACTATAACATATTTTATTTTCTGATGCATCTAATAACCTGAAATGGTTAATGTTTGGTCAGGGATAGTTGTAAACCATGTCATTGGTGTATTTTTTATTGATGGCATTTTGAATGGAGGTAATTATTTAGCAACGTTCCAAAATAATTCAGTGCCAACTTTAACAGACTTATATCCTTACTAAACCCACAAATTCCAGCTAATACAATATGGTTCCAGCAAGATGAAGCCCCGCAAGATTACTTAATCAATGTTCGGCAGTACCTCTACCTAATATTTCCAAATCGGTGGATAGGGAGGTGAGGATTGATAGAATTGCCTGCAGGACCTTAGGCTATTAAACTTGTTCTTATAGAAATATGTGAAAGATGTGGCTGACTTAAGATGAAGAATCATGCTTGCCTCTGGGTCGGTCATACCTCAGTGTTGAACAACGTTAGAAGGCAGTTTTATTTATCAAGAACTAAACCGTATAACTTATTAAGTTTTTAATATGTTGCAGCGAATTTCGTAAATCAGATGATTTTTTTAATGTTAATTTTTGCAATAGCTTTGAAAACATTTTTGAATAGACAAGGAAGAGACCTTTTAAATGGTATATAGCAAACCCCTACTTCTAATTTGAAAATTTGGAGGGTATAACAGACACTAGACGAATGTAGGAATGAAATTTTTGCGTTGCAGCATGTCATTTCATAATCTAAAATTGACGTGTTTCGGTATTTTTTATAAATATGCACAATAATTGAAATAGTGAATTAAATGCATTGAGCTGTTCCACAATGTGTAATAATTGTATCTTTGCAATTAACTGCAATGTATAATTGTATTTTTGTAATTTGCTTCCATTTTGATTTTTTAATGGACATATTAAGAAACGTGACGTCATCATCCCCGATGTCATTATAGACATTAATTCAACGAGTGTTTGGCGACAGTAAAATTTTTGGCTGTAATCGTAATAACGTAACCTCAGTCTGTCTAAAAAATGGAAGATTAAAAAAGAAAACTAGAATCTACCTAGGATCCTCTCAATGGTTTGTAGAGTACTGTAGCTTGGATCCTAGGTTACAGTAGAGTTTAGTTTTTTTTTATCGCGATGGCAGCCAAAAATTTTACTGTCGCGGGACACCCGTTTAATTCACGGAACATTTTACGAAAATTTTTAGGTTGGCAAAGCTTGATCCGGAATTAGTGTGTACTATAGTCGGCAGCCCCTGCATAAATTTCAAGATACAGTAAGTGTTTTTTTACTAATCTGCCAAGTATTGGTGTGCCTTCGACTAGTCACAAAATTCAATTCATGTGGAACCGACAAACTGCCGACAAAGACCGTTTCGTGGAGTTTTTAAAAGCTGCTGCTGAACTGTATCGGCCAAGTATTGATGTGCCTTCGACTAGTCACTGAATCAGATAAGTTAGTTAGGTTAGGTCAGTTAGGTTAGTTCGTTTAATTAAGTGTTGTTGGTGTTAAATAAATTTTATGCAAATTTGCCGTTATGTGTGTTCTTTGATGAGATTTACGTAGGGGCTGCCGACTATAGTAGCCCCCGGAATTATGCCATATATGCATCGACCGTTTACTACTGGACAAAGAATAAACTGTGGAATGTGTGGCCAACATTGTGAAATAGAAATAGACGAATAATTCATGCACCAAAGAGACATGCGCTGCGATAATGTGTGTAAACGTGCCTGATAATGAATTGTATTCTCTTTCTTTGTCGTTTTGGGTATAATTAAATAAGATAGGACATAGTCGCCACTTACATCAGAAAATGTTTGCTTTTAACCTCAAAAAGTGATTGCGATTTATTATTTTGCGATAATAATATTGAGTTATCACAATGGGATAGCGTTGTGTGGATAGTTGTAAACCATGTCATTGGTGCATTTTTTATTGATGGCATTTTGAATAGAGGTAATTATTTAGCAACGTTCCAAAATAATTCAGTGCCAACTTTAACAGACTTATATCCTTACTAAACCCACAAATTCCAGCTAATACAATATGGTTCCAGCAAGATGAAGTCCCGCAACATTACCTAATCAATGTTCGGCAGTACCTCGACCTAATATTTCCAAATCGGTGGATAGGGAGACGAGGATTGATAGAATGGCCATCAGAACCTTAGGCTATTAGACTTGTTATAGAAATATGTCAAAGATGTGCTGACTTAACATGAAGAATCATGCTTGCGGCCAGGTCGGTCACACCTCAGTGTTGAACAACGTTAGAAGGCAGTTTTATTTATCAAGAACTAAACCGTATTACTTATTAAGTTTTTAATGTGTTGTAGCGAATTTCGTAAATCAGATGATTTTTTTAATGTTAATTTTTGCAATAGCTTTGAAAACATTAACATTTTTGAATAGACAAGGAAGACACCTTTTAAATGGTATATGACAAGTCCCTACTTCCTATTTGAAAGTTTGGTGGTTATAACAGTTACTGGAAAAATGTAGGAATGAAATTTTTGCGTTGCAGGATGTCATTTCATAATCTAAATTTGACGTGTTTCGCTATTTTTTATAAATATGCACAATAATTGAAATAATGAATTAAATGCATTGAGCTGTTCCACAATGTGTAATAATTGTATCTTTGCAATTAACTGCCATTTTGATTTTTTAATGGACATATTAAGAAACGTGGCGTCATCATCCCCGATGTCATTATAGCCATTAATTCAACGAGTGTCTCGCGACAATAAAATTTTTGGCTGTAATTGTAATAACGTAACCTCAATCTTTCTAAGAAATAAAAAATTAAAAAGGAAAACTAAAATCTACCTAGCATCCTCTCAATGGTTTGTACAGTACCGTAGCTTGGATCCTACGTTACAGTAGATTTTGTTTTTTTTTTATCTCTATGACAGCCAAAAATTCTATTGTCGCGAGATACTCGTTTAATTCACGGAACATTTTACGAAAATTTTTAGGTTGGCAAAGCTTGATCCGGAATTATGCCATATCACTCTTACAAAATGTGGCAAAAACAGGATGGAAAACTTTGATGTGAGCAATTTCGCGACCGTGTTTTTTGGCAATTTTCGTGCTTTGTGACAGAATTTGCGTAAAACAAAAAACGAGTAGATCAAATTTTCATTTTTAAAATCAACACAATACCAACCGCCAGAAAAATCCCTAAACGAACTAAAGTAAAAATTTTTATTTAAAAACTGCATGAAAAGGGCAAATTACAAAAAATAGTATAAAACATTTGTTTCATAAGACCTTGAACCACTGATTCTTTAAAAAACCCGTTTCTTTAAACTTGAATTCATGCTTTAAGACTTCTTATGAAACTTGTTTTTTAATGTACTATTATTTAATGTACCGGGTGGACCAATAAGCCAATCCTCCGGCTATATCTCAGGAACTGTTTATCGTACAGCTTTGGGAAAAAAATTCATTAGTAAAAACGACCAAGGGAAATCGCTGGAAATAACTTTCAAGTGTCTAGCTTTACCGCTAGAGGGCATAATCTTTATAGAAAAATTTAAAAACAATTTTTTTATTAAATATGTCCAATCATAGTAGATATTAAATAAGTAAATTAGAATGATGCATAATTTGTGCACAACTAAAGTAAAAATTTTTGTTTAAAAACTGCATGAAGAGGGCAAATTGAAAATTGAATTTAATATACCCATATAAATGGATTAGAAGGGGAAGTATATTTCCATGGCCGGCCAGATCTCCAGACTTAACATGTCTAGACTTTTATCTATGGAGAAAATTGAAGGAGTTAGTCTTTCAAACTCGATCAACCACGCGACAAGACTTGAAACAACGCATTAGAAACGCAATAAATAGTATATCCATAGCTGAGATTGAAGAAGCTGTTATATCTACCCGCGATAGATTACGTCTTTGTGTGAACAATGATAGAAAACATTTTGAACATTTAATTGGACATTTTTTAATGTGTGCGATCTTCTTTTCATATATTTTGTTATTTTAAGTTATAATACAGCGTGAGCCAATACTAGTTACGTATGTTTACGCGTTTTTACTTATATCTCGAGTTAGACAAAAGATATCGACATGCGGTTTGCGCCATTTTGTTACGAATTTAATAAATTTCCGTTGTAATTTACAATACTTAGGTGTTTCCATTTAAAAATTGTAACATAGACAAACTCTAATTTTTTTTTATTCGAAAATGTCGTCTATCTACGATAATTAAAACTAAATGCAATTGTTTTATAGTATATATAATTGGTTCATCTACGCCCTTTCGAATGAGAATAATTTCGTTAAAATAAGTTGAGCCAAACTAAACTTATAGGTATTTATCTATACAACCACTCCCACTCTCCCTCACCCTTTATTTGAAAAAATAGAGAAAAAAATATTTTACAAAATTTGTGCACAAATTATGCATCATTCTAATTTACTTATTTAACACCTACTATGATTGGACGTATTTTATAAAAAAAAATTTTTTTTATTTTTCTATAGAGATTATGCCATCTATCGGTAAAGCTAGAAACTTGAAAGTTATTTCCAGCGATTTCCCTTGGCCGTTTTTACTAAGGAATTTTTTTCCCAAAGCTGTACGGTAAACAGTTCCTGAGATATAGCCAGAGGATCGGCTTACTGGTCCACCCGGTACAATCATTCAAGTTATTTTAATTATGATTACGAGTGTTTTTTTAACACGAGTTTCTCCATAAATCCATTTTACATTTTTATAAATCCAATCAATGAATCAAGTTATTAAACACTTAAAGACCAACAGAATTACGACACGAAAAGGTTAAACTAATGTGGCTTTTATTATCGCACTATGAGATTTTATCGATTGAATTATTAATATATCAAAAGTAAAGTTGCAAATAGATCTAAAAACAACATTATTGAATAGACAATGAAGTCCCTAGTACTCTTTTGAAAATTTGGTGTTTATAACTATCACTGGATGGTGGCTCAATTAGGGATGAAATTTTTTGTTGCAAGATGTCATTTCATATCTAAAATTGGCGGGTTTAAGGATTTTTTATAAAAATGCACAATAGCCATTGGGCTATTCCACACTGTATACCTAATAATTGTATTTATTTAATGCACAAACGGTGCCTCCGAGTTATCAATTATTCATGTTTCTTTTTATTAGATTATGAATGTTTTTATTACATCAGTTCATCCATAAATCCATTTCATATTTTTATCAATCCACTGTCTAAATTTATTCTAAATTTAAGAATATCGAGTATCAAGTTATTAAACACTTAAAAGACAAGTATTTAGTTTTATTCAATCTGTAGTATTTAACTTTTTCACTACATTCCAAAAACTAGCATAAATTATTTTAATTATGATGTGCGTAACAATAATTCAATGGAAATGTTGAATTGATTTAGCAGCGCCATCTTACGTATAACGCTTTATATTTGTGTGACTAATTTTCGTTCAGAGATGGTAGTTCAATCATAGCAGCCGTGTTTGGTAATGGAGATGTAAAGGAAGTGTTCAAGTCTGAGAGGTGTGCCTATGAATATCTGTGTAATTGTGTGGTTATGATGCGATAATTAATAACAAAGCATTTGGATAAGATAACAACAGGTAAGATAAATTATCGTTTCACTTCCTTTGCTAATAAATTGCTAATCGTTAAATAGATTAGATAACGTTAGTATCTTACACAAACATAAATAGACCCCCAATAATTTTATTCAACCACTCATTTATAAGCCAAATTGTTCAAAAATGATTGTAAAGTTGATGTAAAATGAAGATTTTTAGTTTTAAATAACGTTTAAATAACCATGCTATAACGTAAATGATCGTGTAGGTGTTGTGTTAAATCTTGCGTGCGCACCTTTATTAATACTTCCTTTTTTCAAAATAATATTAAATAGAGCGATCTTTATATTAATAAATTCATTATTTTGGCCTTCGAAGTTCTGTATTTCAGCCAAGCCCATTTTATCTATGTGTCTGTTTCAATATTAGGACATGATCTTATTTGAGGTTTATTTTCCTTTGAATATGACTAATGAATGATTATAGGTGCACCAGAATAGATTCTATAAATAGTAGCATGATTCTTTGTATGATTTATATTACCCTTAAACACTGAATGGAGGAGTTTTTTTACATAATGTAGGTGTGTGACTTTTGTGGTTTTAATTTATTTTTTTACCCTTAAATGCTTAGTCGTATAACATTTAATTTAAACCAATTAACCTTGTAACACATCTTGGACCATTTTGTTGTTGCTTAATCTTGTTGAATTAATTTTATACTTCAATTGGTCAAAAAGTAAATGTGGAGGAAATCTACAGTGATTTAGAAAGTTGTTTTGTCGGGTTTGTCTTCAGTAATGAGACATGTTATTGTACTTGTAGGTTACTTGAGTTCATTTTTCAAACCATATGGTTTTTTTTAAGAACTTTGCGGTAAAAGGGTATATGAAGTGGTTTATTCATTAATGGAGGCACGTGTGTAATATACATATATTTTGAAATAATAAATTACGTAAGATGCATATTTTGATTGAAATGTACAATATTTCTAATTATGTGTAATTATTTATTTATTGCAGAAAAAGGTTATACAAACAATTAAACTGAATATTTGTTACAAATTATGTAACATGTCCCATAAAAATTTGGCTATAAAAATGCTTTGCGTACTATTTTAATTCGCCGCCCAGATCGATGCTTATTTACAGTTCAAAGTTTAAAACATTGAGTAAAAAATCATATTACTCAATGGTTTAAAATACGTAATCCCGAACAGGGTTGCCAGACTTCAAAACAGAAATCTCGCCAAACCAAATAACAAAGGTAGCCAAAAGTAGCCAAGTTACATAAAACTTTATATAAAACATAGGTAGCATATTATGAATACAAACTGAAAAAAAACAAACTTCATCTTATTTTATTTAACAAACTAGCAAACAAAAAATTATTACCAGGTATTGCAAATTACAACAGTATCAGAAACAGATAACCCTTAACTGCTGACATAGAGTCTTATCAGACTCCGCCCACTGTACTTTGATCTATAACGCCCACTCAAATGCATTTACAAGTGCCTGACTCTCAGTACCTTCTTAACTTTCAGTATAGTTTAACGCCTTAAAAAGACATTATTGTAAATTTTTCGGTTTCCGAGTTATAGTCGTTAAGGAGTCTGGGAGACTCCATGTCAGTGTGTGTGTGTAATACAATTGAATATATGATCATGGCTAGTTCTTCACGATGCGTGAATATTTTAGATTAAAATTTCGAGGAAATTTGTAATAAATGGTATGACGAGGCGAATAGTGACATATGTGATACTGAGAACGAAGACGAGAGTGTTATACTCAATGAATATGACTCTTGTAGTGAGCAAGAACTAAATTCTGAAGAGGACGATTTTCAGCAAGAAATTGATTCTGAAAACAATTTGGAAGAGGAATGTGCTTCAGGTAAAAATTTGGAAGTAACAAAAAAGGCTTATTTTTACGGAACAAATCGATATAAATGGAGTAAAATAGAGCCAACCTGAAATGTACGAACTCCACAACATAATATTATGCATTTGCCAGTGGCACGTCGTCCTGGCCAAGATAATGCTTCCACCTATTTTCAAATGCAGTTTTCTCAGGATATGTGTGAGTTAGTCATAAAGTGGACCAACCAAAAACTAGAAAACATGACAAATAAATATAAAAGAAAAAATAAACCAGAATTAGCAAAAATAGATGAAGTGGAATTCAAAGCGTTTGTAGGATTGTTGCTCTATACATCCATATTCAAATCGAATGATGAAGATGTACAGTGCATCCCATTTTAGTTGAGATAGTGTTACACGTCAAAACCGCACTAGGCGTCGTGTATGCTTACTAATGTAAGCGGGTTGCCAAGCCAGCTAACAGGGAGATGGGCGTGGTCGAAATAAGAAGTAAAATGAATGATTAATACGCCCACACACCTTACACCTATATTCAAACAGCTCAGTCCGGGAAAATATGTCTCCAGGCGCCACCACAATCGAAACTTTGCTAAAATAATTGTCTTAAGCTGGGTGTTAATTAACCCTACTTGATTGTGGAAAGTAGAATTGTGCTTACTCAGTAAACTCTCACACGAGGGTCCTAAAACAAACACTCGTCCCAAACAAATCAACTCAAGCTCAAATATATTTAGTACTACCCAGGTTATTAGAAACTTTTTGAATACACCTCGTAAACCAAAATTTCCAAAACAAAATGTCACTCAAATTTAACTGCATTCACGTAACCAACAGTTATTAAAAAAAACAAATCTGAAATACACCGGTCGTCACAAACTTCCTGATTGTACCCTGTACATCCAAAATACCAAAATTATAACACGTTAACTGAATATTTTCTACGTATCCCTCGTATACATATAAAGTAAAATTTCTACTTATTAATGAATAAAATAGTTCTTCATTCAATGGTCGAAAGAAAATCAATGTCATCGGCTTAATAATTGTTCTTTTATGATACCTCTGAATCGTATGGGACATTCGTAAATATGTAAATTCTCAAAACTCCATCTCTTAGTTATACTTAATGAAATTTTTAAATCAACAGCTTATCCGTCATTAGTGTACTGCGTTAAACGAAACTAACATGAAAATTTTCTTTTTGAAATTAACCTGGCAAATATAACCTTTCAGGTTGTTCATTAATCTTAAAACCAAAATATGCAAAGTCTACATTTAACTTGTCGAAAACTAGGTCACCAATTAAGTAAACGTCACAAATGTATCTCATAACTGGCTAAATAAACAACAGAATAAAAGTTAACCACAATATATATTGTCCTGCACAAAATAATAAACAAATGTTTACATACACTACCACAGCGTGGTTGAAAAACCACTGTCGATACAAATTTGCGTTTCTGCAAAAATTCTTACTACTTAAACAGCCAATACAACATAACTGGAGACCGATTACCTTTTTCCTTCAACACTAATTAATTAAATAAAAATTACACAACAATACGCAAATAAAACTATCCAAAAAGATAATCGTGCTCAACTGAGTTTTCAAGGTTCTTAAATGTAATTCTTACTTAAAGACTGTCCATTCATCCTTCGCTTTTCTTTCTTCTCTCTTTCCGTAAACCAATTATTTGTAGTCCATGTGTATCCTTAGATTGCCTGAAGGCACATAACAAGTGCTTCACAATTCCACAAACACTTATTCCTTTCGGTACTCGCGATTAGTCCAACTATACGAGGTTATTACTCCAATGGCCCGTAATAATTTGTACACGTTTGGTTGCCTCTTTAAAGTTTCTCGCAACCTTTAGGACAATTAAGCCCTTCCTTACACAAATAAACTTTTAATGTCATATAAAATTACTTTAACATTGGCTCAATTTACTACGAATATTGCGTTCACTTAAAGGTGGTCCCATAAATAATTTGAACTAAGGATCATTACAAGCACACGCGCCTCACTCAACACTGTAACGTAAAACTGTTACCTTATTATAAAACTGCTTACGCACTTTTTCTTGAAGAAAAATAAACTGATTTTATCTTCAATCTCAATTTTATTAATTGTTTTATTTATGAATGTCTTATACGATTCATCCCCTTTCGGGTTACGCAGTTGTTTAAACAATGACTGCCTTCAATATTATTCACAAATATAACTCCAACTCAACCCATTCTGATTTCACACTTCACCTCGCGCGCGTCTCCACCGAGCTCTCACTGACATCCACCAAAAGCCAAAAGCCAAAAGCCCCGTCAATCTCTGACTTTCCTATTTATACCTCAAGCCATCCATCTTTAAACATGTCTTCCTTCCTCGCTATATTCACCAATGGTATTCACTCAAACTTTCTTAGTGCCGACTGATGCTACCCTCTGTACAAACACGCTTGTAATTACTATATATCGCCATGTTTCTTCTTACCTGCAAATTTTACAATTACTTTATGGAGAAGCCATTTCTCGTCATCACATTCATTCAGTGGCCACTCTGGACCATTACACAACTTTCAACGTTTATCTCTCACATGCGCTCATCCTCCTTCCGCAACATTTGCAAAAGTAAGTACAGTCTAAGGTCTCAAATCCCATATACGTACATGTATTCTCAAAACTGATTGCACAACATTACGAGAACTTTCTATAATCAACAATTAAACATACCAAATCTTTCTCTTCATATTTCCTAAAACATTCTATACTTATACATTCACATCTTCCGGCCAAGATTACTCCTTTATCCTCCATCATTCCATTCCTTATTAAGTAGTCAACAGTAGCAACACATTATCGTCCCATCGACACATTTCTCTTCACATTTACATTCATCAGAATCTATTTATTCCAACACCAATGTCTCTATAACATTCAAATACACGTATCTGCATACTGAATGATATTTCTCCTAAATTGCCAGTGGCGTATCATCCACCCACATACATTATGCATATACACAAAAAAAAATTTTTTTTTTCGTTCAAACTCAATACACCCGTACTCAAAACACGTAATACACGTCATTATAACATCTTACATACACAACCTTACAATAGCCAGATATCTCGGTTGTTGTTGAAGATAGAACCTTGCGGTTTCCGCGGTCCTGTGCCACTTTTTTGTGAAACTCAAGGTGGTCTGAATGGATTTTGCCTAATTTCTTTCGTTTATAAATTACAGGGTGTTTTTGAAAATCCACACTTTTTGGATCCCCTCCATATCTAAGAAGTTTCTCAGCGATAATGTCAAATTGAAAACTTGTCCCATAGAGAATTTTACGTAGAATCCAGGGCTGCACTCAATTTTTTTTTCGGGGTATCGTTATGGAGATAAGACTCAAACTTATGATTTTTTCAATGGAACATCCTGTATTTTATTATCTCATTAAATTACTTATTTTTTTCTCCTTCGAAATCATATATAATAGATAAACATAAATTCTTTAAAAATGCTCCAAAATCACTAAAACATTGATTTTTAAAAGTAGGCTATGGATTTTTCATACAAAAAAAAGTTCAAATTGAAGAAATACTACTTGTAATTTTTTCATGAAAGGAACAAGAACAATACTAACACTAATTCACTAACAAAACACAAAACGTAGGTAACTAATAGCATCAAATAAATAGTAATAAAAAGTTCATAATGTAGAATAAGCAACTAATTAAATATTCACTCATACTATTTCATTTCGAAATTATTCAGTAAGTTATTCATTGAATTGTTCAAATTGATGTTCATTTTCCCTAACACACAATTGACACAATTTCTTAATACGTCTTAATGCGTTTAAAATTATGAAAGGACGATTTTGTAAATTCTGGAGAACTGCCTCTGTTGTTGCACGAAGTTCTTGAATATTATTGTGCCTCTTACCGTATATTTTATTTTTCAAAAAAACCTGCAGAAAAAAAGTCCAACACTGACAAATCAGGTGACCTTGCAGGCCACCTAATGGGTCCATTTGTTCCAATCCAATCGTCCTGGAAAGTTTCTTCTAAAAACGGCACAATCAACCTCGAATTGTGGGCAGGGGCACCGTCTTGTTGGAAGTAAATGGCATTAAGATAGGCGAGGGGAACATTCTCCAGGAATTCTGGTATTACTTCTTCTAAAATTGCCAAGTACCTATTCGCGTTGAGAGCCCCTTCAAAAATGCGGTATTTGATTGATGTCCCCAATAAGAAACAGGCTACATTAAAACCAAATCGACCCTGTTGTTGCTCAAAAATTAGGTGTTAGTTTTCATCATACCAGTGCCTTGTATTTTTCCTGTTAAATAAACCGGCACTGCTTATATGGGCTTCGTCTGACTATATAACTTTACTCGCAAAATTGTTGTCCCTTCGAGTTTGGTTCAAAAACCAATTACAGAAATTCACACGCCTCGCTGCATCACCAGGACAATATTCACTTTGTAGGGTTTCAATTTGTGTTTTTTTTTAAATCCTTTGTACCCGTGGTCGGGGAACGCCAGTGTCATTTTCTAACTTCGTACAAGGAGTCTGAGGAGAGATACGGACGCTGGCTAAGACATTTATTTCATCCACTTCATTATTTTCCTTGTTGTACGTCTTGGGTCGAGGTTTAGAATACGCACCATAATTTAGTAGATTATTCTTTAGTCGAAATATCGTTGCTCAACTAAGTTGACGCCTCTCTAGATATCTAACGTTTTAAAAACTATGTCATATAATGTCTTATTGTAAAGTACTAGTTTACCTGTTTAAATATAATTCTAATGTTTCGTCTACATTTTCATGGCATTGATTGAAACATTGTATGATATCATACTTTGCGTTGTTCTGAAAAAATCTTTCAGCCATTATAAAATTTCACATATTAACAAATCGCCAAACACACACAATAAAACGCATCAAAATTTATCATCATGACAGCAGATGTGTTGATCTCCCCACAGTCATTTGATAAAACAATGCTCCAAAAGTCAACAACAGTGTTTATAGCATCCATGACCTATTATAAAAAAATCACAAATAATAATCCTTGTAGTAAAACTTTGAAATCCATGGCACTCTATTAAAATTCAATGTTTTAGTCATTTTGAAGCATTTTTGAAAGCTTCATGTTTATATACTTATTATATATCATTACGAAGGGAAAAAAATAAGTAATTTAATGAGATAATAAAATACAGGGTGTTCCATTGAAAAAATCATAAGTTTTAGTCTTATCTCCATAACGACACCCCGAAAAAAAAAATTGAGTGCGCCCCTGGATTCTACGTAAAATTCTCTATGGGACAAGTTTTCAATTTGACATTATTATCGCTGAGAAACTTCTTAGATATGGAGGGGATCCAAAAAGTGTGGATTTTCAAAAACACCCTGTAATTTATAAACGAAAGAAGTTAGACATAATCCGTTCAGGCCATCTTGAGTTTCACAAAAAAGTGGCACAGGACCGCGGAAGCCGCAAGGTTCTATCTTCAACAACAACCGAGATATCTGGCTGTCTCAACCAAAATGGGATGCACTGTACGTAGTCTTTCGCTGCAAATGGTAAAGGAAGAGATGTTTTCAGGGCAGTTATGTCAGTGCAGCGATTTTTGGCAATTCCAACTGCTCTACGATTTGACAATCCTGAAGACAGGGATAAAAGAAAAAAGATTCATGCTGGCGCTGCAATACATGAATTTTTCGAAATGTTTATTCAAAATACACAAAACTCTTATGTTCTTGGTGAATCTGGATGTGTAGATGAGATGCTTGTGGGATTTCGCGGTATATGTTCATTTAAAATGTTTATACCTAATAAACCTTGTAAATACGGCCTAAAAATAATGTGCTTATGTGATGCGCGGACAAGTTATTTGTACAACGCTTACAACTATGTCGAAAAAGATTCAGATAGTTTCAATCTAGACAACAATGAAAAGAAACTTGCAAAGCCATCCCAAGCTGTCATACGTCTGACAAAACCCTTATATGGTCCAACTGTGGAGTTAGCAGAATACTTATTGAAGAAAAACCTAACTTATGTAGGAACGCTGAAGAAAAACAAAAGAGATATTCCTACACAATTTCTTCCTCAAAAACAAAGACCAGTAGCTGAAGCACTGTATGGTTTTACAAATGTAATGACCCTATTATCATATGTGCCGAAAAAAAATAAAGCTGTTTTACTGATTTCTTCCATGCACCACAGCAAAACCGAAGATCCTGATACTGGAAAACCTGAAATGATTACTTGGTACGATCTTACAAAGGGTGGAGTAGATTCGATGGATGAGAAGTGTGCAAAATATAGTTGTAGTCGTCGAACGAAAAGATGACCTTTAGCTATTTTTTACAGAGTTATCGATGTTTGCAGTGCTAATTCGTACATTACATATGCTTCTTATCACGGTAATCCTGAGGCTAGATTTACATTTGTTGAGAAAGTTGCCGATGAGTTAGTAAAATCTCATATGATTAGACGGCTTAATGTTCCAAACCTAAACAAAGATGTACGAAATATCATCCATCGAATTGAAGATATTCCCGTATCTGAGCAAATAGAAGATAAGTTGGAAATTCGTAAATATTGTTATATATGTCCTGCTAAATTAAAAAGAAAAACTGTTTACATGTGCTTTAGCTGTAAAAAAACCAATATGCCTGCAATGAAAAGGTCTACAATGCTGCAACTATGATAAATAGGTCAATATGGTTACTCAACTTTATATACTGCACGAATTTTATTTTATAATACTAGAACTATATTTTTGTTTTTTTGAATTTGGAAACGTTTTTAACTGAAGAGTAGCTAAATTTAACCACGCGTCGTATCCTACTAGCCAAAATTAGTCGCCAATCGTCACACTACAAAAATTGTCGAACTCTGAGTTGAATTGTAGCCAAAATGGCGATAAATCGCCACATCTGACAACCCTGATGCCGAAGGTGCCGTCTGTGATACCCTCTACCGCTTACGTCTTAGACTAGGAAAAAGAAGGGACGCGTAATAGATCAGTTGGCGGTGGTGTAACCGATTGGCACCAAACGACGCCAGTGGCAGTGGCGTAACTGAATATTGACAAAGAAAGAAAGGGGACTTCTAACGTGGCATTTCAGACCTGCGTAAAAATTTGAGACCAAATATTAATTGGTCCCCATTGGCTTGGTGGCAAACAAACTTTAGCATCGTCCGCCTCCCGTAATATGACAGATAGAGGGGATATATTTCTCGCTTCTTTCAACATTTTGGTAACAGATTGGTAGCCGGAATTACGCGACCCTTCTCTTTTTTTGTTAAAGGAAAATGTAGTCTTACATTTAAATATTTGTTATGAACGAATAAGTTCAACGGTTAATATGTAATTAAAAATTATTATTAATTTTATTAAATACGTAAATAAAAAGTTTACCCCGAGTAGGATTTGAACCTACGACCTGTACTTTGCTAGATTACCGCGCTAACCAACTGCGCTATCGAGATTCAAGCCCCAGCCGCTATAAATTTTGTCTTTATGTATGTAGAACTGATGTAAATTGTCTAGCAAAGTATAAGTCAAATCCTACTCAAGGTAAACTTTTTATTTATGTATTTAATAAAATTAATAATAATTTTTAATTAAACAATATACATGATTTACCTCATTTTTAAAACATGATCATTTAATGAATGAAACAATTTATGTTCTTCTAAACATTACTTAAACTACTAAAGGTTACTTCTGTAGTTAATTTTATTTTTAATATGTAGTTTTTTAAATGAAGCTAATTATCATTTTCAGCTCTTCGCAATAATTGCTCGCATTTATATATACAGTGTCCGTCTAAAGCAACCTATATATGACACATAAAACTGAAATTAATAAAATTTTGTGAAACCGAACTAAGGCACATATAAAACGTTTTTGATGGTATTCAGTGATGTAATAATTAAAAATTGCGGACAGCCGCCATTTTGTAAGATATTTTAAATGGTATCATATGGCAAGTAATACCTCGTTTGAAAAATTGTTCCAAGTTCTTTTCAACAACATCAACATTAAAATATTACTACTGATTCATGAGTTTCAACCCAAAAACGCCAGTTAATGTTTTGAGGTTTTTGGGTTGAGACTCATAAATCACTACTAATAGTTTAATGTTGTTGATGTCGTTGAAAAGGCGTGAAACGACCTTTCAAATTACTTGCCATATGAACCTATTTAAAATTATTTTACAAAATGGCGACTGTTCACTGTTTTTAATGATTAAATCACTAAATATCATCAAAAATGTTGTATATGTGCCTTAGCTCGGTTTCCCAAAATTTTATTAATTTTAGTTTTATGGCTCACATAATAGGCTGGGGGGGGGATTTATACGGGCACTGTGCATACACGTGGTGTTTCAAAAAGGTCTGCCAACAAAAAAGGGACGTTTTCTTTTGATTTTTCAGGAACTGTACACATAGGCAATCTGTTATTATGTACATTACCCACACTCTACACGAGTCATACACGGATGCTCGCGATACTCAATTATTTCATACAGTGGCGGACATACGGCCAAGTCTAACAATACTGCTGCAGTGTGTTCCATTAAACCACTTTTCTTTTCAAAGGTCGCGTTTGCGAAAATTACGAAAACTGTACCCTCTTAAAACTCTGAAGTTCTATAGTGGCCTCTAAAATTACATCTAACGTTCAAACAAATATCTGACGAAAACTTTTTGAACGGTGTAGTACTGTATTTACGCTACAAAGTTGTCTCGTAAAGACTTATCTCATTAACTGTTAATGGAAAGTTATTATATTAAACAAAATAACGCCAAGATAACACAGTATTCACACCTAAGTTATTAAACAAAATGTTAATTTGTCCAACACCATTAACTAACGAAACTTCCAAACATACAGACACTAGTTGCACATTTATTGCTCTATCAGTTTACTTTGTTGTGCGATATTTGTATATCATTTTTTCCCAATTTTATTAATTGCATTATGACGTCTTGTCAAAAGTAAAACGCCTATTGCGGTAGCGGGTAGGCACCTCTTGTCATCCCAACAAGAGCAGGCCTACTTCAGGAAGCGCCCTGCCGACGCGAGCCTGGTTTTCCTTCTCTCTCACTTTCCGCTTTAGAGAGAAACCACGTCCTTACCTAACATCCAGTCATAACATAAAATCCCAATCCAAAAATCCCGAATACCCACTCACCAACACGCCTGGCTAGCGTGGTGTTTTAAAGCCAACCCCTTCAAACGAAAAAAATGTCGAACTTAAAACGGAAAAAAAAAGTATCCCAGGTGGGTAGGACAGAATGTCCACAATCCCACACGCCCACCGGTCAGCCTCGCGGATTCTGGGGAGGCAAAGAGCGACATTTAAAAAGCGAAAGCAAAACAAGAAAGAAAGACAACAAAACAAAATAAACTACACATTGCAACCTATAACATCAGATCTATGGCAAAAGATGAAAAGATATATGAATTAGAGGAGGAACTCACAAAGATAAAATGGGACATAGTAGGAATATCCGAGATAAAACGAAGAGGAGAACAAAGTATAGAACTGCAGACAGGAAACCAACTATATTACAAAGGTCCTGAAGACGAAACATATGGAGGTATAGGATTCCTAGTAAAAATAATATAAAGCAAAATGTAAAACATTCAAACCCATTTCAGACAGAGTAGGCTACATAATAATAGAAATAAATAGAAAGCTAAAAATTAAAATTATCCAGGTCTATGCTCCCACGGCAGATCATGACGACAACGAAATGGAAACATTTTATGAAGAAATCACGACAGCAATAGAGGAGACACCAATAAAACTAACTATCATCATGGGTGACTTCAATTCCAAAATAGGAAAGAAAGCCGACGAGGGAGATACCAAAGTAGGAAATTATGGATACGGCACAAGAAATCCACGTGGTGATAAACTTCTGAACTATTTACAACAACAAGACTTATACGCAATAAATACATTTTTTAACAAAAAAGATAACAGAAAATGGACTTGGATGTCACCAAATGGAAACAAAGAATGAAATTGACTACTTCCTTTGCAAAAACAAATATATATTTGAAGATGTGACGGCTCTGAACAGATTTACCACCGGCAGCGATCACCGAATGCTTAGAGCTAGAATACACTTGAGTAATAAATTGGAAAGGAAGCATCAACACAAAAGAGTAATGGCTATAGATCATAATAAAATACGAGAAAAGGAGAACAATTTCGAGAAATTCTACGAGAAACAGAAACGAAGAAAGAAGAGGCAGACATCAATAAAATCAACGACAACCTAAAGACACAATTACTAACAGCAGCTACAAAATAGCTAAAAAGAAAAACTCGAAAGAAAATAAAATAAGCCAAGAAACAAAACAACTAATGGACAAAAGACGAACACTGCTACAAGAAAGAAAGAAACACAATAGAATATATAGAAATTAATAAAATGATAAAAAGAAAATAAAAGACGACCTAAGGAAATATAATGAAAACAAAATAGAAGGAGTAATAGAAAAACCGAGGACTAAAATGTTTAAAGCCAACCTTAGGAACATCAAAGATAATGTCCATAAGAGACCAAAACGGACAAGAACAAAGAAATACAGATAAAATAACAACAACCGTAGAAGGATTCTATAGTAACCTATATGCTGCAAAAGTAACTCCTGATAAAGAAATAAAGAAATACATACAACAAAAATAATGAACGCGAACTCAGAGGACATGCCGGATATCGAAGACTTTGAGATTGAAGCAGCTTTATCTCAATTAAAAATAATAAAGCTCCCGGAACAGATGGAATATTGGCCGAAATGCTAAAGGAGGGAAGAAAGTAATAATAGAAAAACTTAAAAGCTGTTCAACCACTGCATGCATAAAAGCGAAATTCCTAATAACTGGAACGAGAGTATGGTCATACTGCTATTTAAGAAAGGAAAACGAGAAGAATTAAACAACTATAGACCCATCTCTCTACTATCACAGGTCTACAAACTCTTCATGAGGGTAATAACTAACCGCTTAACACCCAAACTAGATGCTTACCAGCCTGTAGAACAAGCCGGATTCCGAAAAGACTACAGCACATCCGATCACCTGTTAACCGTGAGAACGCTGATCGAAAAGGCAAATGAATACCATCTGGATTTATATCTTGCCTTTATAGATTACGAAAAGGCTTTCGACAGCGTAGAACTGTGGGCTGTGGAAAAGCCATAAACAACTGCCGAATTGATTCTCGCTACCGAACACTCATACATAACATATACGAAAAAGCTATTATGACAGTACAAGTAGGCAGAAACACAACAAAGCATATATCACTGAATAGAGGCGTACGGCAGGGCGATGTCATCTCCAAAGCTTTTCACACTAGCGATAGAAGATATGTTCAAACAGCTAAACTGGTCAAATAAAGGAATAAATATAAACGGGAAAAAGCTAAACCACCTTAGATATGCAGATGACATCGTACTCATTACAACAGATTTCGAAGAATTACAAGACATGGTAACACAACTGTCGAAAGAATAAAAAAATAGGCCTAAAATCAACATGTCAAAAACCAAGATAATGACTAATACAAATAATACAAATGAACTAAGAAAAATAAACCTCAATAATGTCAACTTAGAGATGGTGAACGAGCACATATATCTAGGACAAATAGTCAAGATAAACAAAGAAAACCAAACGGCAGAAGTTACGAGAAGAGTCAGATTGGCTTGGGCAGGGTTTGGAAAACTAAAAAAGATATTGACAAACAAAAAAATACCCCAATATCTGAGAACCCGAGTATACGACCAATGTGTTCTCCGACTTTAACGTACGGCGCACAGACGTGGACTCTGACCCGAAAAATATGGATAAAATAGCAAAAGCACAAAGACATATGGAAAGAATAATGATAGGAGTAAAACTAGCAGATCGAAAGACAAATATTTGGATCCGGGGCATAACAAAGGTCGAAGACGCCAGAGAACGGGTAGCAAGACTGAAATGGGAATTTGCAGGGCATAATGCCAGAAAACTAGACCAACGCTGGAACACAGTGATACAGCAGTGGAGGCCATGGACAGGAGCGAGATCAAGAGGGCGCCCACAGATGAGATGGGCTGATGACTTAAAGAGAGTGGGAGGTTTGCATTGGAGAAGGCAAGCACAAGATAGGGACAAGTGGAGAAGTTTGAAGGAGGCCTATGTCCAAGATTGGATTACTTAAGGGCTAAAAAGAAGAAGAAGAAGAAAACGCCTATCCATTTAATTCGAATTGCTTGACTGTCAGCTTTTGATTCAAATTTTTTGAGGAGTCATATAACAAAAGATGAATGGTGACGATAAGGTTATAAGATACGCCACTGGATATACTCGAATTTTGTTTCGATTTCCGTATTTGTCAACTCAAAATACATAAATAAGGTCACTTGCGATTTTGTGATTTGACGGCCCGTTTCCAAGATAAATAAGAAAATTTGATTTCATGTACTTCATAACTTACGCCACTGGTTCACTATTTCGATCTGAAAATCTGTGAAGGTGGGGAAAAAATCAAGACAAATAAAAATGCCAAATAGGATTTTTCTTTAAATCGCTTCGTTTTAGAGATGCAGAGTGTTGTACATATTATTATGCGTATTTGATTATCACACCTTATTTTACGTCCTATAAATTTTGGCAGACATTTTTGTAACACCGTGTGTATATATACAGGGTGGTCCAGATTTTAATATATTCATTTTGAGAGGTGGTAGAGAATGGCAAAATAAGGAGGCTTTTCTTAATAGACGTACCTCGAAATGTGCACCATAACTTAGATACAGGGTGTTGAAGTTTCATTCAAAAAAACTTTACACTAAGGAGAGTCATCCTTTTCAAATTTTGCACGTTGCCTTTCTACGTAAATCTGCATCTACTGTTCAAGTCAAAAATAGTAACACAAAACCATTGGCGCAGATACGGGGGTTACATATCACCTTTCTAGAAACATATAGTACACCACTGGATATTTTTGAAAAAATTAAACTGCTAAATTGCCTATGGCATTCACATATGTATTTACAATAAATTTTCAAAGTGATTGCCGCTAGGGTTTGATGCCGATTTTCGGATAATTGACGGCAAGCTTAACGAATTCGTTCCGTCAGTTCTTCCCTTGTTGCAACTGTTATTTCGTAGACAAGGTCTTTCAAATAGCCTCACACAAAAAATGCAATGGAGGCCACGATACCGGTCCTCTAGATGCTTCGGGTTGTTGGTCATTGTTCATCATACGCCCTAACCATCTTTCAGGATAATGCTCACTCATCGAATTCCTCACCTGTCTTCCAGAATGGGCAGGAGCACCATCCATTTGAAACTAAATACGTACGTCGAACGGTATCTAGTCAAACAATTCAAATAAGCGTTAAAAAATTCAGAAATAGTTCTGAGTGCAGCCGAGGTGGTATAAATAATGGATCACAAACATAGCCGTTAATAACACCCACCTATACATTTACGGTAAACTCGTGTTGGAAAGGCCAGACACGAATTTCTCTTGGATTTCCTTGGCTTCAAATGTGACAGTTATGATGATTAAATATTCCAGTTCTTGTGAAAGCCTCATCTGTCCATAATATCTTGTGTAAGAACTCTGGATTTTCTCTAAGGGAATTTAATTTCCAGTTACAATATATCAACCGACGGTTTTCATCACCGAGTATTAAATGCACTGGTTGTAAATATGGTTTCCGATGCTCCTTATGAGTACGCAATGCTGGTGTTTTTGACGTTCCTAATTGTAGGACCGTTCTTCGAATACTTCCGAAGCTCCCGAAAAAGGCGATGGATATTCTCAAAAACACGAGCATTTGGTTGTGTCGTATTTGGGTATTTTCTTCGATATTCTCTCATGGCTACTGCAGCGTTCCCGTTTCAGTATTCGTAAATAAAATGTATGTTTGCACACCCAGCATTGTTGAATAAATATGGCATGATTTCGTCTCACGAATTTACAAATTCAAATGAAGTAAGTAGGAAATCGAATGAATTAAAACATATGCTGCGCAAATGTCAAAACTTCTAAGATTACTGAAGGCTACTTGATAATTTAAGTTTGCCTCCACAAAATGCAAATAAATCGGAAACGGCTTGTTCTATCGTAATTTTACAAGAACACGTTTTTCTTCAGAATACCGTCGGCAATTTATTAGTTTAATAATTTTTCAAAGATATCAATGCCTTTCTGTTACTATTTTTGACTTGAACAGTAGATGCTGATATACGTAGAAAGGCAGTGTGCAAAATTTGATAAGGATTACTTTTGTCTGTCATTTTCCAGGTGTGTCTATTAAGACAAGTCCCCTTATTTTGCCATTCTCTACCACCTCTCAAAATCAATGTATTAAAATATGGACCATCGTGTATATGTATGTATATAAACGAATGTATGTCTGCCCTTTATGCATTACCATTACCGACCGCCATGAAACTTTGGAAAGTTGTTGTGTACAGCCACGAAAAGGTTTCTGGCTCTTATACATACTACAACACTCATTCGAATGTGAATAAGTTTCAATAAAAACGCGGCGACGGGTACGGCTAGTTTACATATAAAAATAACGTCGTCAGATGCATAAGTAAGACCACCATAAGACTTCTGTTTTATTAATGAAAATAAAAGGTTACCTTTTTCCTCAAGTAATGCAGAAATAAGTACATTTCTCACATTTTAGCATTTTCTTTCACTGGAAACAAATAAACCTTGCTATGTACAACACTACATGTCCTGATAATTGTGATTATTGAAAATTGTCACATATATAATCATGATCTTGATAACTGATTATATTTTTGTTTTCCATACAAAATCCAGTTTTTGAGGGGTTTTAATTGGCTTTAATTCTCTTGGAACAAACCAAAACCGGAATTTGTTCAAGAGGTACGCAATTTCCAGTACCACCCTCACTTATTTTTGCTTTCACGAGCAGTTGTTTATAAGTAGCAATAAACTGATGTTCCGAATGATTATTATTCCACCCTCCTCGAAAGCTATACTGTTATTGAATTCAAAATCTCAAATGACTGCAATTTTAGATGTTTATGCAAAATTCTAGGCCATCAGCAACTGATGAACTTAGTAACTGGACCGCAAGACGAACTTTAATTTTTTGAGAACTAAAATTAGTATGTGCACTTATTGGCTAAGTGCATGCCTTCGTTTTCTTGCAAATCTTGTAATTCTATATATCTCCAATTTATTACATTACCATCCGATCCACATCAATAAAACGGTGTAATTCGCGTGTAATTTGCGTGTGAACTTAATGATATGGCAGGGATCATAAAAGAGGTATATATTTGTAAATGACCCAAGGTTAAAATGTGTGTTCAAATTATTTAAACTTGCATTACATCCTAGACAGTTAGCCATGGCTATATTTGATGGAGCACCATCATATATCATCGCCAGTTACTCCATCTTTAAGCATTGCTGGACTAAACTATATTTCTGCTCTCCGTGTAATGAGTCCGTAAAAAAATAACCTACTGTAAGTTTCCATTTCCCATTGATGCACACAACAAGCAATAGAAATACTTCCTTGGCTGCAGCATTTGCAACATCGTCCATGTCAATGCCAAAATTGACAAACACAAAACTTTTTACCGTCTCAATCTAGATCCTTTATTATCGACATTTCATCAATAAGTAAGAAACGTAGAAGTGTGTGGTTGGAGTTCCCCGCTACTAATTTTATGGCATCAAAAACTTGCTTGATAAAGTCTCGATAAGCGTCAATACTTTGGAGCCACTCCCCACTTCAACTCAGTGCGGACATACGGGTAAACCTTTGGAGATAAAAAGTTCAATATTAGCGTAAACTCTCTCACTAATGGTTTTCTTTTCCTCTTGTTCGGCGGACCTGTCTGAGATGTTGAGGAAGTTAACGGAGTCGTCAGAACACTTGCTTCGGACATGGCCTGATGTCATCTTTTTATTGGCTTTAAAAAAACAAATCGCGTGTAGTTTGCTACCAATAATAAATTTATCATTAATAATTCAGTATATACCTAGATGTTTGGTAATACGTAACCTCAAAAATGTAATTTTCATAAATAATATTGTTAACTAACCTTTCTTGAGCCTAGCTGATAATAGGTCGGAATTCCTCAAATATAGTCGGTACAGCCCCATTCAGCAAGCACACTTTATAATCGGTTTGATAAAAAAAATTTTCAGAATGTTTTGAACACACTCTTGAATTCTTTGTTGGTGTCCAATTTTTTTAATTCATCTTTTCCGTCCATATTTTGCACCTTACAACATCACTTTGAAGTATAAGAATTGGCACAATATAGTGAGATATATAGGGTGTTTCAATAAGAGCGCAAGATTTGAATTGCGCGCCATGTTTGACAGTCATAATGACACGTGATTATGACGTGACAGATCGAAAGTGAACAGATGGGAGTTAGTAAACATGGAGCATTACACGATAGAACAACGTGTCCTGATTGTTAAACATTATTATCAAAATGGTGAAAGTTTGATCGCCACCATTCGTAAAGTGGGTCCAATATTCGGTCGAAATAATATTCCTAATTCATCTACTGTGAAAATAATAATCGAAAAATTCGAAAGTATTGGTTCGGTTAGTGATGTGAAACACACGACACGAGCTCGTAGAGGTCGTTCAGAACAAAACATCACGGCAGTTGGAGAGATTGTGGCCGAAAGTCCAGAGACATCGATTCGTCATCGTGCACAAGAATTGGGCATTACAACAGCCACCCTTCAGCGTATTCTCACTAAAGATTTACATATCCACGCCTACAAAGTCCAATTGACTCAACAACTTCTGCCAACAGACCATGCACAGCGAAGAGAGTTCACCTATTGGATCCTTCAGCAACAAGAAATGAATGAATTTTGTGAACAAAATCACTTTCAGTGATGAGGCCCATTTTCACCTCGATGGCTTGTTAATAGTCAAAACTGCCGCATTTGGGGCTCAGAAAATCCACGAATGATTCATCACAAAGCAATGCATCCAAAACGTGTCACTGTTTGGTGTGCATTGTTGTCTGGAGGAATAATTGGACCTTTTTTATTTGAAAATGAGGAAGGTAATGCTGTAACGGTGAATGGCGAACGTTATCGTGCTATGATAACGCAGTTTTTTGTGCCTCGATTGGAAGATATTGCTCTTTACGACATGTGGTTTCAGCAGGACGGTGCCACATACCGCCGGTGAAACATTGACTGTCTTGCACTAGTTTGCTCCTGGTCGTGTCATTTCCCGGTTTGGTGACCAGAATTGGCGGCCAGTTACAAGATATTTTGTTTCATACATAATTTTCAAATGTATACATTATAAATCAATAAATATTTCAATACTTTGCTACAGAAAACTATGTTTTATTGAACCTTAAAATCTTGCGCTCTTATTGAAACACCCTTTATATATGTAAGTTATACAAAAATTAAACTGAAATGTGAAACAAATATGGAAAATATCTTGTAAGTGTTAGGTGTTCCAATGTTTGCCACCAAAGCAATGGATGCGGTCTCAAAACGGATCACAAATCTATACACGACCGCCACAGCACCTGTTACGCATCCCCTCTTTTTCCTAGTCTACGGCTACGTACTCCGCCAAGTGCGTATCGAAAGTGGTGACCGATCTTACACGATCCATGAGCAGGGAACAAATTTTTAAATATGAGGCCACCACTTCAATGGCGAATGTATTGCAATTGTAGCGATTTTAGCAGTTTTCTAGCAAAAAAACAGTTAAATAACAAAAAATACTACAAAGGGGCATAATATTAAAACAATGTTTAAATAAAAAAAGAAAACAAAAATTTTACTTTTTTCTGCGGCCCAGAAAATATTTAAAAAGCTGCAAATTTCCTTACGCGACCTAGAACGATCGCAACGTCAGCTGTTTATAAGAAAAAAATACGGGATGTTCATTTCAAAACTTCCTGCCTCGGATTCCTCAAAATGTGAAGAATTTTTTTGCTCTATGGACGTTATCCCTTAATTCCAAAATTCTTAATCCGACTATGGCACTTCTCAAATTTATTTAACATTTTAAATTTCGAATAATTTTTGTTACAGTCAGTGAACAGCCAACTGGTTTCTTAACATCTAGTTTCGCAAATAGTTACCTTAAAATCCCTTTTAATACTAAGACTTTAAAAAATCGATTTTTATTCTAAGCCAGATAGGTATGGGAAACCGTAATACAGTTTGAAAGAGCATCTAAATCAGCGTCGATTTATTTAAAAAAATACCTTAAGAATACACCAGTAATTTTTGACACCTCTGTAATACATTTAATGGAACATATTTTAGTAAAGTTTGTGCCTTTAAATTATCTCAAAGATTAAAGCATTTAGGCATATTACATCCTAATAAATGGCTTTTTTACGTCCTAGAATCCAAATCTGACAAAATATACAGTGTTCCATAAGAAAGAACCAAACTTTGGAATGGGTTTTACTTCTGAAACACCCCGTTCATTTCAAGCTAATTTTAAATTGTGCATATAGAACACTCAACATGTCCCTGTAAAAAAATTATTTCTGCGCTGCCTCTTTACGTTTTCCTGTAATCAACCGACGCGAATGTGATGCCCTGTATAGATACGCGGGGTAAATAATACTGGGCTATATACATGTTGTATAAAGATGTTAGTAGAAATTATTAAATTATTTTAGTAAGAAAATCTTCAGCACTGTTTTGGTTTATTTGCATTTTTCAAATTTGTTTATGAGAGTAGGGGGTTTATATCTGGTGCACAAACTCTAATATCATTTGCATTATGCGAAGAATGGTGCTTTATACACGTTGCCGATTTTTTTAATATTAAACACCGTTGCTAACAGTTACTGTTTTCACATCCATGTGTCAAGAATGGTATGATTTTAGTATAATTTTTTTTTACTTTGCGTTCATAATGCTTTTATTACGATACACGACTGACGTCATTTGCATATCGAAATATGACTCATTGCAATACGCAAACTGTAACGTTATTGGATTGGTAACACTGTCAAAATTTCACAAATGTCAATGTAAACACTTAACATTACCTAACACTATAGTTGTAGAATACGAATAAAAACTTCAAATTTTAAATCAAGAATTTCAGTTCTACCAACATAAAGGTAAAAGTAACAAAACTGACAACTTTATAACGTCGATATTTGTTAATTAAAATGCAATAATTCTCAAATTTTCATGCAAAATAGAAAAAACGCTTGGTACACCCCTCCGAATTATTGGTGAGAAATGAAATCTTAACATTATTACTGAAAACCGTGTTCTATGTTATAATTTAAAAATAGAATTCAACCTGATAATAGTGTTTAGTGAATTTTTGTATCTATATTACTACTCAAGGTAAATATGTATATGCAGGTACATGTTATCAGCGGATGTAACGATTTCTCTAAGAAACTCATTTTTAAGGGTGTTTATTCACTTACTCGATGTCACTACAACGTTATGGCGTTAAACCTGTGACGTCACTCTTGTATATCTTCGATAAAATAGGCTTGCTACTTTTGGGTATTGTTTTCACGCTTGCCAAACTTGTTTACATTTGTGCCCGTATATAGAAACGGTTTCATATTTGTTACCCTAAGTCGCAGACTCTGAAATTCTGTTGAAATGTTCTACAGCATTAGCTACTACAAAAGACTCTTCAATCTCATTAGGCATCGAACGTACAACTTGAAACCGGTATGAAAAGAGCGGCCAGTTCCAGTGGCCAGTTTTTCCGATGATACCGAAGTAAAAGTAACATATAAATAAAGTAATTTGTAGCCCGCGCAAAGTATCATGTTGACAATTTCTGATTATATTACTATCTAATTAATAATGAAGGTGAAACAATAATATGGGATGAAGCTGCCGTCTAAGGGGGTGAAAATTGAGGCCAACCCCCTAACTTCGATCTCGAAAACCGTGCATAGTATCAACCTGAAATTGTGAGAATATATTACTATCTAACTAATAATAAATGTAAAAAAAATAATGTCATGTCATGTCTAAGGGGATGAAAATTGAGACCAACCCCCTATTTTCGATTTCGAAAACCGTGCATAGTAACAACTTGAAATTTTCAAAATTGATTACTATTTAATTCAGAGGTGGCCAACCTGTTTAGCAGGCGGGCAAAATTTCAGAAATATTTCCTGCCGAGGCACGCACCAATTTTTTTTTTTGTTAAAGTAAACAAGCAGTGTGCTGCAGCTTCCATCACATCTTCGCTTCCCAGTAGGTGAGATTGTGGTCAAACGCTTGCCTGGTTTAATGTAGAGAAAAAAAACAACAAGAAACAAGAAATAGGTATATTTATTTTTTGAAGAAAATAAAACAAATCAAACATATTTATTAGACGCTTTAATAATATTTAAAAGTGATGTCTGACTGTTTTATAGAACTAAGTGAATCTAAATTGATCTCGACTGATGTTGTCGCTACACGGAAACTGTTTTCCAAATGAACATCAGTAATTCGTGTTCTCACTTGAGATTTGATGTGCTTCATGCGACTAAAAAGCTGTTCACATGCATAAGTGTTTCCGAATAGCGGAAACCATCGACAGAGCATATATGTAAAACGCAGGATATTTATCTTTGTCCAAATACATTTTATAGAATTCTTCCAAACCAACCTGATGAAATTTCTCCTTTACTGTGTTTCACAGTACATTTCACAATATTCCATTTGTAATCTTCCTGGTAATAAATTCGTGTCTACCGCAAATGGCGTTGCAAATGCAGAAAAAAGCACCTGATGTTTTTTGAAATCCTTGAAATTCGAGTTTTGATTTTAATAATTTCAGTCGCTTTTGACGAAATTCTAAACAGTATTCCAATGTAAGAATAGGCGGCGTTTCGAAAGAAAGATAAGTCACTTGTGGCGTGTACATAAAGAGATACTGAGCAATAAGTTGCTCTACGGTATTTGTAATATACTATAATATACTATAACTATATATTATAGTTATATTTTATATAAGTACTGGGTGAATGAGACCACTCATATCAGTATTTCTTTTAAAGAACGGTAACTCATAGAGAGTTGGTTTAAAAAAATTATTATACACCCCATAATAAATATTTGAATGGTGGTATTATTTTTGGGAAAAGTCTAGAATGTCCCCAAAATTTTAAATGGCACCATGTGTCGAAAAAAGTATTGTTGAAAAGATTGTTAAAAAAAAGAAAGGTATTAGAAAAAAATATTTTATTACTCCCACCCTTTTTAAGTAATATTCGACTAAAATTATTGAATTTAAAATCCATTGTTAACAAACAACATTGAAAAGTCGGATTTTACCGAGTTATACAATTTGTCAAAATTTCTTCCATTTACTGCTAAACACTGTTGAGCTCTTCTAGTTACACTATCAGTGGTTCTAAGTACTTCTTCAATGCTTAATGTATGGCATTGCGAATTCTCAGCTTCATATAATGTCTCGTTGGTTTTTCTTTATAGACAATATACTTGATCCTACCCCAAAGGAAAAAATCTAGGGGCGTACAATCAGGTGGTCTTGGTTGCCACGCCACTATGCTTCCTCTGCCAATCCATCTGTTGGGAAATAGTTGATTTACTGTGTTACTGGCGACCAATGAAAAATGAGCTGGGTAGCCGTCTTGCTGAAACCACATTCTTACTCGCGTTAAAAGAGGGATATTCTCCAGTAAGTTGATCAAGTCGGTGTATCGTATCCCATTCACAGTTTCTTCGAAAAAATAAGAGCCTATGATACATCACGTATTAACATTCCAAAGATATTGATTGTCAATAGTTTAGAGCAAGTGAGGATTTGTTTGCGACCAGTAATGTGCATTGTGAATATTGACTTCTCCAGTACTTCTCAAACTTCGTCGGTCCATGAAACTATCCTAGGAAAGTGTGGACCTTTATTTATTAACCAAGTATAAAAAATAACTCGAGCTTGAAAATCATTCTCATTTAGTTCTTGGCGCCTTGGTACGTGGTATGGATGAAAGTTGTGATGTTTCAACATAAAGAGTATGGGCTAATTCCAGAATCCCTTGCAAGTCCTCTCGTTGAAATATGCGGACCGACAATTACTACAGCGAGAACATCAGGCTCTATGTTATTACGTACATGTCGTATAATTCGATTTCCGCGATTATGTGTTGGTTGCACCTGTCCTTTGGTACAAATCCGTAATGCCAATCTCCGAAAAACATTGAAGGATTGACGGGCACGTTAAGGATATCTTTCTTCATACATTCTTTCAGCCGCTTTGTAATTTTGTCTACATTCTCTCAAAACCATTAACATATCAAATGCTTGTAAATTTGGAAACGGCATAATTTCACTAATTTAAGTTAACTCACTTTTGAACGAAATTAAATTTTAATTTTGTGTCTGCAATCACATATCAATAATAAACAATAAATTATCAATTTAAACAATGGATGATTCCTCGATAGATTAATACAACACGTGCAATTATTGACATTAAAACATGTATGTGACATTGTTTAATTCAGTAACTAGAATTTGAAATCCGACTTTTCAATTTTGTTTGTTAACAATGAATTTCAAATTTAATAATTTTAGTCGAATATTACTTAAAAGAGGTGGGAGTGATAAAATAACTTTTTGCATAAAACGTTCTTTTTTAACGGTCTTTTCAACAATACCTTTTCGACATATAATGCCATTTAAAATTTGAGAGATATTCTGCAGAAAACTACCATTCGATTCTTTATTATGGGGTTTATAATATTTTTTTTTTAAACCAACTCTACGAATTAACATTCTTTAAAAAAAATACGGATAGGGTGGTCTCATTCACCTGGTATATTATAAATCTGAGAAAGATTTTAATCTGGTAAAAACATTATTCGAAAAGCCGCTTATTACTACATTGGAATACTGTTTCGAATTTCGTCAAAAGCGACTAAAATTATTAAAATGAGGTGCTAACATTTTTTAACACCAGGTTAAATTTGTACTCCTTGATGTACAAAGGCAAAGGAAAAATGGTACAATGGAGTACAATCGATGCTTTTCGAATTCCGTCGAGAACGATAAAAAATATTAAATTGGGGTGCTGGCATTTTTAACCCATGGTTAAATTTGTACCCCTTGAAATACCAAGGAAAAAAAGTGGTACAAACCGGTACAAACCAAAAGAAAAAGTTACCCTTTTAAAAAAATATGGAAATTCGATACAAACCAACCCCTTGTGGTACATACAAAAAGAAAAATGGTACGATTAGGTACAAACGATCCTCTCGAATACCGTCATGAACGAAAAAAAATATTCAAGTGGGTGCTAACATTTTTTAACCCCGGGTTAAATTTGAACACCTTGAGGTACGAAAAGTAAAAAATGTGGTACAAACTTCAATAAATATTAAAATTTAACTATAACCCCCATTCTCTATAATAAATAGAAGAGGTTGATTATGTTTTAAAATCTTAATCGGTAGCGTATTTCATAAAGATAGTAGTCTTATAAATTGTTTTATAAAATTATTTTTCCATTACAGTTAAATTTTAATATTTATTTAAGAGCGAGTCTAAACTATTTTTAAATAAATTTTGTCCATTAACATTGAATATTGCAATTTGTTCCCAATACTGTTTAAACAAGGTGTATTAGTTATTACTTAGTATTTTTGATTGATTTGCGGCATTTTAAATTAGATTTACTCGAATTAAAAATCCGTGAAAGATATCCGTGGATAACTTCACGTCAGTACGGTTTTCGAAATCGAGAATTAAGGGTTGGTCTCAATTTTCGCCCCCTTAGACGGCAGCTCCATCACACTACCTTCATTATTAATTAGATAGTAATATAATCAGAAATTGTCAGCTTGATACTATGAGTGGCTACAAATTACTTTATTTATACTTTACTGTGACTTCGGTAATCATCGGAAAAACTGGCCGCTCTTTTCACATCGGTCGAGTTGAGAGTTAGGAATAGTATATTACAAACCGCGCAAGGAAGAGCTTCATTACAGCCGAGCACGGTTTGTATATTATTTTATTCGCAATCATCCAATGTTAAAAATAACAATTTGCTAAACATTCTGAATAATAAATATCCTGTATATAAAGCAAAGTAAGTTCGTCGTAAAAATCAATACATAAAGTTATAACTGTCGAATTGCAAAGAAGCCGGTTTTCTCGAAAAAAACAAAAAGCTAATAATGTCGCGACCTGTTACTCCTAACTCTATACGAGTTAGGTAAGATTGTTAATGCTTTTTTTGTTAGTTTTTAAATATATTGTACGTCCGTTGGTTAATAAAGAATATCAAATAACAACACATAATTTAATTAATTGTGATGATTATGAGGTTCATGATAGTTATGCAACACTCACCACAGGTATGTAATAATTTTCGGGGTATGTAATAATTATTCTCGGCTAGTTTCTGTAATAATCTAGTTCCCAGCTGTTGTCATGTCATGAAATTGACAAATTATTTTTTTGCGGAATTTACATCTACTTCTACTTTAAAAACACACCACTAGGTGGGGCCACGTTCAACCTCTATTACAGGAAACCCCCCACCAGTTTTAAAAATACACACGTCTACAAAATATAGAAATGTTCTTTACCGATAATATATAGAAATTTCTTTACCGACAAAATATAGAAATCTTCTTTACTAGGTTAAAGTGCATGTATTCTACTTTCATCATTGCATCCTGCATTAAATCTGTTTTATACTTTTATTATAATATTCTTTACAATTAACCCATATTAATTCAACTGGATCAAATTTGTAATGGAGGTAGACGTAACATTTTGTGACCATAATTGCTTGCAATTCGTAGATGTTTTTTTTTTCAATTAATTTGCAGTAATAGTTAGCATTATGTAATGTGTATATATATATATATATATATATATATATATATATATATATATATATATATATATATTAATAATTTGGATCTGGACAGGCTAAATTTGGCCTATCGTGCTAAAGCACTCAGTAACACTTAGAAAGATGTATAGAGGGAGATTGAATTTACAAGAGGTGCCTATGAACAGCTACCTTAATTTTTTTTCTTATCATAAGTGAGAGGAAAACAAGAACTAGGGAGATCGTTCCAGAGTTTTGAAGCCGTGTAGAAGAATGTGGATTGCGCCCGTTTGGTACGACAAGTGAAGATTTGCACTGCATACTAATGATATGAATGAGCGAACCGAGTATTGCTAACAAAGGTAGCCCGAGATGGTATCAAGAAATGTAATTCAGCAGCGCAATAGCCATTGTAATACCGATAATACAAAGAAAGAACTAAAACGATTCTTCTGTGCTCAAGTTACTGTACGTCATAAGTTAAGGACGGGCCATTTATAAGCATAATCGCTCTCTTTTGAATACGATCAACGATATCGAGAGCGTATTGGGGAGCACACTCGGCTATTAAATTGGGAGTGAGATAATTTCAAACCATGTTGTGCACATTTCAGCACATATATCGACATGGTAATCTGCACTTCGGGATTTGGTGGAAAATGAAAGGGATGCATGGGAGATAAAACCTTTTTTATTACCTAAATTCTGGAATAATTTTCAACTTTAACAAAGTGCAAATTATTATGTTTATTTTTATTCGCCGTTTGCCTTCTCCAACGGTTCCTTACTTTTGTCTGTTTTGATTTGCCATGTCAGCTCTTCTTGAAGGAACCTCTATTAAAAAAAATGTGTTTCGTCCAAAATAGGGGGTCATACAACAGATCTTTATTCTTAAAATATTTCTTTAAAAATCTTAAACGGCTTACACCAATAATTTGGTCGTTCACATAATTCTCCTCTACCATCGTCTAAGGTAAAAGCCGATGGAAAGTAGCAATATTTTTAAACTTGATTCGCGAAAGTAAATATTTTACAGTTGGCAAGTTATTTTGGTAAAGAAGTTATTGTAACATGTATCCCTTAAATGAAAGTAATCAGTTACAGGATATTTAATTCCTTTAACAGCATCTTTTACAACATCTTCGGCATTAAAAGTGTTTTGTTCGCTCCTTTTACGTTTTTTCCTTCTCTGTCTCATCCGCTGTCTTATTTATAGCACTAACAGTGTTGATGCTGATTTCATCGACCCCCATGGTTCGCTAAAATAAAATAGTAAAGTCGTGCAATTACATTTGCAGTTAATGCATGACATTCACCACAATAGCTTGGTTCGCGATTTTAAACGTTTATTACGTACTTGGTATCATAAATCTTTGAAGAATAAGGGTATTAAAATATGTTCATTTAAAACTTATTTTGCTTACCTATAAATAGCTGGTGTGGAACAACACACGACCTTCCAACCTACAACGTGGAAATCATTAGAAATGAAACAATGTTAATAATTTTTTTAAGATAATTATGCAACCTCTTTTTTAATACGTTAATAATGAAAATAGGCAACTTTGTAAAAACAAAAACAATGATCTATCAGATGGACGTTCAAAACTTTATGTCAGGTTAGATGGACGTTTAAACTTCATGGCAGATAGGGATTAATGGACTAATAGATGCTAACTTAAAAAAATATCTGATGTGGAACAACACACGACCGTGCAATCTACAAAGTGGAAATTAAAAAGAATGAAATAATTTTAATAATAATTAGTAATTAAACATTATTGCTAATTTTAGTAAATAAATAAATAAAAAGTTTGTCTCGTGTTATCGTTAAGAAGTTGCTTTGGTACTGTTTCCAAATTATTGGATAGGTAGGGACGGGCCGGTCCCTTGGGCATCAAGATCACCAGATCTTTCGCTTTTAGACTTTTTCTTTTTGGAACTCTAAAAGGTTTGGTTTATCAGCGAACTTATGCGACAAAAGAAGAACTACGTAATGCTGTGATAACGCATTTCGCAGTTTAGATGGTAGGAAAATACGAAAAGCTGTAAATTCCATTGTGAAAAAATGCCGCTTGTGTGTAAATAATAATGGTGGACATTTGAACATTTGCTGAAATAGATTAATTTTTTACATACAATTACTTCAAAGTCAAAATTTAAACTTAATAATTCCTAGTTTCTTTGCGTTCTTGTTCTATTTGAGGCTCTAATTTTTAGGTGAAATGTTATAATAAACTGAGTAGTTTCTAAAAATGTCAAAGCCAACTATTACTGCTACTTAAAAAAGTTTGTTCTAACTCAAGCGAGCAGAAATTAGTATGTCAATGTTACGCATTAAAATGTCTAAAATTTTTATTTGTGTCATTTTGTTGTATTCCTCTAATCATAACGATTCTACAACATTTTAAAGAAAAATCACTAAACTGTATTTATTATGGCAAGGTTCTAAAACTGCCAAAAACCATAATAATTAATTCATTTTTTCCATGGCCAACTGTAAATCAATAATAAAATCGTTATAACTTTGTTATTTTTAAAAATAAATACATCATGTCTGATATCGTTACAAAGCTTAAAAAATGCGCATCTGATAAAGGCACAGCTACTATACCTTCCATTTAAAAAACAAAAGTTTTATCATAACTTTGGAATAACAAGAGATAGAACAAAAGTGGCGACGCCAGTAGATAAAGCATAAAAAACACTACCATTTTTCCTCTACATTTTTGTTCTCAAATCGATAATAACAGAGTTATTTAGAATTAAATAAAATGCAAAATTTTAGTTTTTTTGAAATATCTAGTAAGCCATGAACTTTTTCCAACAACTGAAAGTGTAAATTTCGGTTCCTAAAACTGCAACTCTTTCCCCATTTAACCGAATCTCTATCTCTTGTAGTTTCCGAGATGCCAATGTTTAAAATGAAAAAAAAACTCACCCTGTATGTATGTATATATATATGGTAGTATTTTTGTAATGGCACAAATTATCGATATCCCTATTGGATAAATTTTTTTTCTTGGCCATGAGTCAGAGGGGGAGAATGTGTTTTATAGTTAATTGCAGCAAAGCGCGCCGGGTACCGCTACTTTTCTTATAAAGTTGATCGTGATTCAGGTATTGAACAAATTTTAACTAACACTCAATTTCTATGTGCGTGTGCATGTACGCATGTGCGCGAAAATCTCTCAACTTTATAACAAGTGATCTAAGCTTTTTTAAATGTAATTCAATGTTAAATAAGGATCACTTGTAAAAGTTTTTAATGCGAGAGTAAATAAATCTTAAAAATTAATTTAAACATAGAGTGTTGTCATATCACATCAAAAATTAACTTTTAATTTAGCCTTGATTTTCATATTTGACAATGAAGATGAAACAAACGTCAGTACTTGATTAATATAAATTAAAATGAAATTGTGTATTCTGAACGTCAAACCAAAGATTATGTATATTATAAGAAAGTTATTTGCTAGCCACAATTTTGTTTATTGATTGATTAATATTGTTTTCTTTACAGAATGGCGTTCACTGGCGTGCACTTATTAAAATTTATATGCCTTACACTTTTATACATTATCCAATTAAAGGCTGAAACATTCCTAGGTATAAATCCATGCATATCCAAATCAAATTGTCAGGAATGTATTAGAACTCCTTCTTGCGCATGGTGTTACGACCCGGTAAGTAAAATTATTTCTTGAATGTAAAATTAACATTGTAATGGTTAAAATAGTCTGAAGATTTTGATCACCATCCCAGATGTTACCAACCTGCTGGCCAACAACCGCACAAAAAATGTCCAAAAGAATATCAATACTTTCCTAGCAATTTTTTTAATATTATTTCACAAAAACCATTATCAAAACAACAAAAAGCAAATGAAGGTCATCGAAATACTAGGGCAGCTGATAATAGAACCTATACAACATATACGGAGACTGTTAGTGGTGGAGGCACATATAGGACAACTTACACTGAAACGAAAAACACTTATGAATCGACATATACTGAAACTACTTCTGAAAGCATTCAAATTACCCCACAAAGGGTTCATATGAAATTAAGAGCTCGTATGTTTAGTTTGTTTTCAAACTGATATACATTTCTCATTATATTTTAGGTGAGTCGTTTAGTTTCACTGTATCCTATGCACAAGCACATGATTATCCAGTCGATTTATATTATCTTATGGATCTCAGTAAATCTATGGAAGACGACAAAGATAAGTTATCCAGTTTAGGAAATTTGTTAGCACAATCAATGCAATCTATTACTAGTCAGTTTCAACTTGGATTTGGTAGCTTCGTTGATAAGGTTGTAATGCCTTATGTTAGTACTGTTAAATCAAAGTAAGTATACAACATAAAACTGAATAAAAGAAATATTTGTTGTAGTATTGTTTTATATCCGAAGTTTTATCATACTGATCACATAATTTTTAATACGGTTTCTAAATCTCAGATGTATTTTTTAACTATTTGTGGAGCTAAACCTTGACATCAATTTAGAATCAAAAAAATTTGTGCATTTTATAGGCATTATAAGCACATTATGTTTAGTAGCATTGTGTATTACATCAATTAATTGCATCCTGTATATAACACATGTGGTTGGCTCTATCTATCAGTTAGATTGAAGCAACAATACAAACTTTGTCATGTTACATTTGTCTGCAACAGACTAACCCGAATTATTTTCCGAAAGCTGTAGTACCGCTTTTCACATAATTTGTGTTTCATGTATATGTTGTATTTTATCATTTACTAAACTTTGGGTAAAACCTTTGTTGGCCAGTGATAATTGCATAAGTCAAGATGTAGACCATGGAAAACATGGAATGTTTAGAAAAGTTAGGGAATTTTCTGTCTAGATTTGTCAGAGAAATGTCAAGGAATTTTGTCAATTTACAGGGAATTTTTGGAAATAATACCCATACATAATATATTTTGTGAATTAAACAATAAATGCGTACCGTATTGTACGCGACTGGAGGTGGACTACGCAATGCTATGAATCATCCTAATTATGAGATGGTGTTTCAAGGGCGTCTAAAACAAAAACTGTGCTGCATGCAATTAAATTTCGTATGGACCAACTTACGATGCGTTCGGTAATCTATAGGAGTATAAGCAGAGGAAATTACGTTCGATTTTATCAAGTGCGTGCTCGGAGTGTACTCATTCGTCTTTGGTTACAAATTTAAAGCGTTGTTTGGTAACGTTAGCAAGCAGAGTACACTCCGTTGGTGCTATGTGACCTAGAGCGCACTATACACCGTGTGTAGCCTAAAAGGCATTACCGAACGCACTTTTATTTTACCATTACTGGATGCGCCATAAATTCCCGAGAAAAAATAAATTTGTATTTTTCAATATAATTTCCCTATCTTTAATACATTTTCGATGCTTTCGTTCGCCGACATTTCTAATCCTCAAAATCGTCCAGAAACTCATGCTTTCTGGTTTAAGCCGGCAAAACGTCAAAATGTTTAATTTGGCACTACAGATTTTTCATACCTGAACATTTACAGATGATAGCTGTCAGACATATTCTTTTTAACAGGTTGCTGCCAACTTAAAATATGGGTTGTAAGTTTTATTTATAATTAGACAGTAAATAATTGCTAGGAACTATATACGGTCTATAAGGTGAATATTCCAAACTTAATGCCGCATGCGCGGTTGCTAGCTTGTTAAATTGCGGCAGTATGGACAGGTTTACTTTCATGCAATAATTGAGCACCTTTTGTCAATTATGCTCGATGTTTTATGAGAATGTGGCGCAATGGCCCTCAATGTATACAAAAAAAAACACATAATGTGTGCTGTTGACTGTTGTATTGCGCTATTTACAATCAATCAGTAAAAGACTTGTACAGTCCCACGATATTGTGGCCATCACCTAACGATTTTCACATCTCTGGAACGAGCTTCATCGGTCGCCGTCATTCCATTAATACTGAGATAGAACATCATAAAACTATTGCTTCATCTTCTGTGACAATGGAATCCATAATTGGTTTCGACTCCCCTTTATTGGTACTACTCGACATTGACGACGGAGAACACAAACAAGAAATGGTACCCAATTTGCACTATCTTATTCATAGGCAAATGATTAAGGAGAATTCCATGAGCACTAATTTCAGTAATGTTCATTTTCAAAAGGTGAATATTAAAGGAATATGAAGAGGTAAATCACCATAAACGCGCCTAACGTTGTTTAATTCCATTAAGCATATTTTAGTAGGTTATGCGAAACATAGACATAAAATTTCGTTTTGTTAGTCTGTTTTTGCCAATAGATAGCATAGCCATCAAAGGTCAATATGAAAAAATCCTGTATGTGTAGTAGAATTCAAAATACCTAAAGGTTTACTATTTCTACGGCACCATGAGTATTTATTACTGCGTTCAATAACCTTGTGGACGGATAATGAACACATGAAATCTTGCATAATTAAGAACCAAAGAAGCGACATGGACACAAGTACATAATGTTCTCGCCCTTGATTTGCAAGTACAGTAATAACCTTGGATTTGATCTTCGTCGTTTCCAGTTTTTCCATTATCGTCTGCTTCTATATAAGCAATCCATGATTGATGACGTGTTGCGTTCCGATATCGAGAATGAAACCTTATCCTCAATAATCCTGGTTGATGTAATTGGTCAATCTGGAATTCTGCTTCTCTATCTTTCGCACTGTTATCTTTAATATAAGATGGCTCTAATCTTATTTGAAAAGTGCCATAAGTGAAATCACGTAAATCTCCTATATTCAAGCGAAGGAAACGAGGTACGTTATTCTCCCCTAGGGGGTAATACTGAAAATGATCTAGTACAACTATCAATAGAATCTCGAGTTGACAATTTTGTTCAAAAGAACATTACGCACAAAAAGGAACCAAAAACAACACTCATCTTTGAACGAAAATGGCTACCTATTGGATATATTGCAAAATGTTTTAGATTTGTCAATAGACCATATGATAAGATATGAGGAAACGATTTACTCAATTTTTAATGCTTTACGCAAAGAAATATTATATCAGTGTAAACGTAAGTTCGAAAATGAAAATGATCAATTCATAAATGTATAAATACCATCCACCTTTAGAAACGTAAAGTTGGCTAGACAGTTGCTGGAAAAATGTCGAGAGCCAAATGTTTTACTAGCACTAGTAGAACAGGAAGACTTGCGATTCAGACGGGGTGAATAGGTAACCGTAGGGAAGAATAACGCACCTCGTTTCCCACGCTTGAATATAGGAGATTTACGATATTTTATGGCACTTTTCAAATAAGATTAGCGCCATCTTATATTCAAGATAACAGTGCGGAAGATAGAGAAGCAGAATTCCAGATTGACCAATTACATCAACCGGGATTATTGAGGATAAGGTTTCATTCTCGATATCGGAACGTAACACGTCATCAATTATGTATTTCTTATATAGAAGCAGGCGATAATGGAAACACTGGAAACAACGAAGATCCAATCCAAGGTATTGAACGCAGTAATAATTACTAATGGTGCCGTAGAAATAGTAAACCTGTAGGTAGGCACGTACACACACACACACACACACACACACACACACACACACACATAGACACACACATACACACGCGCGCGCACGCACGCACCTACACACACCCACACACACGCGCGCACGCACCCAAACACGCAAGCAACCCCCCCTCCACACACGCACATTAAAAAACCGCGCGACACACCATACACATAACGCGCGACGCACACATCACACACATGTGCAAACAAAACACACACACTACACACACGCACCCACACACACGTATATATAAACACACATACACACACACGTATATATAGACACACACACACGTGTATATATATATATATATAAATTGAAATGTTAATATTAGTTTAACTTTACTATATTCAAATGGGGATAGGGTTCAAGGATTTAGTTGAAGATAATATATTTTGTATAAGAAATATCCTATACTTAATTGAATTTGACGTATAAAATTTGCTCTGAATAAGTTTTGCTTTCTAACGCATGCGTTACTGACTTTAAGTGAAAAATAATTAAAACTGTCAAAAATGTCAAATAATTAAGAAATTTTAATGTTTGGATCAAAATGTGAAAATTTAGAAAAGAAAAGGAAATGATTTGCTTCACAGGTGTTTACACAGGTAAATAATTGAAATTCTTAATTAATAACATATAACAAATATAAATTGCAGGAAATACCAATAACAGGGTTATAAAATTTAAAACTCACATATACAGTCCTTCCTGTCGATTGAATGATGTCTTCAAACTTCAGCTGGAGGCAGGCAATGTTCACTCGGATGTTGTTGTTACGAATATCCAACTGCTATCTCGGTTCTCGAAGACACCAACCTCCAAACTTCAAGATGTTTTCTTTCCAAAACGGCAACCTCCAAACACTTATTTACAATGGTAACTTTTATTTAAAATGGTTTTAAATCTTTATGACTGATTTCGTTTAAAATGTATTATTAGTATCCAAGATTTTTGTTAACACAATTTTATTTTAGTTACCGAAAATATAATATTTATTTAAGAGGAATTGTCCGGATAAATAAAACAACTTTTCACCAAATAAAAATGGAATTTAATTTGGTATTTCAGAATTATTTTAAATCGGAAAACATGAAAACAAATTTTCACAAAATCGTGACATCAATTAATCGTACAGCAATAATTTATTAACAACGACAGGTATCGGTGACCGAACTATTTAAATTTTGACCGAAGTTATAAAAACAAGTGCTCTCGAAATTATTTGTACCGTAAACTTTCTCGACGAAAATAAATTAGGTTAAGTAAACACTAAATTAGCAACACTGTTTTAATCTTTTCACTTTTGAACAAAAACTGGAGAGAGCATGGCTTCCTGAGCTCTTGCTTTTATAGGTTTCTGGTTGCTACAGAAATTTCAATTTTTTACAGCCATATTGCAAAATTTACAATGAATGTGATTGGCTAATCAAAATTAAGAATTGTACAAAATGGAATTTTGGCCGTAACTTTCTTATACATGGTCGGAAATGAAATTTAAAACAGAAATGAAAACTATGTGAAATTTCGAATAAAAGGACACCGAATAAGCAATAAATCCTACCACTAATAAACGAAACAACTTAATCTAATCAAAATAAGCTACTAACTATACACACTTACAAGCTACACTAAAATTACTTGCGAAAATGGAATTCTGAGGACAATTTACATAAGAAAACATATCTTTTAAATTTGAAACATTTACTTTAATGAAAATTTTAAGTTTTTGTAAATTTGTCTAGAAATCAACTTAGATTTAGCAAATTTTGCGGATAAAACGCTGTATCCTTACAAAACTTATTTATATTGTGAAAGAACATCTATTATTTGCTTTAAGAGCAAAACTAAATCTAATAATATGGAAAAAGTATAAAATTATGTGAAAAATCTAAAATTTACAACGTAACCATACTTAAATTTTAAATATGAAATAAATTCATATTAAAATATGTTTTTAGCACTTAAAATGTTATGTTTAAGGTTTGTACAACTTGTCTTTATTGTTCACACTACTTATTTGCAATGCATAATGTTATTTAGTCTTGCATTGAAAATGTCTCATCGTCTAACACTGTTTTGGGATTTTTACACTATAAATTGTACGGCACTATAAATGTTTGTATGCCAAAATGTTCTAAATGTCTTTCTTGTTGTGAATCATTTATTATAAACTTTGTCACTAATTCACTAACAAAAATGTGTGCGAAAATTGTCTATACTATCCATATTATAACCCTTTTAACTAAATTTTTGTATTTCCTGCTTTTAAAAACTAAACATACCTTATCCCTAACATAATCCTAACTACATAGTCCATGTTTAAACACCTGTGAAATGTCTACTTGCCAAATTAACTTTGAAAAATTGAATTTTATTGTAAAAATTGCACTACTAAAATGACTCTACGAAAATGGTGATATTTAACATCTTTGACAATTTTGGTAGCAACAAATTGCTTTTTATGATGAAACCAAACTTAGCAAATGATATTCAGATCAATTTATACCAAATAAATTTATTTTAAACACATCGTGAACCATATTTATGTAAAATTGTGTCTCGCACTTGTCTCGAGCCAGAAATTACCCCTTTTTATGACCCAAATGTCATGTAAGCTGTCCGATACTTCTATTACCTCTTTCTAAACATCTCAAATTCCCCAATTTAAGAATGAAGATATTTTTGTACAAGAAAATATTAAGTTCTTTAATTGACCTACCTATTAAAATTAAATTTTGAAATAAGAATAACTTATAGAAGTATGAAAATTTTAGATTCATCTAGGCACTTCAATTTTCTGTACATATTTACTTGCTACGCTAGGTTCTCCATTTATCAACACCAAATTTTCTCGTATAATGTTTATAACTTCTTGCTTGTAACCAATGTGATTGATATCGAATTGCTCATCCTTTATAATTCTTTCCACCTTCAAATACTGGATATGCGGTTTATATAAATTTAATCTTTTATTGTAGGGCTGTACCCAGTTTAATTCATCTTTACCAATTCTTATCTTCATATATTGTGCATCGATAATCAATCTTAATTGCTTAATCAAATCCATTCCGATTATTAACTCCATCTTTAAATTGTTAGTTATAAACCATTGTGTTTGAAAAATCTGTTCCCCTACCTTAGCTTCAGTATGTAGCATCCTATTTATAGTGCTAAGCTTCTTATCCGTAGCTGCCATAACTTCTATTTTGTTTATTCTGATGATCTCATCTTTAAATAAATCGTTATTCTCTACGATGATTTTTTCCTGTATTAATGAAATTTCTGATCCGGTATCAACTAATCCTAATAAATTTAAATTCTTAATTCTAATGTTAACGAAAGGTAATAAAATGTTTGTAGTTTCTGGTTCTGAATTTTGTTCAATTTCTAAAAATTCCGTAGGATGTTGGTAGTTTGTCTTTACATTGTTGACAAGGAAGCTCGTATTTAAAAATTTTGAACGGTGATCTTGTCAAAGTCCTTTTGTGTGTTCTTTTCTTCATCTTGGGATGCATGTACGATAGCATTGACCCAACTAATCCTTCCACAACTCGGTTCCTCCTTCTCTTCTCGTACCTGGATGTTATTCACCCTCCTATTCTGATCATCCACGATCTCTTGGTATGGCCTTCTATTTTCTTTTGCATATCATTTCTACGATGATCCTTTCCTTCATTCTCTCTATTATTCTGATGTTCCCGTTCATTATCCTTGGCTTGATTGTTGTAATTAAATCTGTTCCTATCGTAGCCATTATTATATCCTCCTCGTCTTTGTTGGAAGTTGTTCCTCTCTCTTCCCGATCTATAATTGCCTTCCCTATTGTTGCCATTTTGGAAATACTCTCTACGATTATCAGCACGATGATATTGATTTTGATAATCTCTCCTGTCATTTCCATAATTCCTATTATAATTGTCTCTCCTATTTTCCTCTCTTTCGTGCCTGTAATTATATTCCCTTCTGTCATTTCCATAATTCCTAGGGTTAAATTCTCTCTTTTCGTAACTGTTCTGATGCTGTTCGTATGCATCGTATCTTCTTAAAAATTGCAGTAGTGATGTTATATTATCTATATTTTGCAGAATAATGTTTTCTGCCACATTATTCTCCAGTTGCCTTGCTAAATATTGGACTATTTCTTGTTCATTCATCGGTGGTGTGAAGTATCTTGCTATTTGGTATTTCTTCATCACATAAATCTCCCTTGAAGTGCCATAGTTTTTGTCATACTTGCCCTTGAAAATTCTTCCCTTATTACATTTTGTTGGACATCACTCCAATATTGTTTGGTAAATAATTCCTTGAAGTGCTTATAATCGGTACATTGCTCTTGTACTAAATTGTACCATAGTTCGGCATTCCTTTAAGCATCTTTCTCACCAAACGCATTCTTTGTTTATTGTCCTTAATGTCATTAAAATATTCTTCTATATTTTTCAAAAATAGCATTGGCGATTCTTGCTTCTTTCCTTCAAATTTATATGGCATCTCTTGATTCCACATGCAATTTTCCCAGCCGATTTGAAAATTTCGAGGTGTTTCACGTTCTTTCAACTCTTCCAGGTCATGATCGTACCTTCTTAATTTATTGCAAATTTCCCCCATCTGTTTCTTGTTCTCATCCCTATTCTTATCCACCTGGAAACATATTTGTTCGTGGATGTCATGTATCCTTCCTACTCTATCATTTATCGTTAGAAGCCTCTTCTCTTAGACGGGTTTCAGTTCTAATGTTTTTATCCAACTTGCCGATCTTGTCATCTGCCTCTTCCTTATTGTCAATAATCGTTCCCCATAACTTATCATTTTCTCGGTGCATGCTGTTACTTAATTCTTCCTTCGTTTTCTCCATTTTATGCACTAATTTTTCCTTATCATTCTCCCACTTACTTAGTTGTCTATCGATACTTTCTTGTAGCCGTCTCATATCCTCCTTCCTTTCTTCCTCTGCTTTTATTCTATTTTCTTCAAGTTTGTTAAATTTACTGTCAATATTTTCCTCTGCTTCTTTCTTGTCTTGCTTCCTATTTTCTTCCAGCTTGTTAAATTTACTGTCAATATTTTCTTCGGCTTTTTTTCTGTTTTCTTCAGCCTTGACTAACATGGCTACAATCATATCCACGTCTAAGCTTTTGCTTTCCCTAACTGGACTTCCCCCTTCTTGTTGCGTTTCAACATCCTTTTCTACTTGTTCCATCTCTGTAACTAGATCCTGTCTTCTCTTTTACCTCAATATCTTTAGGTCCGTAAACTTTTCCTGATCTAGTTACCCTACGATCTTGCATTCACTAGTCGTACTAACTAAATTTGCCCCTTTTTATAAAAATCCTAACACTAATGAACACAATAAACAATAAACAATAACTAATAACAAATAACAATGAACAATGAACGAAAAAATGAAAAACTAAATACCTATAAAATTTTTTTGTGCTTTTATATCCAAAACTTCAAACTAAATCGTGCCCACACGTTGCGGTGCCAATAAATTGAAATGTTAATATTAGTTAACTTTACTATATTCAAATGGGGATAGGGTTCAAGGATTTAGTTGAAGATAATATATTTTTGTATAAGAAATATCCTATACTTAATTGAATTTGACGTATAAAATTTGCTCTGAATAAGTTTTGCTTTCTAACGCATGCGTTACTGACTTTAAGTGAAAATAATTAAAACTGTCAAAAATGTCAAATAATTAAGAAATTTTAATGTTTGGATCAAAATGTGAAAATTTAGAAAAAGAAAAGGAAATGATTTGCTTCACAGGTGTTTACACAGGTAAATAATTGAAATTCTTAATTAATAACATATAACAAATATTAATTGCAGGGAAATACCAATAACAGGGTTATAAAAAAAATTTTAAAACTCACAGATACAATCCTTCCTGTCGATTGAATGATGTCTTCAAACTTCAGCTGGAGGCAGGCAATGTTCACTCGGATGTTGTTGTTACGAATATCCAACTGCTATCTCGGTTCTCGAAGACACCAACCTCCAAACTTCAAGATGTTTTCTTTTCCAAAAACGGCAACCTCCAAACACTTATTTACAATGGTAACTTTTATTAAAATGGTTTTAAATCTTTATGACTGATTTCGTTTAAAATGTATTATTAGTATCCAAGATTTTTGTTAACACAATTTTATTTTAGTTACCGAAAATATAATATTTATTTAAGAGGAATTGTCCGGATAAATAAAACAACTTTTCACCAAATAAAAATGGAATTTAATTTGGTATATCAGAATTATTTTAAATCGGAAAACATGAAAACAAATTTTCACAAAATCGTGACATCAATTAATCGTACAGCAATAATTTATTAACAACGACAGGTATCGGTGACCGAACTATTTAAATTTTGACCGAAGTTATAAAAACAAGTGCTCTCGAAATTATTTGTACCGTAAACTTTCTCGACGAAAATAAATTAGGTTATGTAAACACTAAATTAGCAACACTGTTTTAATCTTTTCACTTTTGAACAAAACTGGAGAGAGATGACTTCCTGAGCTCTTGCTTTTATAGGTTTCTGGTTGCTACAGAAATTTCAATTTTTTTACAGCCATATTGCAAAATTTACAATGAATGTGATTGGCTAATCAAAATTAAGAATTGTACAAAAATGGAATTTTGGCCGTAACTTTCTTATACATGGTCGGAAATGAAATTTAAAACAGAAATGAAAACTATGTGAAATTTCGAATAAAAGGACACCGAATAAGCAATAAATCCTACCACTAATAAACGAAACAACTTAATCTAATCAAAATAAGCTACTAACTATACACACTTACAAGCTACACTAAAATTACTTGCAAAATGGAATTCTGAGGACAATTTACATAAGAAAACATATCTTTTAAATTTGAAACATTTACTTTAATGAAAATTTTAAGTTTTGTAAATTTGTCTAGAAATCAACTTAGATTTAGCAAATTTTGCGGATAAAACGCTGTATCCTTAAAAAACTTATTTATATTGTGAAAGAACATCTATTATTTGCTTTAAGAGCAAAAACTAAATCTAATAATATGGAAAAAGTATAAAATTATGTGAAAAATCTAAAATTTACAACGTAACCATACTTAAATTTTAAATATGAAATAAATTCATATTAAAAATGTTTTTAGCACTTAAAATGTTATGTTTAAGGTTTGTACAACTTGTCTTTATTGTTCACACTACTTATTTGCAATGCATAATGTTATTTAGTCTTGCATTGAAAATGTCTCATCGTCTAACACTGTTTTGGGATTTTTACACTATAAATTGTACGGCACTATAAATGTTTGTATGCCAAAATGTTCTAAATGTCTTTCTTGTTGTGAATCATTTATTATAAACTTTTGTCACTAATTCACTAACAAAAATGTGTGCGAAAATTGTCTATACTATCCATATTATAACCCTTTTAACTAAATTTTTGTATTTCCTGCTTTTAAAAACTAAACATACCTTATCCCTAACATAATCCTAACTACATAGTCCATGTTTAAACACCTGTGAAATGTCTACTTGCCAAATTAACTTTGAAAAATTGAATTTTATTGTAAAAATTGCACTACTAAAATGACTCTACGAAAATGGTGATATTTAACATCTTTGACAATTTTGGTAGCAACAAATTGCTTTTATGATGAAACCAAACTTAGCAAATGATATTCAGATCAATTTATACCAAATAAATTTATTTTAAACACATCGTGAACCATATTTATGTAAAATTGTGTCTCGCACTTGTCTCGAGCCAGAAATTACCCCTTTTTATGACCCAAATGTCATGTAAGCTGTCCGATACTTCTATTACCTCTTTCTAAACATCTCAATATATATATAGACACACACACAGATACACATGCGTAAACAACACAACAATGCAGAGGGTAACAATGCTCTTATTACATATATGGATGCAGTCATGTTTGAGGGTGATATGGAATACTTGGCAGTTTGACACTTGTGTTTACCTGCTGAAACTCCATTTTAACCCATTCTTGACTTATGACTGCAGCCCGATGGTAACTATTTAGATCGATGAACGTGGTAAGACAGGTTAGTTTCAACCAACCCATACGTATATTTGCAAGTGAATAGAAACACATATAAAAAAAGATGTATAAATATATAGCGAGTGTTAATGAGCTTTAAGCATCATAAGTGGTATTCTCAGATTTGGACAACTTCGATCGCCTGTAGGTCCAAAAATCGAGATCATTGAGACTCGCGGCCATTATGACTTTTGAACAGGGCGACCAGAAGAACATTTTCCCAAAGACTCAACACAGTCGACTGAAACCCATTTTCCTAACAAAAACTGCCAGATTCTTTATAATTAAAATAAACATAACATTTGCAGAAAACGTTTGGAATGTTCTTTATGCTGCGTTTAGACCCCATGCGTAATACATTTTTGTAATCAGGGTGTTAAACTCTTTCAAATGATATATCACATGACCTATGTTGCTGTTTAAATAAAATCAGATTATGCTTAAAATATTTTAATTAAAAAAAATTTTTGTGCAAAAATATGTGCAAATAAATTTAGTTTCAATTCGGAAATTTTGAGTTTTGTATGTTGAACCATTCATTTAAGCACTAGAGTTTTGATTCCATCTTTAACGGCAACCCTGTATAAAAAGTAATTAAACGCATGTTTTTATAGTTCACTCACTAAATATCTTTTTAATGATACACATTTATTCATGGCATAAGACGGTGGGTACCTTTCTTTCACTATTATTGAATAAAAATACACATTTTTGTTGAGAATATTTATTACTTACCAATTAATTAGTTATATGGAGAGCCTGCAAATTTGTAACGGTATACAATTTTCCCAAATGTTCGCCCCACACCTTCACCATATTATCGATTACAAGTCACCACTGCACACTACATAAATTGTTGTGGATTGTCTAGAAGAAGAAGACAAACAGTAATAACAACCTTCGAATGGTCCCATTTATAGTTTTAATCGACACAATTTATACTGTATTTCCATTGCCAAAGAATGTAATTTTATATTTATTGAATGTTCCTTCCACTTCAAACACATATCATGATACATATTATTATGGTTATGAAGTGAACTGTACCAGTTAAATCAGTAGCATGTATTATAGATTATATTGAATATGGATTAGTTTACACAGTTCATCTGCCTAATAGAAATCAATTGTGCAAAAAAAAATGTATTATAGGTAATGATCAAGTTTTACCAAATGATCATCCAAATTCATTAGTGATATGGAGGTAAGTATTGAAATATCAGTATGATAGAGCTTTGTGATATAAACAATTTATATGTAGACAAATATAAAGAACTACATAATCCACACTTAAGAACATATTCTTATTAATAATCAGGTTTTCCATATGTGCTAGTGTCATCTCTTACAGTTCAGCAGCTCGATTGCTACACTCATTTTATTGTATGTGCCGTTTTTTTTTCATTTCAAATATTTCTTTTACAATTTTCGTTTCTAACTGCTTAGAATGCGTTGATACTGATTATGAAGAATGTTAAATTTTTATTACCTAATTTTTATAATGTAAGAGATGATTGACTCATTCTTCTAACGTCTACTGCTTTTTATTACTGTATTTCTCAATGCTAGGTTGAAGATGCCATGCAGCAATTGTACACCGCCATATGGTTATAAAAATCATTTGACTTTAAGTAATGATACTACTAAGTTTTCAGTAAGTTCATTAATATTGTAAACTGATTAATAAATCCATCCTCATCCTTCCTAGAAATATTTTGCGGAGAAATTCATTTAAAATCACATCCTTCAGCACGCTTTCCATTTTCCGAACAATATTGTAAAGTAAGCTTGTTTTGGCTTGTACTTTCATATCAGCTCCTGTTCAACTTCTTCATGGCATGATTACGTATAGTTATTGATTCTAGTGATTTATGATAATGAATGTGGGGCTATCATTCTTCTCTTGATGTTCTCATACACACATTTGGGGCTCACTTTGCACAATTCACTCTTTATTTTTCAGATAGAAGTAGATTCGCATGAGCATGGTATATTTGATTATTTTTAAGTTTTCTTTTTTAGGTAATTGTAGAAAATCTTTCAACAATCATGTGTTGAATTATTTTTAAGAACTTAAGTACAATCTACCTATCGGTAGTCGTACTTAAGACTGACTGTGCATGTAAATGTTAGTTAAGTTTGTTATTATAGTTTAGAAAATCCATGCCAGATAAACAACTGTTCACCACCATATGGTTACTACCATTCCATGAAGTTATCAAATAAAACTGATGATTTTGCTGTAAGTTTCGCGTGTAACCTCAATCTCTGGTTGTTTTAAACTTAATTCTTAGCATGAATACGCATTTGGGAGTGGGTTATTTCAGCGTGACAGAAAAGGAGCCAATATGCTGTTGTAACATTGTATATAATACTTTTTAATAATTATTTTGCATGGCTTTTTTATTATGTGTAATTTGTAATTTGGATTTCATAACATGAGCAGTTATAAACTACTTTTCACTTCCTTGATTATTCCACGCTTTTCCGTTCCTACTAATATTTTAATATAAAATTGAAACAATGATAAATCAGTCATATTACTTTTTTTTTTAATTTTGTCTAGCCCTTTCATGTAAGAGGACTTTGCTTTTGTATACAGTACGCTCTCGGTGGTCCGAACACACGCTAATCCGAACATCCAGTAATGCAAACAAAAGAAGAAAGCACAGTAGTACGCACAAATATAGTATATACCAGCGAAAAAGTCTTGTATCGAATTAACATTAAACCTGTAAATACCTATTCATAATTTTAATCTTTCTTTTGTAGTAGTACCTATTTAAAGTATTTCATGCAAAACTAGTACTAAACAGAATATAAAGTTATACAATTAAATGAGAACGGTCACAACTGGTTCTATGACAATCTTCAGTAGCAGTTCTAAAAGTTGTGCACTTACATACTTTTTGCTGAACAATACCACTAACTTATCACGACGTCATAAAATTGAATATTTTGTTTATTGTTAGTTTTTTCAACTTTTAACATCATTCTCATTTGTTAATTTTGTATATGATAATTTAAGCAGTTTAAAAGTAATTCAATAATAAATAATTGTCAAATTAAAAATCAATTACCATTAATTACGTACTTTTATGACGTCGCGATAAGTTAGTGGTACTGCTTTGTTTCTATATATGGGCTGTGGCGTAAAACTTCAATAAAAAAAAATGTAAGTGCACAAAATTTTAGAACTGCTATATAGTGAAAATTCTCACATAAGAACCAGTTGTCCGATTCTATTTAATTGTATACACTTTATATTTTGTTTAGTACTAGTTTTGGAAATACTTTAAATAGGTACTAATACAAAAGAAAGATTATAATTATGAATAGGTATTTACAGGTTTACATGTTAATTCGATACAAGACTTTTTCGCTGGTATATACTATAGTTATAATATAGTCTTAAGTACAAACATTCGTACTTTATATGTATTTACAACTTATTTTTGCAAAAATGCACTTCTAATTTCCTTTGAATCCAATCATGTACGTACATTTTAAAAACCAAACTGTTACAAGCGTGACAAAATTATACAATGTAGAAAAGTCGACAGTGTGCGATATTAAAGAAAAATGAAAGTCCAGGTAAAAGAAAAACCCTTAAATGTAGTGAAAATCTTGCTGCAATTCAGAATGCACTGTTTACTTGGTTCCCTCAGGAACATGCCAAAAGGGCGCCAATATCTGGCAAAATAATTTGTAAAAAAGCTAAATTTTTTATAAAACAATAACATACAAAAATAATTTTAATGCCAGCATAGGTTGGTTATAAAAATTTAAAAAGCATCAAGAAATTTGTCAGTTGGCTGTCTGCAGAGAAAAGTTATCCAGTGATGTAATTGCAGTGGAGCTCTTTAAAGGAGGTCTAACAAAGCTTAAAATTTTGAAATTGACTTTTGAAGTTCATAATGCAGACGAAAGTCAATTGTTTGGAGACTTGCCTAATGAAACTTTGGCACACAGCGCTAAATATTCCGCTCCAGGCAACAAATTAAGGTAAAGAGGGAATAACTTTTACGTCTTGTGCAAACGCGTCAGGCAACCACAGGTTAAACATTTGAAAACTATAAACTGTCTGTTTTCTACAATGGGCAAAAGAAAGCATGAGTAACAAAGAATATTTTTAGAAAACGGTGGTGTCAGTGAGAGAACATATGGATGAGGGGTTTGCCCAGAAAAGCTGTTTTACTATTAGACAATGCTCTGGAACATCCTAATCAAAGTGAATTACTGAGTGATGACAGACAAATTTGGGTGATGTACCTTCCACCAGATTGTACGCCGTTATTACAACCACTGAACCAAAGTGTTATTCAGGCTATAAAACTAAATTATGAAAGAAATTTTTAAAGCAAATTATCGGATCAGAAGATACCCCAAGTTTTAAAGAAAATAAATTTAAAAGACGTTGTTTCTCTTAGATGAAGCTTGTCAAAGATTTTCGTATACCTTAATAAAAAAATCCTGGCATAATTTATGGCAAGACGAGCAGTCATGATGTCGATTTACAATTAAGTACATGGAATAGAAATTCAAGAAGTCTGCGTTTAAATGAAATAAACCAGCATAGTGAATAAAACTGTTTACAAGCTTAAGTAGAAGAATGGGTAAATAGACGAAATCAGGAATAGAATAATTTAACTGATGCAGAAAGTGACGAAGTAATGAGATACGTTTTGTAAAGAATAAAGAAGCTGTCAATAGTTTTAATGTTTGTTTAAGATGGGCATGTGAACATGATGTCCCATCTCATACAATTTTATTGCTCCGACAATTAAGAGAAGCGGCAATTACAAAAGAAAATGGGTGCGAAGAAACATACCGTAATTACAAACTATTTTTCTAAAACATAATATGTTTGTATTTATTTCTAAAAAAATTTTAATACTATCCAGTAATCTGAACTTCTCTGTAATCCGAATGAGACCAGGTTTCTATTAGTTCGGATTAGCGAGACTGTACTGTATTAAAAAATGTTATGCTACAACTACTGTAAGAGCTTTCGACTCACTTTGACTTTACATGCTTCATCAGCCTCAGATGCGTTTGTCTCAGAAAGGGTTGCTTTTAAGTTATACCTTTCTTAACTGAAAAAGATAGGGAAAAAGATTTATCAAGCTCAAAATGGCATACACCGTGACACAAAAAAAGTTAGCGATTTTAAAGTCTCCTAATAGCTGCTTATGAAGCCCTCTAGGAGATACAACAGATTTGAATTTCTCATCCCAATAAACCCATGTATTCCAAATTTCGTGAAATTAGACCGAATTAGTCGAAAGATATTAAAAGAAAATGTGATTATTTGTTCAACTTTGACATCCTGTAGCTCGGCTATTACGAGGGCCACTATTTATATCATGGGCCTAACAATGAAAAAACAGTAATTTGTCATTGAAAATTGCTTTATTGTTTTTCAAAATATTCTCTTTTATGATCAATACACTTTTGCATTCGTTCGAACCATTTGTCGTAGCATTTTTTCCAATCTTCTCCATAACACGGTTGTTAGACTAGATGTGTGAGAGCTCGCATTGTCGTGATGAAGAACAAACCGACGGCGCTTGTTCGTTTTCCACATTTCATCGAAGACTTCCGGTAAATAAATGGTTGTGTACCATTCAGAATTGACCGTTCTACGTTCCTCTAAAGGCACATGTCTAGTTTTTCCGAAAAAACAGGCGACCATTTGTTTCGATGTGCTTTGAGCGCGAACAGTTGGATTTGGTTCATCTTGAAACATCCACACAGTCGACTGCTGTTTACGTTCCGGCTCGTATGCATATATCCATGATTCGTCACCTGTTACAATTACATATATACGTCTTTTTCCCTGAATTTCGCAGTGTGTCGCGTAGCGATCTTGTATTATTAATTTTTGCACAGTATCAATGTTTTCTTGAATAACAACTGATTATGGACGACCTTCGCGAATTTCTTCAGTGAGCGAAAGGCGACCACGATTAAAATCGTTATACCAGCGTTTCACAGTGGCAAAGTCTGGAGCTTCGTCGCCAAATGTGGAAGTAAGTTGATCGATGTACTCTTGTCTTGATAATCCACGTCAAGAATCGTAGCACGAAAATTTTCACGACTTAATTCCATTTCTTTGCTGACACGCAATCTTCAAGTAACCGTAAGCAACACAAATAACGCTATTGACAAAATATTTGAAGTTAATTGTCAACAATATCTGACGTTTCTATGGAAACGTAAAAAGGCGCTTAACTGCAATCAGTGTTGCCAAGGCTCAAAATATAAATAATCGCCCTCGTATCAAAATTTGGACTGAAGTAAGTTTAGTTAAATCGACGTATTTTGATGGGTACTCTATGTGGAAGAGCGTTGTAAAGACCTTTCTGGGACACCTTGTATACTAGCGAAGCAAACAAATGCATAAGGTAGTCGTAGCCGAGCGTTTAAGGCGACTGCGGCAATATGTTTTATTCATTAGTTATATAAAAAAAAGAGTTGTAGACGCCTTATCAAGCACAGACATACAACCATGGTTGATAAATCGATTTAAATATTTGACAAGACTAAAGGAGAAAATAATACTATGAAAACAGAAACTTTTTTAAAAAGCACGCTTTAATAGCGTGGGGCGCTCATCATAATTCATTTCTCTACCATATACAAACGTTTAACCTAAATAGTACTTAACTGTACATTATAATAAAAATTGTATAATTTTTACATAAGATATTAAAGCAATTTAAAAAGTAAATATATTTCTAATTTCCTGCTACTACCAGAACGTTCATACTAAGATGCACCATTTTTACGTGTCCCTATCGGAAAATGAGTATGATATGATTGGTTTGACTGTTTGAACTCATATCCAATTAAGAACTTTTTATGACGAAGTTTACAGGTGTGATCTGCGCTGCGCAGAAATCGGATGGAGGTGGCGTTCTGTTTGCGATTATAAAATATTTTTACTCGAAAGCAATTGATTTATCAAGCATATTACACAACGTCCCTCCTATTGGTGGGAGCTAAATGTTATTTTGGGTATAGAATTCATAATGTGTATGTAGTATATATCCCTCCAAATGTATCAGTGATAGATTTTACAAATTTGTTTGAAACTTTAGATCAATTTGTAGTTAATGATGAACGCACAGTTATCATAGGAGATTTTAACGTACCTAATTCTAAGGAAAGTATTACTGATCAAAAGTCACAAATTGTAAACAATTTTCAGGTTTAACTCAAAACAATATTATATTGAATAACTACAGAAAGATGTTAAACTTAGTTTTTGGTAACACTGATTGTAACATAATCCAGGATGTCACCATTAGTAATGGAGGATGCATACCATTCTGCGTTATTTATTGATTTAATTTTATTTAACTATAAAAATGTAAATTTTACTTCTAATTTGATGAGTACTGATAACATTAATGCTGCCTGTAATTATTTTTACCTACAACCACTGTAGAAAATAGACAAAAACACACGACACACAGCCTCAGTTAATTCGTCATTACACACGGTAAACAAATCGCACAGTTTTCGTAAACAAAACGCACAGTTTGACTATATTAACAAATGAAAATATTACAATGTCATATGAATCGACAAATCGAGATACTTCTAATATACGTGATAATTGTACAGTAACCATAAATAATTATTATAATGTTTCTAATGTTAATTAAACCAACGTAGTAGTAAATAGAACGAATTATATGGTGTATGATCACCAAAGTTGTGAGACATAATTTTGTAAAATTCTTTGAAATAAAATTGATCAAAAATCTAAAGATGCAATAATATACAGAGTATCCCATTTAAAGAAATGAAGATTACTAGTTTTTAGATCTCTATGTATACTTGAAACGAACAACAAAAAACAACGACTAAAATAAAAAATCGACGTGTTTAAGCACCATCTACAATACCTGATAAAAATGAATACCTGATAAAAATGAAAATATTAAAAGTAGTCCAGACTTTTTTGGCACAGTGGCTATGGTCGTAGGTAAAGTATAGTACGTAATACGTGTTGTAGAGCAATTACGCACTCATGGAATTATGCACTCGCCGCTACGCGGCTGCGTGCATAATTTTTCCATTCGTGCGTAATATGCCTTTTACGACACTTATTACGTAATATACTATTATAACCACCTTTATCGCTTATTTGTTCCCATATACACTGTCAAAAAACATTCATATCCTCAATGCTACACATTTGGTATTATAAAAACTATTCGTTTAAAATATCTAGCATTGAAGAAGTACAGAAAAGATCCCACAATTCTTAAAAACCTTAATGATTTTAGAAAATTGCGTTCTCTAGTGAAAACTATGATTAAAACAGCATATTCTACTTATGTGGCAGTTATTCAACAGTATAAATTTTAAACCAAAGAAATTCTGGTCTTTAGTTCAGTCTAAACTAGGTAGCTCAAGAATACCTGGTGAATTATTTTGGAATGGTAATGACTACAAAAATCCTCAAGCAATAGTCAACGTATTAGGTAAATATTTCTGTAATGTCTACTTTCCCACATGTGAGTATGTGCAACAAAATTGTTGTGGATTCATTAAACACGCTCAACACAACTTTTGTATACAATGACTGCTGGTTTAGATCAAATGCCTAGTATTATTCTTAAGGATTGTTGCGATGTCTTAATAAGAACCTTTAGCTTATTTTGCATGCCATGATTTACTCAAATGTCTCTAAATATATCTCCAGCAAACAACCAAAGTGATCTACAGTCACCAACCTAATGATACTGACACAATTCCTATCGGAATCTCTACACTGCTGGATGTGTTGTACAGGGTGTCCCAACGATAGAGTAAAGTAAGTTTATGCTTAACTAGAATTATTTGTGTAAATATTGTATGGACCATGGGGTAGAGGTAAGAAGTGTGCATCTTTTTAAAATATTGGAAGTTATACAGGGTGTGCCAGAAAAGCAGGACGTGAAAAAGTATAATTTTTTTTAATAGAACACCCCGTATTTGATTTTAGTTTTTAATTCTACGTGTCCATACAAACATATTTTGTCATACAAAAGATTGGCTGAAAGTTTTTAGTTCTTGAGATATTCGCGTTTAAAGATTATTATGGTCATTTTCGTGGGGTTGATGAATGGGCAATTGTTCCGTTATTTCACAATAAAAAATTGATATTTCGTGTGAAAATGAGTGATATTATACTAACGTTTAGACCGAGTAGTATTTCTAATTTTCTCAACAGGGTGTTTGTTATAACCATTCAAATTTGAAAATTCTCAAATTAAAAAAATCAGTTTTTTAATTGCACACCCTATATATTTTATTTCATTTTATTCGGGATTAAAAATCTATCATTTTTGTCAAATATATCCTATATCTATCTTTGATAGTTTTCGAGGAATTTCGATTTTTCTCACTAGCTACGTTACATACGATACTATAACATTATTGTGGATCGTGGTAGCCATGGAAAACAATTGCGACGAAATAAAACAAACCACCTAAGCGAGAATATTAACAGTTTTTATTAATGAGAAACAGTAATTCAATAATTATTCAACATTGCGTCTTAGTAAATGCTCAAATAGACGGCCTTCTTGCTGAATACACATATTGAGCCTTTTCTCATGTTCTGTCTCACTTCGGATAACATAAGAGGGGTCACTGTGCGACAAGCTTCGCGAATTCTATTTTCATGTCCTCCCTTGTTGTAGGTTTAATAATATACACCCGATCTTTTATGTATCCCCATAGGAAAAATCCAGTGGAGTTAAATCGCATGACCTGGGTGGCCATAATATAAAGCCATTACGTCCTATCCATTTCTCCGGGTATTGCTGGTTCAAGAATTCCTTACGTCCCGATAAAATGTGGAGGTGCACCATCCTGTTGCAACCACATATTTAGTCGTCCTTCTAAATTGATATCCTCAAGTAACACAGGCAATTCTTCACGTAAGAAATGCAAATAGCTGCGGCCCGTTAATGGATCATCAAAAAAATAGGGACCGATAATTTGGTCATTAAGTATACCACACCACACATTTAGTGACCAATGATTTTGGTTTTGAACTTCTCGTAGCCAAAATGGATTATCAATGGCGTAATAGTGCATATTATGCCGATTTACAGCCCCATTACTTTTAAACGTCGCCTCATCGGAAAACATTATGGAGCACAAAAAGTTGTTATTTAATTGCAGCCGTTGATTAATGATATTGCAGAATTCAATTCGTCTTGCAAAATCCTCTTCTCGCAATTCTTGATGAAGCTCAATGTGATAGGGATGGTACTTATACTTCAGCGTTGTTAGATTCACGTTTGATTTGGAGGTATCACATATCGTCGCTAATGTTCTAGAACCCACTTGGGGATTTTCTTGAATATTTAATAATATTTCAAGTTCTTTTTCTTCATTAGCTGCCCTTTTATTAACAACTTTACGTTTGAAGTATTTAACACTACCGCTAGAATCAAATCTATCCATCAAATTTTCCAAGCCAACAGTAGTAGGTATTCGACGTTCAGGATATTTCATTTTGTAGATTCGTTGTGCCAATAAAGGGTTTTTCAGCCTCGCCCAACACGTATATCATATCAATTAATTCATTTGTCGAATAATCCATAATTGATACAAGAATTGATAACAAGTTAAATGCGAAAACGACAAATTTAATATGTGTTTATTTGACAAGTAGGAAACCTTTGTATCTTAGTAATGCAATTATTATTTTCCATGGCTACCAAGATCCATGCAATGCAATGTTATCGAAAATAAAGTAGCTAGTGTGAAAAATCGAAATTACTCGAAAACTATCAAAGATAGATATAGGATATATTTGACAAAAATGATAGATTTTTAATCCCGAATAAAATGAAATAAAAATATATAGGGTGTGCAATTAAAAAACTGATTTTTTTAATTTGAGAATTTTCAAATTTGAATGGTTATAACAAACACCCTGTTGAGAAAATTAGAAATACTACTCGGTCTAAACGTTAGTATATCACTCATTTTCACACGAAATATCAATTTTTTATTGTGAAATAACGGAACAATTGCCCATTCATCAACCCCACGAAAATGACCATAATAATCTTTAAACGCGAATATCTCAAGAACTAAAAACTTTCAGCCAATCTTTTGTATGACAAAATATGTTTGTATGGACACGTAGAATTAAAAACTAAAATCAAATACGGGGTGTTCTATTTAAAAAAATCATACTTTTTCACGTCCTGCTTTTCTGGCACACCCTGTATAACTTCCAATATTTTAAAAAAATGCACACTTCTTACCTCTACCCCATGGTCCATACAATATTTACATAAATAATTCTAGTTAAGCATAAACTTACTTTACTCTATCGTTGGGACACCCTGTACATGGATTTGTCAAAAGCGTTTGATAAAATTAATCATTCGTTGTTGATTACCAAACTTGTTCAATTTGGATTTAGTAGCGCTTTATTAAATTTTTTTAAGCCATACCTCATGGGTAGAACTCAACAGGTAGTGTATAATGGTTTATATCTGATTCATATGTGGCCTCGTCTGGGGTACCACAGGGTTCTTTGTTGTTTGCCTTATGCATTAATGATTTGGCAAATGTTCTTGAAACTCAATCTTTTCTCTACGCTGACAATTTGAAGATTTTTTCGACAATTGTGTTCAAAAGTGATTGCCTTGGACTCTATTAATTTAATTAACTCTTAATCTAGTTGAACAATGATGCCTAAACAATCACTTGTTTTTGAATGTGTACAAATGTAAAATAGTCTATACACATAAATCGGTATATATTGCTTATAATTATACTCTGCAGTCTTATACATTATATCGGATTAACTGTATTAAGGATCTTACTGTAATATTTGATTGTAAACTTATTTCTCAACTCACATAGATAATATTGTTAGTTTCGCAGTAAAAGTGTTAGGTTTCATAATCAGAACAATTCTCTAGAATTGATATTCTTAAAAAGTTGTATTTCTCCCTAGTACGATCAAAGCTGGAATATGCATCGTTAATCTGGTGCCTTTACTACAATCGCTTTAAATATTTGTTAAAATTAGTATAGTGAAGATTTTTGAAAAATCAATCCTTTAAGGCTGATCGAGTGTACCCTACTAGAGGTGTTGATAACTCTATTCTTTTATCATGATTCTCAATAACTAATTTATACTGCAGGATAATTAATTCTTTACTATTTTTATACAAATTACTTAATAATACTGTTGACTGTTCGTTAGTTTTAAATAAATTAAAGTTTTTGCGTTTCTCGACTAAACACAAGGTATAGTTCTAGTTTTTATTTGCCTGCTGCTAAAACAAATAGTTGGTAAGATCACCAGTATACAAGGTGTGTCACAATCATGGCCTATTAGACGTATCTCAATAACTAATCAGAACAGAATACTGAAACTTGGTACATAGGGATTTTAGGACATGATGGTTTTAAGTATAATATTTTCAAACATTTCTAACTTCCGGTTATATCGGAAGTCGCCATCAACTTTGTTATTTTAAATAGAACACCCTGTATTTTATGGAATTTTTAGAATCCTCTCTAAAATCTGGCCGAAATTTAATATTTCCCTATACCTAGTGTTAACAGTTTTCGAGTTATTTACAAAAGAATAATATTGAATTATGGTTGTAACTTCTCATAAAACTGCTTAAAATTTTGTTATGTTTTAAATTATTATACTGGGTGTTCATAACAGCCTTTCCATCCCAACCTATTTAAAATTTTTTACATTTACATAATTTTTTTTAAAATGGAATACCCTATATATTTTTTTATTTTTGAATGCTACATAATTTTTAAGGGTAAGTTTATTAAGTATTCCCTATATCTAAGTCTAATAGGTTTTAAATTATAAGACCCTAACATTAAAAAACATGGAAAGTAAGTAAAATTCCATTGGATTTTAAAGTAGCCTTTGGAAAAAATGATTAATAAAAATCATGATTAATTTAGTTTAGAAAAGGGGACCTAAATTTGAACACTTAAAAATGTAGATGTTCATAAAAAAATAAAACCTTGATGCATTTTTATGTGGTAATATTTATTATAATAATCGAAAAGAAATTCAGCATTCGGCTGCTTTTTACAAAAATAAAACTATTAAAAAATGTTTTTAATAGAAAAAAGACAACTATGTTTAAAAAAAAACTAATTATTAATCTATAACCTAAGTGTTATAATGCTTAAATAGAAATACTAGTTTAGCTATTTTGTCACCGCCAAGTCTGTTTCTTATATCTGAATTTATGAATTCATAGGTAGAAAACATCTTCTCGATATCAGCACAGGATGCACAGGCACACAAAACCGAAATCACTATATGCAGCACATGCTTAATTTCTGCAATATCTTCTTGGGATCTCCACCACTGTACTGCTGTTACATTTTTGATTAGTTCATCCGAAAACATAGTTTTGTGAAAAGGGTCTGACTCGACTTCCAACTTAATTAGTAATGTGTAATAGTGTCTGCAAAATATTGGGAAACAATGTCTAAAGCATCTCTCTTTTCTTCAGCTAGTAGTGGATATTCTTTGTTTATATTTATTGTAGGATCCAACATGTATGCCATTAAGTGAAAGGGGGTTAGAGCTTGAACATATCTTTTATTAAATATTTGATACTGACGCAAGCTTCTTTCTTCTTCAAAACTGTCAGTGTCAAAAATAGCCATTAACTTTTTCCATGGGTAAACTGCTCGAGGTAAAATCCACCTTTTTGTTGAATTACGTCAGGTGCTATAGAAATTGGCTTTAGCAACTGTAGAAGATCTTCAGCCAATAGATACATAGATCTCAAGACGGCTTGAAAATGTATTCCATCGAACATCTTGGGGTAAGACCAATTTCTTCTCCTGTTTTTCTTTATGCCAAGCATTGGGCAATGGGTATTTCTGAAGTATTTTACAATTTGCACTATGTGTTATTTTACCTGCCATGCTACTAAATCTTTGGAGACCGAACTAAGCAAGTGCGCCAAACAACCATATGTAATTATAGGATAACTGAACTACTCGGAAATTTTTTTCTTCATGCTGACCATATTGGCCGTATTATCTGTCACAATACTGGTAACGTTACAGTTATATTCATTTTTATACTTATTTATTGAGTTAATAGCCAACTCAGCAAGATAGTCAGCTGTATGGGGATGATCAGATGTATCGATGCTTTCCAAGAGAATACTGTTTCCATCCTCGGCTATCAAAACGACACAAATTATCGGCTTATTATGTACATTGGACCATCTATCTAATGACATGCAAACAGATTGTCCAGAAAACTTCTTAAAACATTTAGATTTTTCTTCCTCAAATATTTCATTTAGGAGCGTTGACGATAACTGAAATCTAGATGGAGGAACATAACCAGGTCTTAGCATTTCTATGACTTTTCGAATTTTGTTGCATAAAATGCTTTGGCTATTTGTCTATTCAATTCTTTCTTCTTATCTTGTCCAGTTCGCACAACAAAAGAACCCAAATGACCGCTACTTCCACTATTTTTACTTTCACCTACACTTCCATTTTCACAGTTCTTACTTCTCTGTTTCTTTTGCAACTGGACAATTTCATTCTGGCTAGTTCCAGGCTGCGACTGACAATCACCATGAAGAGTTTGAATATCAATGATATTACTAGTTTATTTTCACAGATTTCCCAGTGACTTCTTAGTCTGTCCACTAGACCTTGCAATTCTTTAACACACTGCTCTGCAACCTAGTTTGCCAACCACTTTCTTTTTTTTTACAAAATGTTGCCAAATACTAAATTCCTTTCTGCTCCGGCTTGTCATGACTCCAAATGTCTTGCTAGATTACCCACAGAAGCAAAAATATTACTAATAACTAAAATAAGTGCGTGTCATTTATATAGTTGAGCGTTTTCTGCCAGTTTTTACAAATTTCAAAAATTCCCCAAACTCGCAAAACTGCGTGAACAAAATTTTCACCTTGAGACTTGTCAAGTTTTGCTTCCTATGTGTACTATTTCTGCCTGCCAGGGTTACAAAGTTTAATAAATAGATTCTATTAAACGAGTAGAAATTTGTATTAAACATGTTACTCGCGTTTAAACGCCCATCAAATAAAAATTTGTGAGATTCTTAAATATCTGCTAATAATACTAGGAGAAGCATAAAATCGACTAAAATCGTGATGTACAAATATAAAGGTATTTAGTTACGTAAATGATAGTTTTTACTACAAATGAAACTCTATCCTAAACTACTAAACGCTTCAAAATAAAAACACATTTTCATTGTTCTATATTCAATAGAAATAAGATTTATGAGCCCTCATGCAGTATGCAGTAAATAAAAAAGCAGACCTAAATGTGTAAGGTGGGTACAGAAATAGACCTCTGCTACATTAAATATAACTATTTTAATCATCGCAATTTCAAGATAATTTATATTCTGAATAAAAATGCATCAGCACAATGAATTCATGCTGCTTGTTTACCTTCTCTTGTTTGTTGCAGTTCTAGTAGTTTCATAGAGGGTTTATTACTCCCATTGTATGTCTTGAAAAATTGCTGACATTAAAAGGTTTTGACGGTTAAAAGCGAACTTACAACATTTTACCTATGCAAGGACGTCTAAATGTGTAACTGTAAACGTTTAATCGCTGCAACCCTACTGCCTGCAAATATTTGTTTCAAAACAAAACAGAAACAGTTAGAATGATTTGAAAATATCTAAATAAAAACTAGTCAGATTTAAAAAACATTCATGATTTTTTTAAAAATCATGTCATTGATTATTGATTCTCACTTGACCAAAAATGAATATTGTGCCGGTTGTACAACTTATGTTTAGAAAACTCTATATTATTTTTTCAATAATGAATAAATCCTTCATCACCTTGAACATTTACAGGCATCCACTCGCAAAACTGTGTGCGTAAAGGCAAATCCGTAGGTTTCAAGTTTTGGGCTTGCAAATGCTTAAAGGGCTTCCATTTATGTTTTATTAGAATTCTATGAATTGTCTTATATGGCACATTAATAAATCGAGATAGTTCACGCAAACTGGCATTAGGATGTGCACTAAAGCTAACACGTTTATTTGTAAGTTCTCATTCTCCACCATAGGTTTGATTCATATTATTTTCGGATCCAAATTCCAAACAATTGTTAAATAAAGTGTGAATAATTTTAGGGCGAGGTCTTGGACTGTCTGGATATCGTTCTGCGAAAGTTCGACACATACGTTCCAAAATTTTGTTACACTCCATAAACAATAATTAAATTCAGGTACTCTTCATTGGAAAAAGCTAAACCAGCCATTTTCTTACAAAATATTTTGACATTTGGATTTATTTTGTTTTAATCATTTTTTCCAAAGGCTACTTTAAAAGTTGTGGAATTTTACTTTGTTTTTTAATGTTACGTCTTATAACTTAAAACCTATTAGACTTAGATATAGGGACACACCTTGGATATTATGAGTAATAATGCTAATCAATATGCCTTAATGTAAATGCCTATAGTAAGTTCATTCAAAATCTACGAGTAACTGTTATTGATAATATTTAATAGATATGTAAATTAATTACACTCCTTTTTAATTTTACCGTGTAGTTTAGATTGGCATATATAATACATAGTTATTGTCTTATAATTGGAATTTGGAATTCTGTTGGGCAAATAAATATTGTTACTAACTGATCATCAAAGCGTGCTTTTCAAAAAAAGTTTCTTTTTCATAGTACTATTTTATGTTACACAGTTTTTTTTTAATGTATAATAAAAATCTTGCACCAAAAATTAAAATTGACATAAATTGTTTAAAAGTTTGTGATCTAAAGCACTGAAAATTGATCTCTTATAGGAATGTTTTCAAATTTTTGTCAGAAGTATTTGATTGGAAAGGATCAAAGTTCGGCTAGTACTTCAACGGTTCATCGATTATGCATAACGTTTTGCTTAGAAAAGTTTTCATTTCAAAAATTTAGTTTCCATCAGTTGATGTTTGAGTATATTTGTAAATGACTGATATTGAAATTGTTTTAAAAAACTATACCAAAAATTTTGCCTTAATATTAAATAATGCCTACAAAAGGCTTTGGTACATGTAAATCATAATTCATTAATATGAGATTTTAGTTCTTGTGTGTAACAGAAATATACAATTTCTCACAATATAATCTTGATTATCACTATATTAAATCAAGAGTACTAAAATATTACTATTGTTCTACAATATGTTTAATCAGTTACATAAAGAATTCATTTATCTTATATTAACGTAAAGAAAAATTGTTTTGTCTTAAAAACAATTATTTAAAATTTTATATAGCGCATGGTTAAATCTGCAAGAGTTTCTGGCAATTTAGATGCTCCAGAAGGTGGTTTTGATGCTATTATGCAAGCTGTTGTTTGTAAGAAAGATATTGGTTGGCGAGATAATGCACGAAGGTTACTAGTTTTTTCCACTGATGATGGTTTCCACTCCGCTGGTGATGGAAAAGTACGAATAAATAACTTTACACTGATCTTTTTTAAATTTATTTTTTAACAGTTAGGAGGAATCATAAAACCAAATGATGGCCTTTGCCATATAACAGATCAGTACTATTCATATTCAAGTGAACAAGATTATCCCAGTATTTCTCAACTTAATCTTAAGGTTAAAGAAAATGCTATTAATGTTATATTTGCCGTTACTCAAGAACGTATAGGAATCTATAACAAATTAAAAGAGCATATCGAAGGTGCATCTAGTGGAATTCTTTCAGCAGATTCCTCCAATGTTGTCGAATTTGTTAAAAAACAATATCAGGTATGTTTCAACATTCAACACTTCTTATTAAAGCATTGTGACTACAGGAAATCTCCTCAAACGTAGAATTAAAAGATAATTCAAGTTCATGGGTAGAAATCAAATATTATAGTAAATGTGGTAATTCTAGTGCTTTTGAAAACAACACAAAATCATGTGGAGGGTTTAAGGTTTGACACAACTTTCAGATTTACGTATATTTTAATCACAAAACTTCCATCTAGGTGGGAGAGGTTATTGATTTTAGGTTGGAAGTTTTTCTAAAAAAGTGTCCAGAGGATCGTAGTAAATGGAATCAAACAATTCAAATATACCCGATTGGTTTGTCAGAGTATGTTTACATTGACCTCGAAATGTTATGTTCGTGTCCCTGTGAACAACCAGGAGACTCTGTAAGTTCTATGAAAGCTTTAAAATGTACGTTTATTAGTTTGTTTGTAGGGATACAAACCGTATGCAAAAGAGTGCAATGGTATGGGTACATTAAAATGTGGGATTTGTGATTGTGACCCCTTACATCGAGGCCAACACTGTGAATGTTCATTAAAATCACTAGTTAGCCAAAATTTCACTCAGGGATGTAAACAACCTAATGTTACTGATGTTTTGGAATGTTCCGGACGAGGAACATGTATTTGCAACAAGTGTGAATGTGAAATACCAACTAATCCTCTTGAGGTAACCAGTTAGAATTTGGCATAGGCACTAGCTAGTAAATTTTATTATTGCAGCGGATTCATGGAGATTGGTGTCAGTGTGATAATTTTTCTTGCTATCGACATGGTGGTACAATTTGTGGGGGTCATGGCATTTGTGACTGTGGTGAATGTAAATGTGATGCCCCGTGGACTGGAAAAGCATGTGAATGTTATAATGAAACAAACATATGTTATCCTCCGTATAAGGACAAGGCTCAGTTATGTGACGGACATGGTGATTGTGTTTGTGGAGAATGTCAGTGCCATAGTTCAGCTGATGGAAAGTACACTGGCAAATATTGTGAAAGATGCCCGGTAACTTACTTCATTAGCCTTAATTTTTATTAAAGAAATTTATTTTAGAACTGTACTGAGACTTGTGAAGAACTAAAACCATGTGTACTCTGCCAAATGTACAAAATTGGACCTTACAAGGATAACTGTATGGAGAAATGTGCCAATTTCACTCCTGTTGAAGTAAAAGCTGTTGCACCTGATGAAAAGAACAATGAATTTCCGTGTGCCGGTTATGACGAAGATGATTGTAGATATGTATTTGTGTATCATAAACAAAATGAGACTCATTATATAGTGAAAGCGCAAAAAGATCGGGAGTGTCCTCCAAAGGTATACCTACTTGGTATTGTCCTAGGGGTTATAGCAGCTGTAGTTTTAATGGGTTTAGCAATCTTATTGTTGTGGAAGCTATTTGCAACCATACATGATCGACGAGAATTTGCTAGGTTTGAAAAAGAGCGAATGATGGCCAAATGGGATACTGTAAGTTGATCAATTGCACTAAATTTATAAAAGTATTTAAATAATTAATTTCAGGGAGAAAATCCAATCTATAAACAAGCTACGTCTACCTTTAAAAACCCTACTTATGCTGGAAAGGGTTAAGGATTGGTTAATAGTAAAATGTGTTTAATTAATGTGGGTGCTTTAAAATTTCCACTTCGTTTGCCAAAGTTAAATTTTTTAGCCATACCTATTGCTAACAGTCTATATTAAAATTGTTAATGAGGACATGTTTGTGGCCTTATATTACCTTATTTATATTTTGTAATACTTTATACCGTTAAGATGTAATATATGTAAAAAAAACAGAACGTAACATAAACGAAAGAAAATATAATGTAGTTTTGGGGTAGTTAATCAAATTTTAAGATAACTACGTTTTCTAGCTTTTGAAATAACTGGATGCTTTAAGTAGGTAGCGTACTTAAAATGAAAAGTGAACTTTAGTGCTTGACAGTAATAGTACAAAGAGTTTGTGTGCCTCCATAATGACAATAGCATATAGGAAAGAGTGTGTACTAATTAGTCATTTTATAGATGTACGATATATATTATATGACTTTTATGTTTTTGTACTGCCATTATTGTTTTTAAGTAACATGACCTTTTAATACATTTGTTATAACAATACTTATTTTAAAATTTGTGTTTTATTTTGTGTAGACAATATAAAATAATGTAAATTTAAACACCTTATTGTCCATTGGTGAAAATGATTGCTCATTTGATTGACAGACAGAATCTATACCAACCTGGCATAACATACCAAATATTTAATTGAATAACTGCAGGTTTGACTGAATGTACCTACTTAAAGATCAGCATCTGAGTGAGTTTTAATATTGTGTCAGCTTGTAAATATTCAGCCTTCTTTACACCTTATTTTTATTAATGATTTACTAATTATCCTGCTTAATTAACATTTACAGAAATCGTCAAATAACAAATTTATGTCCCCTCCACCGTGAATTTCAAAACGTTTAAGAGTTTTGTTACGTCAGAGTCCCAGCAACTCTGTCGACCAATCACCGCATTCGCATCTCGACCAGAAGCCATCGCGGATTCTAAATAAAAACGCGATCCACCTATCTTATACGATTTAGCTTATCTTTCTACTGCGTTCCGTCGAGACTACTCGACACCGCCAGCCTGAACTACTGTAAATACCAGGATTTATTACTGCCTCAACCTGCTGGCACTTGCATCTAAGTTAAATATACAACACCACACTTACACCAGTGAACGGCATCACGTGTCGGGCAACCACCCAATGTAGTCTGTTACTTACTCCACTGGATAGAAAGGTATTCGCCTAAATTCCGCCAATCTCCGGGGTATCAATTTTACAGCGCAACGGGTAATTACCCAGATGCTTGTAATTGATACTACACCTACATACCGGCTCACACAAACACACCTACACTAGGAAAAAATAATTAAAACCGAAGTGCGGGAAGCCGACGGGTTCAAAGCAGCAAGCAGCCCGCAATTAGACCGTATTTCGGTCACTCAGTTTCGTAAATTACGAACACTACGTAACAATGAGTATTAGATTTTAATCTCGCCAAACGTAATAACCCGCTTAAAGTTAGTTTTTCTAACAACACTTCTTAATAGAGGTCCCGTAACCAGCTTCAATATCCACTCGCCCATCGCAAGACATCCAGTGTACTTCTCTAACGAAGTCGTCCTGGCCCAGCATCCGTCCTGATCGCGATAACCCAGACTTGAAGGAGAAACCCTTCTGCAAGTCGACCGTACCGGTAAAACGTTTAGTTTATCCTGTACCTGAAAGTCTGTAAACTAAATCGTTACGGAAGGTATAAGTGTCATTATTAAAACCGGCCCCCACCTAGAGCCACCCCATGTAGCTACTTTTGACGCTGGCAAACCCAAAAGCGCAAGGAGCTACGAAGCGGCCACCGCTTTAAATGTGCCCCCACCTTATCTAAAAATGTACGAACAGTTCTACTATAGTGAGCCAGACAACCATCATGTAAAAACCTCAAGTTCCGCCGAATATTCAGATTAGTATCGTCTAATAAATCCGGTAAAGTATGTTGTAGCAAGTTGAGATATTCTTTGCCGTTTAAACGATTAGGCAATTCTACACGTCCAAGCAAATTATCACCAAGGACCTATCCATACATTAATGCTAAACCTTTCCTGATGTTTACTTTCCCTTATCACATGAGGCTTTCATCAACATAGGAGTAATATTATGCATATTAAAAATTCCATCTTTTGTAAAAGCGGCTTCATCACAAAACAAAATAGAACAAAAATCTTGGTCTTGATTCTCTACATTTTGCATCCAATTGGAAAAATCAACATGAGCAGGAAAATCACCTGCTTGCAAGGCCTGTACTTTTTTGAAATGAAAGGGATACAGGCCTTCCTTACGTAGAATGGTCCGCACAGAAGATTTTGATACATTGCAGCCAACCTTCTTACGCTTATTTCGGGATTGTACTCAATTTCCAATAAAATATCTTCCTGATATCCATTACATCAGCATGTCTTCCCGTTTCAACTTTTTGTATTTACGGTAACGTAACCAAACAATAAAAAATCTTTCACTTAAAACTTATTTGACACTTTAACCTCAACTAGTATCTGTAATACTAGTTATTTTGACGTTCACGCAATTGTGATAGCCATCTTTCATCATTGTAAACGAATTCGTTGGTTAGTTTTATAAAAGTATGATTAACACATGAAAAGTTCAAATCGATTTTTTTCGAAAACGGTGTGTCGTAGCGACTTCAGACAAGAGTATCATTCGTTTATGAAAAAATCGAAATTTTATGTTAAAATTGCGAAATTTTGAAAAACAATAAACTTATGAATAACAATGCCCCGCCGAAACGAGCCGCTTATGAGTACAACTAAAAAATCATATTCACACCATACAATTAGGCATATTCCACTAAATAAATGTACATAACGCTATCATCTTGAGGGAAACCATTTGGAAGATATTTGAATTAAACCGATGTTAGGGCGCCATCTTCCAAGAGCTACAGCTCTCTTAGGAAGTATTTTTGTATTAAGGTAATTTACGTTAAATCGACATAAAATCTGCAGTTTTCTTTTCTGAAAAGAATTTGTGGATTACCTGTATAGTTCGTTAAGAACAGCATGTACAAATTAGTTATTAGTAATTCTACGTTGTATAAAAGAATCCCTTTAAAAGTATTGATTTTTCTAGTTGACCCCAAAACAGGTATAAACAGTGTTACCCTTGTTATCATATCGACGCATACCTGCTATCCCCGTTATAATAACTGTAAATCATTGACCACCGATAGCTACCCGACAGGACCGTATGTAAAAATATTGATTTATTCTAAATTTGTTTTAACTAAAGTGCAACCATAGAATTAAAGATTAGTTCCTTTGAATGTATAAACACCTTGCTAACCATATTTCCACAGAAAACGTAAGGAGAGAAACGGCCTGAGGATCACCACCGACCAATCCCAGTGCCAATAAGGTGCCCATCCGCAGACGAGTCCACCAGGTCCTATTCCGATAGAAGCAATTTATTTATTTTTGGTTTGTTTAAAATACCGTTCAGTTTGCTAATTTTGTTTTATTTGTAAATTAGTTTTAAGTGTAAATATCTAGAATTGTAAATAAATAAAAGGAATAAATACGTCTAAAAACCTTACAAGTATATTGCTAAGCGTGGACGAAGCGGGTAGTAGTGATCAACCCCAATAGTAATGAACGAACCCCCAGTATATACTAGGCCGATCCTGGACCACTCTGAAGTTAGTCAAGGTCAAATCTAAAAATAGAAACTTGATGGGCAGCAGCATCAAGGTCAAAGAAGTCTGTACCGCTCTGAAGTTAGTCAAGGTCAGATCAAAAAATAAAATTAGAATTAGTATTATCATCGACTAAACAATTGTCAAGGTAACCAAGCAATTCTTGGAATTTGGTCAAGGCCATGCGTTAATTCTTAGAAATCACTTCAAGGTTACCTGCAATAGTAGGCGGATACAAAATCACATTTTGGCGGGAAATTTTAATTTTAAGGGCACATGACAGGAAATGTTCAATGTCACCAAGCAATTCTTGGAAGTTGGCTGAGTCACGGTCATGTGTTAATTCTTAGGGTTGAGTCAAGGCCACGTGACAGGAAATGTTCAAGGCCATGCAAGCTTCAAAAAAGGACATAAACCTTCCAATTTACAGACAGATGCAGGAAAAGAATTCTACAATTCGCATTTTACTAAACTAATGCAGCGTTATGGAGTCAACCATTACTCCACCTATAGCACAAAGAAAGCACCAATTCCGGAACGTGTTATCAGGACCATTCAATCTGCTCTATATAAGTCCTTCATATAGGTAAAATTTTGCGATGCGATGCTTTCAACGAAGGCAGTTTCAATGACCCCCATCTCTCTACTGGTTCGTCTCCCGAATGTAGCCTAGCATACCCGAACGCACCCGATTACATATGAGCATTTAAACAATACGTAGAGAAACTACCTTCGTTGAAAACATCGCATCGCAAAATGTTCCCGGTAACGTGACGCTTTCGGTAAACGGACAGACGTTTCTCTCTTTTATCATCAGTTCTCGAAATTTAAGACAAGACCGTGTTAATATGTCAACATCCGATACACAATATTCTATAAACTTCTGAAAGTCAAATACATAGTTTTCAGACACCTTTTCCGTATTCCACGCTAACAATGCTTCTCTCTCGTTACACCTGAGGTTACATGGGTCGAAAGTTTCTATGGGTGGAATCGGCCCGATATAGTTTTGATTCCTTGTCGTGTTAAATAGGTGTGGGAAATAACCTTTCTTCAGCCCCGTCAGATCGAACACGTTTGGTAATTTAAGAAGAGCCATTGGAAAGTAGTTTAACGAATCAAAAAACGTAACATTGTCCAGATACGTACAAATCAATTTTGTACCGTTCAAGAGTGAAATCTGTCTGTGTTAATATATGATTTAAAATAAACTGATGATCGAAACCACCGCCATTTTGAACCCATACGATAACGTTTTTGAATGTTTTTCTTATATTTAAAATATGCCCCATAAATAACGATATTACGTTTTCCTTCATATAGGTAAAATTTTGCGATACGAGACTTTCAGCGAAGGCTGTTTCGGCGACCCCCACTCCTCGGCTCCCGAAGATAACCGATCCTATCCGTACATGTAGACACCTGCGCTTGTTTTTATTTAAATCATAACTAAATTACAGAGGAGGAATGGGTGTAAGCATTCGTCAATGTACGGATAGGATATCGGTATAAAATCCGTACATTGCAACTTTCATTAAAGCAAATCCATTGTAACACTATATGAACAAGCTAAAGCCATTGTAATACATATTTTTCATTATGCTAGAGAATATTTCACTACTTCAATCAATAATAAAAGACTTTTGTTTTTAGAGAGTTAACATATGCATGAATGCCATTTATTGATATAAAATTAATTGGTTTGTAGCAAAAAAATTTCAATCACGTTTTTATTTTTAGTTCAATCCACGTTTCTTTGTCTTTCATTTACAGGCAAATTAGATCCTTTCAAGGTCTATGGAGCGTACATTATCTGCATACTCTATGATCAAAAACCAACAAATCTGTATATTGCAAAATAGGCATATTTGCAGCCGAGACCTTAACGAATAAAAACTAAATTTGATATTAAACACGGATGATAAAAGCCACGATCGTTAGTGTTTCTTTGCGCAAAAATTCGTATTCGGTATTTTTTGGCAGGGTGGAAAACCGCTAACGTCATCTTGATAAATTACTTTTTATGTGGTATCTCATTGGCGCTGAATGCTATGAAAAAGTCAGAGCACATTCTGGGCCCTCGCAAAATTTAACTATATGCCCCCTCGCATCCATTATTGTTGTTGCGAAACCTGTTTTGGGAAACGGCTATCTGTATTTGAGAAACAGATACGTGTTTGGGGAAACGACTATCTGTTTTTGGGAAACGGATCCAGTTCTCGGGGAAACTACCTCATCCTGGTTAGAGCCGTAGTTTTGTGTAAAAGATAAAAACAAACATACTGTAAGCATACTCTTTGATTATTATATGTAGTCAATGCACGATCCATTTAACCTTGACTTACTTTTAGTATAGACCCATCATTCTTGTTTCCGTGAACTGATTAGATTTCTAAGAATATGATACCCTTACAGATCAATAAAATTTGACCTTGGACACTGATTTCTAAGAATTGTAAAATGATACCCCTAGCAGCTGATTAGCCTTTGACCTTGAAAATTCTAGTAGTATAGCTAGGCGGATCCTAACTCACTTTTCTACTATACTTTTTCTATGAGTGTTTTTGCTCAAGGTCAAATCACGTACACATGCTTGACATCAAAGTATATTCTTCAAATAGCTAGGCGGATCCTAAATCACTGCACGTACGCGCGCCCTGCTTCAAGGTGATTGTAGCTCACGTACACATTCGCTGCGTCCAAGTACAAGCTCGTCAAGGTCATTGAAGCTCTCATACACATTCGCTGCATCCAATTACAAAGTCATTGAAGCGTACGTACACTGCCACATCAAAGTATTCTTCAACGAGGTCACGTATAGCTAGGGGAATACTAACTCATTGGGGGATAAATGTATATAGGAAGATGCTCTTAGTATGTTCTTCAAGCTCACGGGCGTTATATTGTGTGTGTTCTCAGTTAGCAATTTGTATATAGGAGGATGCTCTTAGTATATTCAAGGTCATAAAACTTATACTGTTTGCGTTCACAGTTAACGAGATAATTGGTCATCACAAACACGTTCCCTGCATCGAAATATATTCTTAGACCTCTCAAGGTCACCTGCAGGATTATTCGATAGACCTTGTCATTGTATGTCACGTGTGTGACTTTGATTTTCAAGGTCACCAAGAAATTCTTGTACGAGTCGAGGGGTGAATTCATTTATTAGAATTCTCAAGGTCGCCTGCATGGGGTATTATGCGTGTGTGAGAGAGGTACTTGTTCAGTGAACCCGTTTTGCTACACACTATGTAATACCTTAAATTGCTGTCAAGGTCACCTGCAGGGGTCAGGACGGTTCGTGGAAACAGGGATACGTTTTTGTTGAAGAATGATAGGTTGTCTATGCTAAAAGGCAGGTCAAAGATAAATGGTTCTTGTATTAGCTAAATTAAGTTATTCTAGGTTAAAATTTATTGATATCTTATTACAATTCTTAGCAATCCAATCAGTTCGTGGACTTGCTGTTTATGCTAATAAGTAGGTCAAGGTTAAACGGTTCATTTATTGAGTCTGTGTGTATCTGCATATCCGAGTATCTATGAATCTGTGTGTTTTGGTGTTTACGACGTTTTTCGGCGTTTTTTGACGTTTTCGAGCATGTCGTGCGTATGGGGTGTGGCATGTAGGGGTATCATTAGAAATCTAAACATAGAATCAGTTTGTGGAAACATGAAGGTTGTTGTTTTGGAAATAGCGTTCCTATTGCTCAAATCGAACAATAGAATCAGTTCGTGGAAACAAGAAGAATAATAGGGTTGTTCTCTGTGCTAAAACGTATAGCAAGGTTAGATGGTTCTTGTAATAATAAAAGATTATGCTTACAGTATGTGGGTTCATACTACTACTGTCCTAACCACCAGGGCTTGTCTCAGGATGAGGTAGTTTCCGCGAGAACTGGATCCGTTCCAGGGTGGTGGGTAAATTCAAGATCATCAAGAAATTCTTAGAATTTAGTCAGGTTAAGGCCATGTGTGTGTGTTAATTCCTAGAAATCAATTTTCACCTGCAGGGGTATCCCTGTGTTGAAGTTAGTCAAGGTCAAATCGAAAAATAGAAATTAGAAGGGCAGCAGCAAGTCACAGGAAGGGGGTTTGAAGTAGATGTGAAAGTGGTTAAGGTATTTAAGTAGTAACGTGCAAATAGAATCGATTCAATATGTGGATGTGCTACGTAGCGGAATCATGGACCAAAGCTGTATATGCAGGTACGGCCGTGGAACGTTTACTTCAAAATTTGTGGGTACAGATATTTTATGCTGAAAATGAGGCAAGAATCTGTTTATCAGAACCACATTATTGGACACTTGCAAAGAAATATGAAAATGGTGTAAAATTATGTGAAAGGTATTCAAAGGGTCGATATTGCTTGACTTGTTTAATACAAAATTTAAGCTAAGTTAGGTTCGAATCTAGAGTGAACTCTTTTATTTGTGTCGGTTTCGTATTTTAATAAAAAAAATTTCAATTTAGTACATTGGTGTAAAAAATTGGGGATTAAAAGGTTGTGCTACCACTTGCATTATTAAACTAAAACCAATGCACTTTGTATCCCTATTTATTATACTAAGAACAATAAAAATGCCATTCTTCGTTTTGGTGATATTTCAAAAATCTTGTTTGATATTAAATGTGAAAATTAGTATTATGGTCGGGCCTGCGAGAGGTGTGTTATGACTCATCTTTTAGTAAAGCATGGTTTAAGATTTTAAAAACGTATGTCGTTACTGGTTCATATAGTTAGTAATTTTGAATACCAACAAAACATCGTCAATGTTTCTAGGTTATTTTCAAATTTAAACTGCGCTGTCAAATTTAAATAGTGAAAATTATTAGCGTACCTGGACAATGGAAGTTAAAGGTAAACTTGGCCCTCCGTTATTGCGTTCCATCTCGAAATAATGCAGTATATTCATTAACATTACTTGAGTTTGGCTTTTCAAAGGTTTACCTTGTAATGACATCATTATTTGCTGCAAAATAAATAAATGCATTCAATCAAGTGAAACTACATTTTGCATTATAAACTTACCTCGTAATAGTGAATACTAATAATAATAGTTTTAAAAAAAACTATTGTTTACAAATGCAATGGAAACTAATAAATTACGAAGCGAAAGATACATTATTATAACTACAAAACACGATGCGATTATACGAAACGAAATGCGAAGAATAATTAGAGTGAGGTTAAATAGCCAAGAAGACATCTGACAGCATCATGCGCTTTGACTTTAAAATGGACATACGTTTTTAAGTCCTGCATTAAAAATATATAGCAGACGTATATTTATAACCCGTCTTTCTTTAAGTGGGAAACAGATGCATTTCACAGTAATAATTATATCCCCATTCTCAAGTCCGCCATGAGACCTCTCACCGGCACTACTATACTAACAAATAAATTGAAGCGTTAAAAATTATTTTTTCTCTAATTACAAGTTTGTAAATCAGAATAATAATATACATAATTATATTTCTTTATAGACGCCGTTTGCAATCTCGATTGCTTTCTCACTCATTCTAATGCCATATATCTGTGTCGCGACCTGGAAGGCATTGTTGTATCAAGGAGTATATAATAAGAAGGGGCGCAACGGTATAGGATTTTGTTTAATAGGCGTATTTTAGGTTGCCTATTAAAATTTTCTCTAATAAATCATAAACGGGTGGTTACGGAAAATAGTTTGCTTTAGCAGGTAGTTGAAAAACAAGATTTGGTTTACCTGCTGGGTGCTTCATTGTTGCTATGTTGCCGAATATGCTTTCTGCGATACTTGTGATTTATTTCAGTCAGCTAACTAATCAAACATTTTGACGTATTTGTACAATTTAAGTGCATATTAGCACCTCGTGTTTACTTTATTTATTACAGGTATTAAAAATATAATTGTGATTTTTCTGCTTATTGGAAAATCAATAAAAATACTTATCTATATAAATTACGATTATATAATAATAAAAATAATTTGTTTCCCACAGGAATACGGAATTACACGTTACAATTACTAAATGAGTTTGTACAAGCACACCACTAATGAAAAATAAAAATAACAAATAATAAATAATTGCTGGACTATTTATTAAAACAAATGAAACTAATTCTAGAAATTGGCAAAATATATAAAGACAATACGAAATATAATAATAACCTTCGTAAAAGATTAATTTAAAACAGTTCAGGTAAAAGGTTATTCAATACAACTGCATACACAAGGAAAGTGTTTAAAATGAACAAGTACAGTGCGAGTGTGAAGTCTGGAACTATCGCAATAAATCTTTTATTAAACGTTTTTGAAAAAAATCCTCGAACACGTCAATTTTTATCTAAAATGAGGATATTTTACTGTAATCGACACTTAAAGATCGTCTTTTGTTTTTGAGTTATGACGTAAGCGATAATTTTTTTAAATGGAAACCCTAATTTTTTATGGTGAATTTGGAAAAAGCATGAAATTCTTAGACCAAATATGCTAAAAAAGTGTGATATTGTATTTTTCAATTTGGAAAATATTATGAATAATAGTAATGAAAAATCGAAAACACGTCAAATAGGTCAATAGTTTATTTACTTTTTCATTGCGTATAATGTATTGAAATTATTATGAAATACAAAAAAAAACAAGAAATAATAAAGTAAATAAAAACAATTAAATTAAATGTTCGAACTGACCACCACTTTGTGCAAGGCAGTACCCGAGTCTGTACTGAAATTCGTCAAGAACTTTACGCAACTCGGATGGAATTAATCTTATTTCTGTGCGAATTCTTTGCTGTAGCTCTTCTACTGTCTGTGGGCGGTTTATGTAAACTTTACTCTTTAGATAGCCCCATAAAAAAATCCATCGGAGTTAGGTCGGGTGATCTCGGAGGCCACTCAACAGTTCCCCTTCTGCCTATCCATCTACCAGGAAAAATTTCGTTTAAATAATTGCTAACGCCAATAGCAAAATGTGACGGAGCACCATCTTGCTGAAACCATAATGGATCGCTTGGTAGATCTGGATCTTCATTGTTCGGATAAAGCACCGCAAGAGCAGGAATTAAACCGTTTATTAAGAAATTCAAATACTTTACACTTGTCAATGAACCCTCGATAAAAATGGTCCTAGAATTCTATCCCTTACAATTCCTGTCCAAACATTGAGTTTTTGAGGAAACTGGGTGTGCGTCTCGTTCATCCAGCGCGGCCCAATATCGATAGTTATGACGATTCACTGTTCCATTAAGGTGAAATGTTGCTTCATCAGATTATATTAAAAACAATATCTAGTATACTATGAATAAAAGTGAACGTCACCACAAATTTTTCATCTGAAAGTCAGCATTATTCGTAAGTAGTTGGCAGTATATCTGTGCTTTAACTAATAAAATATTAAAAATGGAAAATAATGAAAATAATCGTGTAAGAAGACGTCGAGGAAAGTATGGTAAAGCCAGCGATGATGCCCGCCAGCGTGTAATGAACGAGGCAGATATGGGTGGAAACTGGAAATTAGTAGCTAGAGCTAATGGGGTTCCATATAAAACTGCCTATAATTGGATAAAGAAAGGAAATCCAAATAGGATGCAAAGAGGTGGTCAACGTCGCGTTAAAATTACTGAAGAAGTACTAGAGGAGATTCTTTCTTGTCTCGAAGAAAATTGTCAAATGACGCCAAAAAGCATTTGTGAACGCCTCAGTCGCGAACACAACATAAACGTTTCCCACCAAACTATTTCGAAACGTCTATACCTTTTCAACTTCAATTTCAGAAGTAGTAATTTTAATTTGGGAAAAAGTAATTACAATTTTAGGAAATATAAATTTTATTTGCGAAATAGTAGTTTCAATTTGAGAAAAAGTAATGTTAATTTGAGAAAAAGTAATATCAAGTTCAGTAATAGTAAATTCATTTTAAATATAAGTTAATTCAATTTCAGAATAAGTAAATTTATTTTCAGAATACATTAGTTAGACAAATGAACCTAAATAAAATTTCAACACAACGTAAATTTATAAAAAAAAACATATTAAACAGTAATATCGTCCCTTCGTATTGCACATGGGTAATATCGCTGAACATAGTTACATGATTGTAAACACATTTGTCCCGTTATTTGCCTCATTGAATTGTCTGCAATTATGATGCGATTTGAAAAGTCGCCATCGATATTGCACCGCTCCATTATTATCTAACAGAACTCTGTTCTGCGTTCAGGATCATCTCCGTTAACACTAGAACGACCGGTGTTGGGCCTACCACAAGAACGACCATGAGGGGTCAAATGACCCCTGCCTGTTTTTTTGTTTATATCGATTGTTATGTGGATGTGGGTGGGTAGGATATTGGTAGTTTTGATTAAGGACGAGTAAATATTCTAAAGCAGATATTTATTTATTTTCTTATGTATTTTTATGAAGAATACAAAATATGTCAACTGCTTTAGAAGTCAACGTTTAAAAAAATGGCAGTTGTAATCACGTGGAACATTAAAAACAAGTTTACATCAGGTTGATTTCGTTTGAAAACAACATAAACATTAAAAAGGCTTCTCGTACATGGTTTAGAGCACGGCATCCAGCCAGAAGAGATACCTGCGAGTGCATGTAAGTTGCGTCGTAAAAGACACTTTTGCCTATCACTGCAAATCTTTTACACTGAATATTCCTGCATTTACAGGACCTATTTTTTCTTTCACGTTGCATATTTTCTGCACAATGGAGATGTTTTTGTAGTAAAATATTTACAAATTATTAAATAATGTGTTAAGAATAGACCTACCGGTGATACGATACAATCAGTAAACCCTATTCTGCAAGATCACATTTGGCGCACTTAACGCTTTTGCTTTGACAACTTCAACAAACCTTCTTTTGACATGTATTGCAAACATCTTTGATTTTGTTGTCTTTGCAACCAACAAGTATTTGGCATTTTTTGCGGTTACCTTCTTCTTTGTTACCAACATCAACAGCAAAATGTAAGTATCTAGCTTTTCGGGTAACGACATACGGTGCAGCTAGCTCATCACAAATCTTCAGAATAAAGTCCCTGCGTTTAATTTTTTTGTTTGTTACGAGTTGGAAGATTGTGTGAGCATTAATCATGGCTAAATCTAACACATTGTAAAATACATGCACAGGCCACCTGCGTGTTGAAGCTCGCACACTGTATTTTCGTGACATCTGATCAATTACATCAACCCCACTTTTAGTCACATTGTAGTAGGGATCTTCAGGGATCTTTTTTACGGTGTCGTTTTCAATATCACAACCAGTGTGCACAGTACTTAAAACTAAAACATTTTTGTGGGTTTTTCCCTGGTAGGCAGTCAACAGATTATCGCTTGATTTAAGAAGTTCAGTGGAGTACAATGAATTGTTTTGCCTGACTGACAGGGGAACTTCTCGTTTAGTACGTTTTAGAGTACTCACTAAACTTGTGTTTCTTTTTTTCAGATTTTGTGCGAAGCTTGTGGACGTAAAAAAATTGTCGGTGGTAATGTTACGGCCCTTGTCTAGGTATTGTTCTGAAAGCTTCAGTACTACATGTTCTCCGAGCGAACGGTTTGCTGGCCTCTCTTCATCTTTACCGAGATACGGAGATCCATTCAGCACATATCTTTTTTCAGCATCGCACAGAACCCAAAATTTGATGCCGTATTTGTCCGGCTTACTTGGCATGTACTGGATAAAAGGACAACGACAACTAGTGGGATATAGCTGCTCATCGACGGTCATGTTTCCGGTAGACCTGTAGCACGCCAGGCAGGAGTCTACGAATTTTCCCCACAGATCTGAAGTAAGGCAGAATTTGTCTGCTTGTTTTCGCTTGGAACGGGTTGACCGAATGTCGAAGCGTATAAATCGCATGATTTCTGAAAATCTGTTTCTTGATATTGTTTTGTGGAAAAATGGGGGACCCCATTCTTGATCCCACAGACCATATCTATCGTGCCCCCTTGAGCCAAAAGCTCCTCGAGCGTAGCATACAGCTATAAATGCTTCAAGCTCTTCCAAGCTAATAGTCCAATCGTCTACCCCCAACTTTGACCGAGCTTCTTCTTCAGTGCATGTTTTGATCATGCTCAGCATTGAATTCGTAACAGTCTCAATGCACTCGCGAGGGAATCATGTTCAATGTTTCTCTTAGCATATCCTGTTGGACCTGAAGTTTCTTTTAGAACGTTTTGTTGGCCTCTCCTACCTGAGGTATTGCCAGCTTCAACATAGGTCCAAGGTGTTCCATCAGGGCTGAGCTCAACACCACCAACGTTTCTTTTAGGCTGTTCGGTAGACTTCCTGCCTCGCCCCCGCCCAAGAGTTTTTGGTTGCTGTACGATTTCAGGTGTACCTGAGGAGTGCTGGTTCAAATTGTTGGTCACATCATCTGGAAAAAATATTTTCTATTGTAAATAAATTTATATTTTATTCGACTCATTCAAATTTAAAAGCTGAAATTATTTACCTTCCTCACTAGCGTCTACATCTCCAGTTTCTGCATACTGTTGGTTGTCTTGACGAGAAGATGAATGACTGCTCCGTGTACGTCTCCCTTGCGCATCCGTTGATTGTCCAGGTCCAGTCTTTTGTTTTTTTGAGGAAGGCCCTGACCTGCTTGATTCCTCGTTGTCACTCTTTGCGCTCTCCTTATCTTCATCGTCACTCTCCACTTCAGACTGTGCAGGAGAAATATTCTTCAACTCTTCTAAAATCTCTGCTTCAGTAAGCCCCCTTCTTCGAGCCATACCAGTCACACGCTCCGATCACCCGTAAACACAACGCGTTGCGGCCGGTCAATGTGTGCGCACTCGTTGCAGTTAAAGACACTACTGCCGCTGTCCCCACTGCCACGCCAGGCCATCAGTTTGTACCTTACTTTTGCGCGTACGCTCAGCGATCTATTCCCCTACCGCGCGACCCACACGGGCAGAGGCAGCTTGCTGCAGAAACACCCTTCTGCGCTCCGCTACGATTGACGTACCGGTATTTCAATGTTGCTGCGACGCATTAAAGAACAGATTCAAAACACATTTCGATACTGCAACACATTTCTTTACTGCTTATACTTCGATACAACATAATAAAAAAAACACACATCCATATACTTGTTTGAATCATACTGATGACTACCAGTACTATATGAAAATATATAGACTTTCCGATCGTTATAAAAAAAAAATGACACACTGCAATATAAATTTGCATTCCAAATTCACCTGTACTCCAAATATAAACTGTCTGGTCAAGTTTGGGTAAAAACATGACCTACGAATTCATTATTCGTACATATAAACACTAAGGGGTCATTTGACCCCTAACGGTCGACAACATAACAACTACATTTTTTTCCGGAACTGTTCAGAATAAAAATTCTAAATTAAAGGAATAAGTTCTCTAACCAAAAATATTAAAAGCCACGAGAGCACATAAACCAACAACTAATAGGACCGGTCCTACAGAGAGACAAATTTCAAAAGGGGCCAAATGACCCCGTCCGGTCGTTCTAGTGTTCAGCTCTTGCACCAATTGAACTTGGTAGGGATGCCATTTATGTTTCTTTTAAATCTTTATAACTGACCTTTGAGAAATGTCATTATTTGCGGCTAGTTCTCTTGTAGTTCCATGGGGATTTTCTTGTAGAGACAACAGAATATCTAATTCGTTACCTTCTTCGGTTGTTGGACGACCACCCCTATGGCGATCTCTCACATGTCCGAGTTCAGAAAACTTTCTTCCTATAACTGTCGCTCTTGTGATAGGTTGTTTAACAGGATACTTGTTATTAAATATCTCACAAACCTCTTGTGTTCTAGTACGGTCGCCACATCCCCTCAATATTAAAATTTCAATTCGCTCTTTTTCAGCCAAATATCGCACCATTATTTACTGAATTACGTAAAAAAGCCCACAATAAAAACAGATAAACAAACTGATAAACAATTGTCATAATTTTAACGCTGTCAATTGTCACTTGATTTTTTTATTAAAACTTGGAACTCTTGACTGTTAGATTTTTGTTTTAAAACTTTAACGGCAATTATCTCGGAAATTTCAAAATACAGTGCCATACTTTTTTAGCATATTTGGTCGTAGAATTTCATGTTCTTTCCAAATTCAGAAGAGACTAGTAACGAAACAGTGTTTGAAAGTGAAAGCAATAGTGCTAGTGCTGCTGGTAGCAGTTTGAACGATTCAGAGCAGGAAAGTTATAGTGGTAGTGATGATGATGAATGTATCACAGAAGTTGTAAATGATAATCATACATCAGATTCAGATTCAGATCTGGAGAGAAAAGTCTTAAAGAAAATCAATGTAACGTCTTCTGGTCGTATTTCAAGACCTCTCCAGGTTTGAACGAATTTAAGTAAGTAGGTGGTATTATTTTAGAAAGGGGATGTAATAATAGGTGTTATAAAACTATGCTTTAGTAGGGTACCCTGTAAACGTACCTTTAGATGCAGGTCGGTCAAAAGGCGAATGACGACGCGGGTTGGTTGAACAATGATGTCAATAAGTAAAACATCATAAGTACATTAATGTTGTATTTTATCTAAATTAATAATGTATAGTGTATTAAATAAACAACATTAAAACACTAACCATGCTCTAGAAACTTTCATTATTGCTTAATTTCTTGTGATAATAACTAGTTGAAAAATATCTATTTGAATGGTCTAATGGAAATGCCATATTCTTCAATTGCAAGGGTCCTACTTCTAGAATAGACATTCTAACCTTACGTGTAAAAACCAAAAGATGGATCTTTCAATATTTCTACCTCAGCATCGACAGCAGCAGCTTTTGTTGGTGTGGGATTCGTGCATCGGCGTCGGATTTCATATTTTCTTGCTGCTGCTCTATTTGTAGATTTTCCGTAAGCTGTTCCTCCACTTGCAAGCTTGTTGATGATTCTACCGCTGCAGCCGTTGTGGATACAATAAATTTTTTTATGGAGACAGCCAGCCCTTTTTTTATTTGCTCTTTTTCGGACTTTCTCTTTCGATACTGAAAGCCGGAAAGTCTTTTTCTACCATCAGCCATCTGAATCAAGCATAAATAAACTTAAAAAATAGCAAACGAAATGGACAAATAAAAATGAAAGTTTAAAATATGTATAAAATAAAGAAAAATACTTACAATTTAAAACTTTAACTTCAAAAAGCACTATGCGTAGTCTATAACACTTGTATACTGTCGCGAAGGATATCTCGATATAGGTACTACTCGAATCGCATTTATTCGCAAACTAAACTAATCAAAACACAGCGTCAGCAAATGTTAAATAACAGGAAAGTTAAAATCATAAAAGTAGTTAATAAGAAATTAAGAAACACCCTTTAACACGCCTGAAGTATTTTCTATTTAACGTGCAAAGATTAAATTTTATTACTGGTCATAAAATTCAAAACAGTTCATTGCAGATTCAACATTTCCATTTCCTGGCCCTTTCTAGGTAAATAATCTTTGTACTTAATTATGCGACACAAGGGATTTGTGCTTTGTGCAGATTCATTTTACTTCTACTTGTTTATAAATGCAACTGCAGCACAGCTGCTTACCGAATAAGTTTTACAATTTATTTACTTTTAAAATACTATTATGTCTTGGTGCGCTATAAGTACTAAGTATACACAACGTTATTAATAACATTTATAAAATCACCAAAAATCGGCAATTTGCCATTGATGAGAATTACCCAACGAATGCATTCCAAAGTACAAAAGCTACAAAATGTTCTCATTATTTTTGTAACTAAAGTGCATCGGCGCTGTTTTATTTAGCCGATTTCGCCGAATCTCGTATGTAGGTGGTAACCCTTGTGTCGGAAGCGACGTTGTTATAATAAAAATGAATTATACGTAATAAATTGCCCATTTTAAAACAATTCAATACTTTCCATATCAAATAAAAATGCTAAAATGTAGTAAATGCTTTTAGCTTTTACTTATTTTATTTTGCCCCTAGTAGGTTGCCGCCCTTGCACTCCCGGCACGGCTCGCCACTGCATACGTATATTTATAACCCGTCTTTCTTTAAGTGGGAACTTTGCACTAAGATAAAGGGAAACGGATGCATTTCACAGTAATAATTATATCCCCATTCTCGAGTCCGCCATGAGACGCCTCTCTCCGGCACTACTATACTAAGAAATAAATTGAAGCGTTAAAATTATTTTTCTCTAATTACAAGTTTTTAAATCAGAATAATAATATACATAATTATATTTCTTTATCGACACTGCGTTTTCAATCTCGATTGCTTTCTCACTCGCACGATGATATATCTCACTCACTCATTCACATTGTGTCGCGACCTGGAAGGCATTGTTGTATCAATGAGTATATAATAAGAACGGTATAGGATTTTGTGTAATAGGCGTATTTTAGGTTGCCTTTTCTAAGTTTCTCTAATAAATCATAAACGGTGGTTACCGAAAATAGTTTGCTTTAGCAGGTAGTTGAAAACAAGATTTGGTTTACTTGCTGGGTGCTTCATTGTTGCTATGTTGCCGAATATGATTTCTGCGATACTTGTGATTTTTATTTCAGTCAGCTAACTAATCAAACATTTTGACGTATTTGTACAATTTAGGTGCATATTAGCACCTCGTGTTTACTTTATTACAGGTATTAAAATATAATTGTGATTTTCCTGCTTACTGGAAAATCAATAAAAATACTTATCTATATAAATTACGATTATATAATATTAAAAATAATTTGTTTCCCACAGGAATACGGATTTACACGTTATAATTACTAAATGAGTTTGTACAAGCACACCACTAATGAAAATAAAAATAACAAATAAAAATAATTGCTGCACTATTTATTCAAACAAATGAAACTAATTCTAGAAATTAGCAAAATATATAAAGACAATACGAAATATAATTATAACCTTCGTAAAGATTAATTTAAAACAGTTCAGGTAAAGGTTATCCAATACAACTGCATACACAAGGAAAGCGTTTAAAATGAAAACATATACAGTGCGAGTGTAAAGTCTGGAACTATCGCAATAAATCTTTTATTGAACGTTTTGAAAAAATCCTCGAACACGTCAATTTTTATCTTAAATAGACATATTTTACTGTAATCGTCACTTAAAGATCGTCTTTTATTTTTGAGTTATGACGTAAGCGATAATTTTTTTTAAATGGAAACCCTAATTATTTATGGTGAATTTGGTAAAAGCATGAAATTATTAGACCAAATATGCTAAAAAAGTGTGATATTGTATTTTTCAATTTGGAAGATATTGTAAATAATAGTAATGAAAAATCGAAAACACGTCAAATAGGTCAATGATTTGATAGCTTATTTACTTTTTCATTGCGTATAATGTATTGAAATTATTATGAAATACAAAAGAAACAAGAAATAACAAAGTAAAGAAAAACAATTAAATTAAATGTTCGAACTGACCACCATTTTGTGCAAGGCAGTACCCGAGTCTGTACTGAAATTCGTCACGAACTTTACGCAAAGTCTCGGGTGGAATTAATCTTATTTCTGTGCGAATTCTTTGCTGTAGCTCTTCTACTGTCTGTGGGCGGTTTATGTAAACCTTACTCTTTAGATAGCCCCATAAAAAAATTCATTAGGTCGGTGATCTCGAGTCCACTCAACAGTTCCCCTTCTGCCTATCCATCTACCAGGAAAAATTCGTTTAAATAATTCCTAACGCCAATACCAAAATGTGCCGGGGCAACATCTTGCTGAAACCATAATATATCACTTGGTAGATCCGGATCTTCATTGTTCGGATAAAGCACCGCAAGAACAGGAATTAAATCGTTTATTAAAAATTCAAATACTATATATTTGTCGATGAACCCTCGATAAAAATGGTCCTAGAATTCTATCCCTTACAATTCCTACCCAAACGTTGAGTTTTGAGGTAACTGCGTGTGCGTCTCCTTCATCCAGCACGGATTTTCAGGTGCCCAAGATATCGATAGTTATGACGATTCACTGTTCCATTAAGGTGAAATGTTGCTTCATCAGAAAAATGATGCAATTTGAAAAGTCGCCATCGATATTGCACCGCTCCATCATTACCTCACAGAACTCTGTTATGCGTTCAGGATCATCTCCGTTAAGCTCTTGCACTAATTGAACTTGGTAGGGATGCCATTTATGTTTCTTTAAAATCTTTATAACTGGCCTTTGAGAAATGTCATTATTTTCGGTTAGTTCTCTTGTAGTTCCATGGGGATTTTCTTGTAGAGACAACAGAATATCTAATTGGTTACCTTCTTCGGTTGTTGGACGACCACGTATATGGCGATCTCTCACATGTCCGAGTTCAGAAAACTTTCTTCCTATTTTGGAAACTGTCGCTCTTTTGATAGGTTGTTTAACAGGATACTTGTTATTAAATATCTCACAAACCTCTTGTGTTCTAGTACGGTCGCCACGTCCCTCAATATTAAAATTTCAATTCGCTCTTTTCAGTCAAATATCGCACCATTATTTACTGAATTACGTAAAAAGCCCACAATAAAAACAGATAAACAAACTAATAAACAACTGTCATAATTTTAACGCTGTCAATTGTTACTTGATTTTTATTAAAGCTTGGGACTCTTGACTGTTAGATTATTGTTTTAAAACTTTAACGGCAATTATCGGAAATTTCAAAATACAGTACCATACTGTTTTAGCATATTTGGTCTTAGATTTTCATGCTCTTTCCAAATTCACCATACAACATTAGGGTTTCAATTTAAAAAATTATCGTCATAACTCAAAACAAAAGACGACCTTTAAGTGACGATTACAGTAAAACATGCCTCATTTAAGATAAAAATTGACGTGTTCGAGGATTTTTTCAAAACGTTTAATAAAAGATTTATTGAGATAGTTCCAGACTTTACACTCGCACTGTATAGAAAAACCAGTTTATGCATAATTGTTAACTACTTGAAAATTCGTCTGATAACATGTAGTTATGTTTGTACGAGCAGGTTCATTCGCGGGTTTGTCAGATTCTGTAATAAAAAGTGAGTATACGTGTAATAAATTTTGAATATTAATAAAAAGTAATTAAAAGCTATCAAGTTAATGAAATAATAAATCTCCAAAATTACTAACCTTACACCACTTATAATTGTGCCTTTGGCTCAGTCGGTTGATTAACAGGGTAGGTTCACTAAAATGATTTGCTTAATTACCACTTACCATAAATAATAAAAATGTAAAAAAAAGTTAGCTCGGCGCCAAATTGTTTTAAACATCGGAACAATTAAACCGAATGTAAAAATGTAAAAAATAACAATATACAGACTATGTTTATTGAATTAAATGTAATGATGAAATAATGGTCTTAAAATTATGCTTAAAATACTAAATAAAACACTACATAAATACCTTAGAAATTTTTATACACAAACTTTTCTTTTGACAACCTCTGGTATCTAAATATGATTACGGAGAGGTTAACAAGGATGAAGTCATTCTTGCGTCATCATGGTGCAATCTTGACATAATGTTATCAGCCACACCCCAAACTATCTTTTAAAAAATCCGTACAATTTCTTCTTAAAATTTTAAATCCACTTCTTATTGCATTATTTGGAAGTATCCATTCAAAAAATTTGCAATCATAAAATGAAAAATGCACGCAACAACAAAATCAAATGCGTACTTAAAGATGCAATTACGTTGTAAATTGAAGTAATGATATACGTATAATTAAAGTAAAAATTGTATAAATACGTAAAAGAACTCAAAGAAAACAACGTCAAGAAAACCAAAAGAAAAACAACGTCAAGAAAAACCAAAAGAAATACAACGTCAAGAAAAACGCCTAAAAGAACAAATGCTTTAAATTTTATGTAAATGTATTAAAATATCTCTTACCACCAAATTGATGGCGTTTTCACATAAATTTAAATAAAATAAAAAAGCAGCTTCATGCTCGACATTAAACAGGAAGTGAAAATGAAGGATTTCGATCAGAATACTTAACGCAGACGCGTTATGTATCAGATAAGAAATGATGCGTTGCGCAACTCAAATGACTAGAAAACAGTTTATGGGACTATAAATCTTTACGAAAATATGCACTATGCAAATTAAGTTGCCTACCTCAAACCTACAATGTAAAATAATTAAAACTTCTTGTATTTAGAACTAAATGAAGGAAAGATCCTAAATTGAGGTATATTTTATACAACACAAAAAGAGTTGTTACAATTCTAATTAACTTTTTTCAGCCAGAATTAATTTTTAAACATATTGAAAATAAAAATTGAATTTCTCTTTTATTGCAACTTCATTATAAGTACACATATATATAATTGGCCATTAATTAAAATCGTTCAATAAGAAATGTATTTTTTAAAAACATATGAATATTTTCAATTCTAAGGAAAAAAGAAAACGTACAGGTATCCATTCTTGTAATACGACTTTTGTTTTATGTGCGGGCAAGGAGTGGCGCAGCTATTCTGCTACTATGAGTCATTTAAAAATTTAAAATAAAAGTACAGCTGACAACAATGCTGCTTAACAATTGAAACAAACCGTTGATGTTATCTGTAAATGGTTCTTTACTTAGATTAAGGTTAGTTCGATTCCCTGATATGTAGAGGGATCGACAAAAACATCCTAACGGCCGGGAATTTTCTTGCTTACGCTTAAAATCGAAGGATTCGCCTCTTTTTTATTATATGCTCCTTGGTTGTATATATGAAAAATAGATAAAACTAAATTATACCGCTTTCTCAGTCTTCACAAAAACTTGAGATATGTAGTTGTCATATAGGTAAAATTTTGCGATACGAGACTTTCAGTGAATGCTGTTTCGTCCACCCCCACTCCCGAAGGTAACCGATCCTATCCGTACATTGCCTAGTCCGCCCGCGCACAGGACTCGAGGCTGACAACATGTAGACAGACACCTGCTCTTGTTTTTATTTAAATTATAACTGAATTACAGGGGAGTATGACTACATACATACATATCTCAAGTTTCTGTGAAGACTGAGAAAGCGATATAATTTAGTTTTATCTATTTTCCATATATAGAACAATACCTTCCAGGTCGCGACACAGATATATGGCATGTGAGTGAGTGAGATATATCATCGGAGTGAGAAAGAATTGAGATTGAAAACGCAGTGTTTACTAAAGAAATATAATTATGTATATTATTATTCTGATTTAAAAACTTGTAATTAGAGAAAAATAATTTTTAACGCTTCAATTTATTTCTTAGTAATACTAATTCTTACATTTAATATCAAACAAGATTTTTGAAATATCACCAAAACGAAAAAAGGTATTTTTATTGTTCTTGCTATAATAAATGAGGATGTAAAGTGCATTGGTTTTAGCTTAATTATGCAAGTGGTAGCACAACCTTTTAATCTCTAATTTCTACGCCAATGTATTAAATTGGATTTTTTTTTAAATGCGAAACCTTGATGTTGTCAGATTTCCTTAAAGCCTTCATAACAGGATCTGAGGTCCTTTTTTGAGCCATTGTTCAAGACCTATTACAAATCTACGTCTCTTTGACTTATATGAAAAAACAACTTATTCACAACAACAAATCTACGTCTCTTTAACGTATGTGCAAAGAACATCATATTTTCGCAAAAATAACAATTAAAGTCCTTATTTTTTTAATTATACATCTTTTTCTAATCGAGAAAATATAACTAGTAACTGACTAACACCCTTCGTATTCCTCTTCTTCCCCCGCTTCATCTTCACTGGTGTCCCCAGCTTCCCACTCCTTCAAATCTAGAGTGAACTCTTCTAGTCATACCGCACTTAACTTTTGTATTAAACAAGTCAAGCTATATCGACCCTTTAAATACCTTTCACGTAATTTTATACCATTTTCATATTTCTTTGCAAGTGTCCAATAATGTGGTTCTGATAAACAAACTCTTGCCTCATTTTCAGCATAAAATATCTGTGCCGACAAATGCTGAAGTAAACGTCCCACGTCCGTACGTGCATCTACAGCTTTGGTCCATGATTCCGCTGCGTAGCAATTTTAATACCTTAAACACTTCCACATCTGCTTCAAACCTCCTTCCTATGACTTACTACTGCCCTTCCAATTTCTATTTTTCGATTTGACCTCTTCAACACAGGGATACCCCTGCAGGTCAAAATTGATTTCTAGGAATTAACACACACATGGCCTTAACTCGACTAAATTCTTAGAATTGCTTGGTGATCTTGAAATTTTCCCCACCATCATATTTCAGATCGAGCGCTCTGTTTTTAGATTTCTAAGAATTGTAATACACCATTTTCTATTGGTCTACTTCTTAGAATAGACAACCTGTCATTTTGCTTGTTTCCATAAACTGATTCTATTTTCATATATTTCTAAGAATTGCAGTTGACCTTGGTATTCACCCGCGCATGCACAAAACCAGATACAAAAGTCATTGATTTGTAATATGGCACCCTTCGTATCAATAAAATGTAACTTTGAACATGTATTTCTTAGAAATGTAATGTGATATCAATAGATTTTGATCTAGCAGAGCTTGGTTCAATTTAGCCTCAGGTACGGTGAATGAGCTATTTGACTTGTTTTCTGTGGCGGAAACGACTACCGCTTCTGGGAAACGGTTAACTGTGTTGGGCAACATATCCTTGTTTTTGGGAAACCGCTATCTGTATTTGGGAAACGGCTATCTGTATTTGGGGAACGGATCCAGTTCTCGCGGAAACTACCTCATCGTGAGACAAGTCCTGGTGGTTAGGACAGTAGTAGTATGAACCCACGTACTGTAAGCATAATCAATTCTATTTGCACATTACTACTTAAATACCTTAACCACTTCCACATCTACTTCAAACCCCCTTCCTGTGACTTGCTGCTGCCCCTTCTAATTTCTATTTTTCGATTTGACCTTGACTAACTTCAACACAGGGATACCCCTGCAGGTTAAAATTGATTTCTAGGACTTAACACACACATGGCCTTAACTCGACTAAATTCTATGAATTTCTTGGTGATCTTGAAATTTCCCCCACCACCCTGGAACGGATCCAGTTCTCGCGGAAACTACCTCATCCTGAGACAAACCCTGGTGTTAGGAGAGCAGTAGTATGAACCCACATACTGTAAGCATAATCTTTTTATTATTACAAGAATCATCTAACCTTGCTATACGTTTTAGCGTAGAGAACAACCATATCATCCTTCTTGTTTCCTCGAACTGATTCTATTGTTAGAATTTAGCAGCAGGAACGCTTATTTGCTATTTCCAAAACAACAACCTTCATGTTTCCACATACTGATTCTATGTTTAGATTTCTAATGATTCCCCTACATGCCACACCCCATACGCACGACATGCTCGAAAAAGTCAAAACATCAAAAAACGCCGCAATCACCAAAACACACAGATACATAGATACGCGGATATTCAGATACACACAGAGTCAGTAAAAGAACAGTTTAACCTTGATCTGCTTGTTAACATAAACAGCATGTCATTCTTCATGTGTCCACGAACTGATTGGATTGCTAAGAATTGTAATGAGATACCAATAAATTTTAACCTTGAATGTTCAATTTAGCAATACAAGAGCCATTTAACCTCGACCTGCCTTTTAGCATAGACAACCAATCATTCTTCAAATAAAACCTATTCCTGTTTCAACAAACCGCCCTGCGCCCCAGCAGGTGACCTTGACAGCAGTTTCAGGTATTACATAGTGTGTAGCAAAACAGGTTCACTGAACAGGTACCTCACTCACTCATACACACACACTCTGACGCTAATTCTCTATGTTCTCCATATACAAAGCATGAGAGAGAATCACCCACACCTTGCTGGCCTTGAACACACCCCTGCAGGCACCCTTAGAAATTTGACTTCCAATAATTGTAATAAGTTCTAGGAATTAACCCTGACTCAGCCAAATTCCAAGAATTGCTTGAACAGTCTGACCTTGAAAATTCTAAGAATAAACTTTGACCTTGATGCGGAAAACGAGTACGTGCACGGTGAGCCAGGATCACCCTAGCAATGATCTTGAAGATAATACCCCTGCAGGTAGCCTTGAGAATTGATTTCTAAGAATACCCCCGCAGGCAACATTGAAAATTGATTTCCAATAATTGTAATAACACATGGCCTTCACTCGGTCAAATTCTAAGCATTACTTGGTGAAAATTTCCCCCACCACCCTCCATGCGTGACCTTGAAATTGTAAGACTTTGATGCAGGGAACGTGGTCCTCAATGACCTTGACTTTGAAATTAATGACCCTTAAAAGTAAAATCCTCACACCTACAATGAGCTTGCTAACAATACCCCACGCAGGTGACTTTGACAATTCTAAGAATTATTATAAATGAATTAACACCTAGACCTGGCAAGAATTTCATGGTAACCTTGAAAGCCATATAACCTTGAATTAAAAGTCTCACGCGTGACCTACAATGACAAATCCTATTGAATACCCCTGCAGGTGCCCTTGAGAAGTCTAAGAATATACTTCGATGCAGGGAACGTGTACGTGATGGCCAATTATCTCGTTAAATGTGAACGCAAACAGTATAACTAGTGATCTTGAACAATAAACTAATATATACTACTCTTATATACCAACTGCTAACAGTGAACACAAACAGTATAACGCTCGTGGCCTTGAAAAATATACTGAGAGCATCTTCCTATATACCTTTACCCCCAACTGAGTTAGTACCCCCTAGCTATACGTGACCTTGAAGAATATCCCTTGATGTAGGCAGTGTGTACGTGCGCTTCAATGACCTTGTACTTGGATGCAGCGAATGTGTACGAGAGCTTCAATGAGCTTGACCTTGAAAAACCTTGGACGCAGCGAAAGTGTACCTGAGCTACAATGACCATGAAGCGCGGCGCGCTTACATGCACGGTGAGTTAGGATCCGCCTAGCTACATGAAGAAAACACTTTGATGTACGTGCGTTTCAATGATCTTGGAAGCAGCGAATGTGTACGTAATTTGACCTTGACCGAAAACACATAGAAAAAGTATAGTAGAAAAGTGAGCTAGGAGATAAGCCTAGCTATACTACTACCCCCATTTTTATATAATTAGAAACCGGTTGAGCTAGACCGAGGCAACTTAAAGTAAAATTTAATTACAGTAAGCGAAAGCAGCTTACAAGCTAACAGTAACAGTTTCATTAAATATTGTCAATAATAAACCCAATCTCAAATCAGGACACTACAAGAAGGGTAGAGTCAAAAAGCGGAGGGAAAGAATCAAAAGAACAGAAAAGGAAGGTTAGATTGGTATTAGTAAATAACGGTTACGGCGTTGCCAGGAATAGCGCAAACGAATTGCGCCAATTTTAAAAATTTCGAACCGCGGTTGCCAGGCTCGGCGTAAAAATAGGAAGTCTACAGAAAGCGGAATGAGTTCAAACAGACAAGGGAGAGATCGAGCATCGTCGTTGTGATCACTAGAACAGTTTAGAAAGAAAAGGAAAAGCAGGGAAGAAACGCAGGAAGAGTTCGAAAAACGGGAATTGCAGCAAGTGTCCTTCAAAAAAAGTAATAGAACAGTAAGATCGCCTGTAAGAAAAGCCAAATTAGAAGAAGAAAAGAATTACCGGTGGAAAATAAGGGAATAGGGAAAGAAGAAATGGGGGAAATAAAAACAGATGAAATAAAGAATGAATTCCAACAGAATCATGGAGAGCTGACTAAAATTGTGGAGGGCTGGGAACGGAAGAAGCAGAAGTGGAGAGAGAAAAAAAATTAGAAGAGCAGCATTCTCGTTTCTCGCACGTTTCACTTTTTAAAGTGTAACCGTTGTAATCGAGTGAGCATTATTATAATGTATTCTCCTGTTTATGAGCCAACATCAGCGGACATTAGAAATTTTATTGACTTGTTAATAAACTATTACAACATAACCGTTCAAGATGATAATAATAATATATTTTCAAACGCTAAGCTTTCCTTCAATTTTTATTAATAAACTTGTTTTTCCTAACGGTGTTTGAACATACACTAACAATGCTGCAGTTAATGCGAAAGGGCGGTTAGATGGGTAACTACAATAAGTTGAGATTAACTTTCTGTTGCACCCTGTAAGTTAAATCATACTGCTATTTTTGAATTGAGAGCTGATTTTGTATGATTAAGTTAAATCAGTTTGGTATTTTTGAATTGTGGTTGGTTGGTTTTAACAAAGTGTAAGTTAGCCTAATCAGTATTTTTGAGCTGTAAACTAGTTTTCGCCGGCTGTAAGTTATGATTTGATTGATTTGGTTGATTGATTGATTTATTGAGATTTATCTGATTGATTTGATCGATCCAACGTGATTTGTTTGGGATTGATCTGCTTAATTGATTTGATTTGATTAATTGATTTGTATGTTTGAGAAAGCGACAAGGGTGAGACGAACACGATAAACCTCTATTAGAGAAAACTAATTCGTCTTTACACCACTAGACGGCACCACAAACAACCCTAATTAGTCCTAGCAATATATCGCTAGGCGCCGTCTCTATTACAGAAAACATGCGCTAGTTTAAAAATATATCACTAGATGGTGCCACAAGCGAAACCTTAATTAGCTCTAGAAATATAACGCTAGGTGGCGTCACCTTTATTACAGAAAATATTCATTAGTCCATACATAATTAGATGGCTACACAAATTCAAATTTCGCAACAAGGAGGCCGCGACGGGAAAGCCAGACGTAACACAAGTTCCTATATTTGTGTTATAAGTTATCGTTAGGGCCCCTTATTAGAAGATTATTTCCAGCTAGACATGGGAGCCAAGCCAGAGTGTGAAGGCCCGAAAGCAAGTTGCGAAGCCCTATGTCTGCCTTATACGTTAGGTCTCTTATTAGAATGCAGGTTCAAATTTCTCGAAATAAGTAATCAGAATGTAAACACTTCAATACCGATTCAAATTTCCCACCAAGGGACCAGGGGCTAAGACCCTAAAACAAGTTGCGAAGCCCCATGTCTGTCTTATAAGTTAGCATAAGGCCCCCTTATTCTAATAGTTCAAATTTCCCATCATAGATGGCACCGCAAACAAGTTCAAATTTTTGGTCGAGGGGCATGGGCCTGACATTAAGTTGCTAAGCCCTACATCTGTATTACAAGTTAGCATTACACCCCTTATTGCAATGCAAATTCATATTTCCAGCCGTAACCTGCAGAGACGACTTAAATACAGATTCAAATTTTCCGCCAATGGGGTCTCGACAGGGGCCAAAGCCCAAAGAGCAAGTTGCGCAACCCTACACCTCCCTTACAAGTTAGCATTAGACCCCTCATTATAATACAAATTCAAGTTTTCCGCCAAGGGTACAGCGACAATACATGAAGGCCCACGAACAAGTTGCGATCACGACAAGGGGCGAAGACCCGAGAACAATTTGCGATGCCCTATACCTGTCTTACAATCTCGGTCATGTTCGGAGAGGGTTGGAGTGGGGATCACCGAAAGCCTCGCGTCGCGCAATTTTACCTACATGAGACATGCAAATAACGGTGGCTCGAGACGTCAAGTACTTGCAGCGACCAGCAAACAGATTGAGATGATTGGTCACGTGCACTAGGATTTATTTAATCTCATAAGCGGTGTTGACTTAAAGGTTAAATTTGTACGATCAAAGATACCTTTAGTCTAACGGCGGCGCACGGTTCAAATTACAAGACGCGGATTATGGACGCTAGTTTATTGGTGAGACTGATTCGAATCGATCCCACCATTCTAATTGCGCGCTAAAACCTTAGAAGCAACTGCAGAAAAATACTCTGTTACAATGATTGAAGTAAAAGTGCTCACTATACCTGTGGGTCTACAGGGAAAATCATCGGATAATGTCTTGCTGGGTCAATTACCTAAACGATGTATCGTAGGTTTTACCGCAAAATAAAGCCTTGAGAGAGATAATGTGTAAAGTTTATTGACTTTCGCAATAACTGTAACCCGTTAGTGCGATTCTTAGCTATATGAAGCATCGCAGAGATAAAATTTTGCCTATATGATTAGATTTGAGGTTTGTTAAAGAATTGCTGGACACTTTTCGCAATAAAGTCCACTGCCCTTATCCGTCTGTATACTTTGAGGTACCTTTGAAAAATAACCTAAAATACGTCGATTATAGAACATGTAGTTTTCAGCTTCAGAGCTTGTCTTCACGCCATCTTGCTAAATACATCGATAACGGTCAGTATATAATACCAGTCATTATATTTACTTAGATTTCATATCGCAAAGACCCGCCTGTCATAACTCAACAAAAATGTTACCCACAATGTACCTGTTTCGAGTAAATTTCACACTAGAGGTTTATGTATAGTGTACGCTACTTGTTTCTGTAACCGTGCTCTAATATCTTCCCTAGGGCATGTTTATAAATCTAAGTTCTTTTTAACAGGGGTGTTTCTGCTAAGGCAGAGCTTGTATGTAAAATAGACTTATGTGTTGGTATGCCAATCCGATTATCGGTAAAACCCGAAAATTTAAAAATCGTACTCTAATAAGCTTAACCTGATTGTAAAATCTAAAACCGTTTTTTTGAGAGGTATTTCTGATGAAACAGAACTTTTATGTATGTAAAATCATATAGAGGCGAAATCTAGCTTAAAGAAGAGGAGACAGACAATTCGCTGCATACTTCACAATATTAAATAACCTGTTTGCGCAAATATATATTTGGTTTTAGCTGTTGACGGTTTGATAGGCATTTTATTCTAAGTTAGTTAGTAATTTAATTTAATTATAACAGCTTCGCAATTGTACTGCATCTCTATATGCACGGTGTTTATTATTATTGTTTACATCCAATTGCAAAATCGTACATTCACTTTTGTATACCAACAAGTTAATTCACTGATACCCATTAACTGTTTTATTAGTATTATATTGAATTTAACAGCGTATTTAAAAATCAATTGTATATGTTATCTTTATCTTGCTTAGCTTCTTTAATATCAAAAAATAATCCAGTTCTTCATTAGCTTTACAAAATAGACCAAAATACGATCCCCACGTGGGCATATAAAAAAAAGCGCTATTGCATCGGGGTAGAAATGATTATTATTTCATCTAATATTCAGACCTAAATGTTTTTTTTTGCAGCAGAAAATTTTAAAATATTTGTAAACACATTAATTAACGCCATGTCGACGACTGATTGCCACTTTCCAATCATAATGAAGTTGTATAACTGTTTAGCACGTGCTAATACAAAATAAAAATGCCAAGCTAATAAAAGAAGTGAACTCTCAAAGGGGGCGTAAATAAAGTGACCGTTAAAATGGAAAGGACTACAAAAGGAAATAAAAAAAGAAGCCATACACCAAATAATAAGACGTACAATGTAGAGAATCTGAAACAAAAAGAATGCAAAGAACAATTTGTAAAAGAAGTAGAGGACCTAATGGCGAAAAACGTGAACGAACAAGTATAGAATATTGAGAAGTACTGGAGAAATTTAGAGGCAAGTCTGGAAAACGCAACAAATAAGGTTTTAGGGAAAAGAGGGAAGATAATATTAAATAAATGGTTTACTTTAGACTGCGTAAAAGAAAAGGATAAGAAAATAGAAGCGAGAAGAATTATGCTACAAACCGGGAGTGCAAAGGACATAGAGACATAAGCAACAAAGAAAAAAGACCAAAACGACGTATAGAGAAGCAAAAAGGAACTTTTGGAAATAGAAAGCAAAACAGATGGACCGATATCGTTTAGGAATGAGCAGGGGGGACAGAATAAGTGATGAGGAAGAGGTATTATAAAGCTGGAAAAATTATTTGCAAGGATTATTAAATGGAAATAAACCAAATGGAGAGGAGGAAACGGCACAAAACAAGAGAGAGTGAAGAAAAAACGGTCCCAAAAGACTGGACGATAGCTGTACTAACTCCAATCCATAAAAAGGGAACAAGGGTAGAATACAAAATTATAGAGGCTATTAGATGTGGCATGTAGGTTCTACTAACAGCAGTGAGGAACAGATTATACCCCTATACAGATAAACTAATGAGGGCTGACTTTTAGACAGGCAGGTCGGTTACGGATTAAAAATGGATATGTGTGAGAATACAACAAAGATATTCACCTGACCTTTATAGATTTTGCAAAGCATATGACTCAATAGACAGAGAAGGACTATACCGTACCATGGGTAACTTAAAATCCCGCGAAACTCATTAAGTTGATACAGAACTCAAAAGTACAAGTCAGATGGAAGAACGAACTATCAGAAGGGTTTCAAGTGGTAAAGGGAGGTCAAACAGGGTGATCCGCTTTCAAGATCCCTCTTAAATCTAAATTTGGGAGGAGTAATAAGAAATTGTAAGATAAACAGAACAGGTAAAATAGTCAACCCGAAACTCCAAGGTTAAGCTACGCGGATGATCTAACTATGATAGCGCATAACAAAGAGGATCTGGAAAAACTAATCAAAAATCTGGAAGGCAAAGCGAAGGAGGTGTGATTGGAAATAAATGAAAACAAATCAAAATTCGTAGTACTGAGGAGCCAGCAGGGCAGAGCTGGAAATCAAAATCTGGAAATAAGATAAGAAAGAAGTTGAAGAAACAAGTCTCAGGATTTTGAAAGAAAATAGGGCAACGATAGCGATGACATCAGTGTTAAAATCTAACTATGTGTCACAAAGTGCAAAAGTACGTATATGTGCTAAAACCTATAATAACATATGGTTGTGAAGTGTGGAACGTAGAAGTAGTTAAAAATGTGAAGCCAAGAATATGGGAAAGAAATCTTCAGAAAAATCTACGCTGGCCGAAAGGAGAATGGATTATGGCTTTAGCAAAGAAGAACAAATAAAGAATAACAGGAGCTGTACAACGATCCGTGAATAGTACACTTCATAAAATAACAAAGAATAAGGTGGCTGGGACACGTTGGAAAACAACAGGGAGACCAAGCAAGTGATAAAAACCACGGCGCCAGGAGTGAAGGCAAGAAAAGCAGATGGAAGGAGGAGGTGCTTCAAGACTTGTGTTTGGAAGTTGAAGACTGACGGGAAAAATCTATAAACCGTGGAGAGTGGAAACAGATTATTATGGCGATGGGTCGTTGCGGCCTGTGAAAGTTTTTGTTTAAGTAACATGAAATTTTAATACATTTGTTATAACAATACTTATTTTAAAATTTGTGTTTTATTTTGTTCATGGGACATAATATAAAATAATGTAAATATAAACACCTGATTGACCACTGGTGAAAATTATTACACATTTGATTGAAAGACTGAATTTATACCAACGTGGCATAATATACCAAATATTTAGTTGAATAAACGGCAGGTTTGACTAAATGTATACCTACTTAAATTATGAGCATCTGAGTGAGTTGTATCAGCTAACAGTACCATTTTCATTAAACATTGTCAATAATAAGCTTAAACCCAATCTCAAATCAGAGAAAGTCTGCCCTCAATAATAGATAGCTTTAGAAAATTCAAAATAATTACATGTATAATCAACAGTACTGTAATGAAAAGAGAAGCAATAATTTTAATAATTTTTTTATCTTACTTAATACGTTCATAACTTAGACAACATTGTAAATACAAAAAAAAATAATTTATGTGAGATGGACGTTAAAAACTTCATGTCAGATAGAGGTTAATGGACATATAGATGCTAACTTGAAAACATTTCAAAGCCGCCCTCTTCTATAAAATATCGATAATACAGTTTAAGCAATTTCAACTCTATTTAATTTTTAGACTCCTTTGGGTATAAACGAAAGTTATGTAAAATTAAATTTTCTTTAAAAAATATGTTCGCACATTTTCCTTGTCATGTGTGGATGCTTTGAGTGTCATATATTTTTTTCTTTCTTTCACTTCATTGAAGTTTTGGTTTTTAAATATTAAATTGACGTGTCTTTTGCCGTAGATTTTTGTTGACCTCAAGGTAAAGCTTAGTATTGTAGTTCGAATCAAAATTCCGTTAACTGCACATCGTTTTACTTTTAAAACAAACAAAAATGGTTAAGTTAACAGCTATAAAATTCACGAGTTAGAATTCGAAACATGTTTCTCGTCATCTGGTCATGTTTGATCATCCCCAAGCGTCATTAATAATTATCAAAATAAATATAGGCTATTGTGTTGAATTCTGGACAAAGGTGGAAAACCTTAGTAATAAACAACAATCTAAAATCTAAATCATATCATCAAACATCACCATGCAAGTACTAACGCCGGCTATTTAAACAAATTTTAACGTAATAATTGTTATCGAGATAGTGTACCTAATAGAAACCTAATCCTAACTTATTACTCTATGTAATCAAAAGACAAGTTTGTGCGATTTGCATGCCGTTGATTGGTTAAATGCTAGTGTTATCAAGAGACACCTCAACACAATACGTGGATATCGTTAATATAGCATCTCTTGCAAATCTGTCCTGTAGTGACAGCATTTTCTGAAGTTTACCCCAGCTTAAAGAATTGCATATTTTGATTTTCAATTTACATTTACGCTGGAATATAGTAATCCTTTCATTTGTTAATTGATGGAAGCTTCTTAATATCAAGGCGGTTGAGATTATTTATGGATATAAATTTGTTTACACGACTTTATTATTAAAACCAGCAAAAAAGAGAACAATTTTGCGTTTTCATCTTACTAAACCGGAAACAATAATTTATTTATTACATCAAATGGTTTATAATTATTAAATGTAACAAAAAAAATCTCTTTCCCCCACCATTTTTAATCGGACACGTCACAATTAAAAGGGGTGGACGTGGGCGAGTAACGTGACCCGCCTTCGCCCACGTGGCTACGCCCACTTTCAGCTGATTGGTCGTGCGCGCATACAGCAGCAGACCGTGCGTTCTGATAGGAGGGGGCTAAGGGCAGTCCACTCTCCCTGGTTTCTGATTGGCCCTGAGGCTCCGGCCATCCTCCAGGCTCCGTGTTTTGGTTGGAGGCCTAAAGCTATTCTGATTGGTTGGTTTTGTTTGTTTGTGACACAATCTAGCAGTGTATTTTTAAAACTAATGAATGTTTTCTGTAATAGAGGTTGATCGGGACTCCACCTAGCGGTATATTTTTAATAGTATATGTAGGTCCCTGTAATTGTTATGACGGGAAAATTGGAAATTTGGAATAGTATTCTAATAAGGGGGCTCATATACTATAGGCCTCCGGAACTTGTTCTCAGGTCTACATCCCATTGTCGGGCCTCCTGGTTGTTTTTGACGCCATCTACTCGTGTATTCTTATTCTTTAATAGAGGTTGATCGTTGCTCCACCTAGTAGTAGTCTATTTTAAAAGTCAAATTAACTGTTATGGTGAGTAATTTGAAGTATGCTATCTCATAAGGCACCGTTAGGACTCTTAAACTGGCCCACTGCAGAAATCTCATTGTTCGTGTTTACATTCAACTTTCCGTTGTTTTTATAGAAAAGAGCAAAAGGTTTTAATAGTTTTGTTACGTGTAAACAATAACTATATAGGATAAATCCAATATTGATCATCACCTGATGTGGCATATGTACACACCGTGCATAACAACGTGTCTCCTGTTGACAACCTTACAACGCACGACCAACAGCTGGTGTAACTTGGAGTGCGGTTTTCACAATATGTATCCCACATTTTTTGCAAAAGTGTTGCTTCTATAACAAATGTATAGGGTTAATGATAATAATAAAATATAATAATACCACAATATTTGAACAATATTCTTCATCACCCGATATGGCGTGTGTACACTCTGCATCACTTCTATTCTATCTATTTCTCTACATCCTTAGCGTTTTTAAAAGGTTTAAAACATGTTGATGTATTTAGAGAAATTAAAGCCATATCTGTAATTATAATATAAAAAATCTCCACAAGTAAATAGATAAATACGGTATAAAACCAAAAACGATTACTTACCAGTGTTGTTGATAATCGTATTGAAGAATCCTTGGAAACTGGACAGGTGAGTGTATAACTGCTACTTTTTTGTTTCTTATTTATATTTACGTTACATTCACCTTTCTGCGATTTGTTTATAAATATAAATTACTTAATTGTTTTCCCTAATCAATTTAAAAGTAAATATTTTGTGTTTACATAAAGAGTTATGGTTTATATAAGGGTGAAGTACAATTACGGATACTATTTTTTTTATTTATAGAAGTAACCTTTAACATAGCATGTTAGAGGTATTAATCAACGTTTATAATATGGTTAATTATGTCTTGATTTGAAACTTACCTCTGTCGAAAGGGTCTGTAATTGAATAATTAATTTTAATACGTAAAATATGTTTAAAGAAGGTATAACGATAATTATCTTTAACATGTTAATATCAGCTTCGGTGTCTACACAGGCGAACTTCATCACGTGATTGAGATATAGATTAAAATATAAACAGAGTTTGTATTAAAAGACTTACAGATAAAGATAAAATGTAAGATTGGTTGTCAAAATGCTTTAAAAAAATTCATAATACCGTGTTATCTACAAAAAAAATCTCTAAGACGTTTTAGAAAAACGTGTTAATTAGGTAATTACATAAAAGGTGGCTTGTTTTCCTGTTTAAACCTGTTCACACAAAAAACCCCGGTAATTAGATTGTGTTTTACACTTTATACGTCGTATTAAAAACTGTTACAATGTCAACTTCTAAATATTTTCTAGAGTGAACTGATGTCTGAAGATAAAATTGTGCAACTGTACTATCACATCATTAGTCGTGTAGTTGGTGATGAAACCGTAAGCGAAATGGAAATAGGACGTTTCCAGATAATACGTGACGCAATGCAAAATATTCAGAGTGAATTAATCACCCTACTAAGAAATATTTTAGCTATCTTAAAATTTGTTGTTAATATTTCGCTATGATTCTAGATGCTCGCTAAAGTGCAAGGTAGTGTTAGTGGTGGTGGTTGCGGTGGTAGCCCATCATCGTTTAAAAACACTGGACGTGCCGATGTAGGTAGAATAATTTTTATAAATGCAAAACTGTATTGGTTACTGTGTACGCTATCATATTTTAAATGTTTACGTAATTCAAAGATGGTAACCGATATATTGTTTTATATACCATCAACTTCTTCAGCGGCCAATGATGCTACGTTCATTTCTCTTCACAGTCTACAAGTGGAGCCTTAGATCTCTCATCTTAATTTGTATTTTTAATCTCATAGTACACACGGAGGAATGACAAACAAGACACCGGAAACCATATATGGCGGTGGTGGCGTTAACTCAACACACGTTGAGAATAATAATAAATACTTTGAAACGGTGTTTACGGGTGAAAGTACATCAAGAAGTTTAACATAACAGGGAAGAGGGTTGTATTTAAATTTAAGGATGCTGATTGTAATCAATCACCAATTACATGGCTTAAGGAAAGCACCAATAAATTTTGTATTTTCAATCTTATTAGTTGATTTCTTTCATACTAAGGTGTGTTTACTAAAATCACATTTAAGTTTCAGGACTCGTTAGATAAATTGTTAAGTGTGTGCAGAATTTAATCCATCAAACCGAGTTGGTATAGTGCTGCCTAATGACAATTTCCCTGATAAGCCCTTAGGATTTTCATTCCGCCGTCCAGACCACTAAACTCCACTGTGATGATGGCGATGCTAGAAAAAATCTTGAAGAGTAATGTAAGTTTCATTAATAATACGTTGAATTTGCAAGTAGACCGAGTTGTTTTACCTGTGAGGTATGGTGGTCCAACACGTTAGAGAATGACGAGTGTTAGTTTTGCAGAGTTTTGCGAACGTAAAATGGTATTATATTTATCAACAATAAAGATAATTTATGTTTAGTACGGGCATTAGCGGTGGCCATAACTGTAGCCGAGGACGATCCTCAATTGTTATCCCTTAAAAAAGGGATACACTATTTTGGAATAGATGTCGCTAATGTAGATATAAATAACGGCGGCAGTGTTGAACACATACAATAATTTCAAAATTATTTAATTAATTAGACCATAGTTATGTATAACCACAAACTAGGTACAACAGTGTATTTTGAGAGCCCAAGAAGTAGTCAACACCGTAAATCTTTAAATTTAATTTTTGAAGACGAGCATTATAATGTGATTACTAGCTTTACCAGCGCCTTTTCAACAAAGTATTTTTATGAATTCTCTAGGTTTAGAATCGGTAACAACGTACGTCATAAGAATCGTCCTTATATCTACCAATATATACCAATCTTTTAACTCTATCGCTTGTGTTGAGTGTAATAGAGACTTCCGCGGACACCATTGCCTACAGCACCATAAACTTACAAGTCTTTGCAGCAAACTCCTACGTTGTCGAACATGTTAGTGAGTGTGTGGAATGCTAAGAAGTGCGGTTTTGCATATTGCTCTACCTGTAACTCCGAGAGACCCATCCGTCATTTTTGTTACATGTCCAAGAACAGGACCGACGAGAAAAAACTCACAAAAGATTTTATTTTTGCCTTTTACGATTTCGAGCGCCGCCAAGATACTTCCCACTAACAAAGGTAACATCTTTATCCACACTCCCACGTTGTGCGTTGCTCAGAATGTCTGAAACCATTGTATTAATATCAATAACGATATTGAGCAGGGTTTCGGATATTGTGGGTAACGTCAACATATATTTTCCACTTCACCTGTATCTGAACTCCTTACCTACATCTCCTCACTCAGGAATCGTGCATCCCACAACTACAAATCCCATAACTACCAATTTATCTTAAACGAAATCCTAAAGAAACCCTCTGCTTAGAATCCCAAATCCATATGTAACGGTACTAAAATTATGTCCCTCGCCTGTAATAATAACAAAATTCATAGACAGTTTGAACTTCATACCCATGGCCCTATCAAAACTCCCTAAAACCCTCAATTTTCCCGGAACAAAAGGTTACTTCCCTCATCTATTTAATACAGTGCAAAACCAAAGTTATGTTGGCATTTTAACAGGCATGCACTTTTACGGTGTCGAAAAAATGTAGCCCAGCGCTCGACCAGACCTTATGAAGTAGTAAAATGAGGGCACTCGTTTTAATTTAAAAAACGAAATAGTGCATTATTGTGTGCAAGACGTGAGTATACATAGAAAAGCCTGTCTTGAGTTTTGAAAGAGATTTGTCGATGAATACAAACTCGGTCCTTTAGAGAATGCTGCACGAGCGTTGGTGCTTGTAGCCTGGTTTTCCGCAGAAATTATTTATGATTCTCATGACTTTTTCAAAACTGGGAAACTAGGAGCCCCGAATATGTTCTACTTGCGGGCGTCTGGTTGCGGTCAATCTGCGAGCTTACTGCACTTCGGTTCTTCAATTATTTTGCCTATTGTAGGCGTATTTTTGTGAGTCCGTGTAGTGTGTGTAGATGGAATATCATTTACAAGAATCTGAGCAAATACCTGTTGCGCTGTTTAAATGATCTCCCTAGCGTTGACAGAATTTAGGCGAGTACCTTTCTATTCAATGATTGAACGATCGATTACGTCTGGTGTTTAACCCGGCGTAGTATCGGTCATCAGCCTATGAGTAACATTGAGTGGTTTGAATCACGTGCATTCAATCTCAGATTTCAGGAGCTATAAGCCCCGTTATCTGTAGATGATGTTCAGGTGGCGGTGTGGTATTAATGATAAACGACGGTATAAGATGATAACTTGATGACAAACCGTTTGACACGTACAAAGAACGAGATGTTGGCGGAACAGTATCGGCGTAAAAACAGATGTCGGCGGAACGGATCTGCATAAGAACCATAAGTCCGATAGCGCGTCTCGCTGTTTTATAGAGGGCCCGCGAAATGCAGAGACGCCTTCTTTGTAGGGGTCCTCAGGTCGGGATTGACGGACAGATAGCAGGGGACTCTGAATAGAGAAACTTTCAATGTTTTTGAAATTAACGTCGGAGGGGATATAAATTCATTATTTGATAAGATCTGTGAATATTAATAATTAATAACCAGAACAATTAGCAAATGATCGATAATAAAAAGAAAATGTGGTAAAGGACGCTGGCTCTTTACAACATATCGAGGTTCGACATACTTGTCACTATTTTTTCATTAAAGAAAAACGGTCAATACACTTTTGTGCTGGATACGGCACAGAAAACATTCAATTTTTGGAAATCCCTTTCATGTTGGGTTTTCCGTAGCCCATATCCGAATATTGTGACGGTTCAGCTTGCCAACTTGAAATGTCGCTTCGTCAATGAACACCAGACGGTTGACAAATTCGATCCTCCATTGCTTCCTGAATGTTAGTATAAAACTCGATTCGCTTGACGTAGTCGTCTGGTCGTAAACTTTGTACCATCTGTATACGATACGGTTTGAATCGCAATTGCTTCCACAAAATTTTCCACACAGTTTTCTGCGGAATACCAAGTTCACGACCTGCTGTACTGGTGGACTTTTATGGCGAACGCACGAAGCATTGTAAAACCGCATCCACAGTTGCGTCACGCACTCGTGGTCTTCCGGTGCTTTTACGTTTATCAAGTACACCTTTGGTCTTGAATTGTCGATACCATCGCAGAATGCTCTGATGACCTAGAGGATCAATTTGGTATTCCCGTCGGAATGCACGTTACACTGTAACAGTCGATAAACATCGCGCGTACTCTAACACACAAAACTCTCTCTGTTGCATAGTCGTTATTTTGACAACTGCAGATGTCACTTGGGCGTGCGCATGACAAGCAACATCCGGTGGCGCGCGTTTTAAACTTGTAGGTTGTCGCTGTCTATAGACATGTCATTTACTATTCTATCTGTCATACTTTCCGAATTATAGCTTTGTCAAATCCCATGATTCTTTTGTACTAACCCGGTATAAATGTTATCGTTCATTTTATGTTCTTCCTGATTTTGGTGCCTTTCCTATTGCAGGAATCTCCACATTAATTCCTGAAAGTACTTTCTACATGTCGCCTTCATTGAATACGCGGACAGTGACTATGCTAAGTATAATTGCTGTAATTTTGTCTTCCAAAGATTGTATGTATCCTTTTCCCTAAACAAGATTCTTATGTTACATTAGTGTTTATGGTTAATTGACGATTTGGTAATGGTTATTAATGATACTAGTTTGTGCAACGTTAAACCGCAAGATGATTCAAATAGATTTTATTCGCACAGTTATAATACTTATCTTTTAGGTATTAAATCGTGTATTTTTTATTTGTGTTTATATAAATTTACAAAGTAGGCATAAATTTATGAAATGTGAAGATTGAAAAAATAAATACAACCCTGCTATTAATATAACTGTGTGATAAACGTATTAAGATTCCATAGATGGCTTTGTACGTTTATCAAACTGTTATATTAATAGTAGGCTAACATTTGTGTTTAATATTTTCATATATCACAAATTTATTTTGACTTCTTAAACAATTCTTAAGATATTAACATTTACCGAGGACAACTGTAATCGTTATTGAAACGTAAATTTATATAAAGATAAATAAAAACATACACGATTTTAAACTTAAAAGATAAATATTTTACATATATGTGTGAATCGTGAAAGTTTACATTTTCATATTTATTCGCATAGATTTGATTTATTTTAAAATACCAGAAACGCTTTCATGAATTAAAATTCAAAATTGTCAAGTGCCCATGTTAGTTAATGTCATGGTAACCGCGATTGTTGATTGTTTTAGTTTTGACTTTTGCACCTTCATTATTGGCATCCAATTTTGTGCTATAGGTTTAGTTTTAGTAAAAAAGAATATTAATATAGGCGATTCTATTTCCGTGAGTGTCCCTTCGGATTTCATCAATTTTTTTTTATAATTAATTATAACAAGTAGAAGTGATGACTACTTAACTGTCCTTTTGTTAGTTTTTACTTTCACATCCAACGGATGCGAAGTACTGTATCGCTAAAAAAATTTTCAAAAATTTTATTTGCTCAATCGCTTTAAAATGTCCAAAAACAAGATTTGAGTAAAAAAAATTTTGTCTGTGCGTGCGTGCGTGCGTGCGCGCGCGTGTGTGTGTGTGTGTGTGTGTGTGTGTGTCGTGTGCCGTGTGCCGTGTGCCGTATGTCGTGTGTCGTGTGTCGTGTCTCGTGCGGCGTGCGAGTGCGTGTGCGTGTGCGTGTGCGCGTGCGCGCGCGTGTGTGTGTGTGTGTGTGTTCCATAACTTTCGAAGGACAACGTATCAACTTGAAATTAGGCACACAAATAGATGTCAACTACCCAAAGCGACTGATTGTTTTCGGGGTCAGTCGGGTATGGGGAAAGGGGTAAAATTGGAGGGTAAGTGCCCCTTTTGCAAATTATTATTTTTTTAGATTTTTTCCTTTTAACATGTGATTGGTAATATATATGTGAGTATTTTTTGTTCCTATAATTTTTCTGTACAACAAACGATTTAAAAGATATTAGATAAAACCGTCACTTTAAAAAATTGGGTTTTTCCTAAATATCTCCCGAACTACTTAACATATTCAAAAAGTGAAAATACCATTAGATAGGATTTTGTAAAGTTAATGGTTTTCGAGTTATTTACAAAAAAAAACGTTTTTTTGATGTGGAAGTATGATAAAATTTACAGCGGTTTTTTATTTTAGAATTTACATGTTTTTATGAAGTTATTTTTATGGTACTGAGTATTATGCCCATGCCAAATGTGTCATAATGATACCGTCGTAGATTGAAAGTGTTTATAATGTCAATATTAGCTCTTTGCCAACATAGACTAATAGCTGCAGCACCACGTCCCACACGATCTGCAACCAACATCACGATTAGTTAGCGTGGCTTCTCGTAGCAGTTTAAATAGAGAGACGTTTGGATAGATGATCACGCCACTGTAATCATTCACGAGTATTAAACAACTTACTGTCAAAATAGGAAATATAATCGGTTACATAGTGCGTTTTAGTGGCCAAATCGGAAGTCTTTAACTTATTTACTTATATCATTGAGTAAAATTCAAGTTATTTTTTACTCATTGCTTATACTTATGCAAGTATGCTAGCGTAACTGTGTTTTTAAAGAGTTTAAAGGAATAAAAAGGGAAAAGTAGCATTAAATGTGAAAGATTGTATAATTAAAAGGTTAAAATCTGGATAATGTTCATAAAAAAAAACTATTTCAGTTACTTGCCATTTAATTTACTATCCACAAATACTATTCTCGTCTTTCAATGACATGCGTTAAGAAAAACAGCATCTGTTTATATTTAAAATAATACAACGATGCCAAATCGTGGGACGCAGTAGTGGTAAGAATTTAACAATTAGTATATTATATGTATATTTTTTGCGCCTCAACATTACGCAAAAGTAAGAATATACAGAAATCGTAGGTTCTGCTATCACTACTGGGATCTCATTTTTTTTTATTTTTTAGATTTTGGCGGAATAAGAAGAGGTGTTAAAACAAAACATATACAGAATTATAGCTCCTATATAGGTCTTACTGTTGCCTCTTTTCTTGTTTTTTTTTAAGTAAGACGAACTTCCAAGCGAAGGGAAAACTACTTCGTCCGATATACGGACGCAATAGAGCGAAGGACGCAGCAGTATATAGAACTACAGAATGCGTATATATATATATATATATATATATATATATATATATATATATATATATATATATATATATATCTCGCGCAACCAGAGATGATTCGGGTCGCTCCGTATACGACATTGCGTTCGGGAACGATCGTCAAGTGTAATAGCTAAACATCACATACCAGTGGCGGCGTAAATAAACTTTGGTACATGTAAAATATTACAATTAAGGTTTATATTATTTTATTAATTTAATAATTTATATACATAGTGAACATGTAGAATTACTTAAACTATTAATATTATGTAATAAAAAAATGAATCACAATCACTAATGTCTCCATCGTGGAGCGTCATTAGTTATTCAGTATTAGGGCTGTTGCACACCACTATTCTATAATATCGGTCGTTCTAAATTAAAGGTACACTCCCTAGGGGACATTTAGTATATTACATGTTATTCCTTTGTTTCAATGGCTTAATAATTAATAAATTTTAATAATTAATGACAGTTAAACATGCTTTCTAATTTGTTTACTTGTAAAATATATTTTTACATGTATTTTTTTAATATCGTTGTAACGAAAGATTTTGACTTGCGGTTTTCGCCAATTTCTATATTTTTTCAGGCCCTTTTTCGTTGGTTAAAAATATTTATAAATTACGCACTCGCGGTTTATAATAAAACTATTTTGGACATATCTTGATAACGCCGATTTAAGAGAAAAGGCCGATTATCTAATTTGGTGTTGATGTACGCGCCCTAGTGGCCATCGCAGGAACCTGAAAACAATGTCCAGTGATTTCTCTTGTCCGATTTACCTATTAATATTTCTTTCTAATGTTGTCGGATTGACCTTAGTTGGCCACCCGGTACACTACCTCGCGTGTTTCACTGCGTATTACTTGTCCGTGCATAATCACGATATGGTATTACACAGTTACTCTTGTTATAATTTAAAACGAGAATGAACGCAGGTTATGCATTGTCAATTGAAACTGATTGCAACCATAGTTAGAGTAATTAACATAAGTAATAAAAATAAAAAAGACGTCCACTTTCACGTAATCGCGGAATGTTGTTTGTATAATAAAGGGAAATTTCTTAATCTGTATTTTAAAAACATACTAATTGCATTAATTGGTTCAAGTTGAATGTAAATTTGCAATTTTGAGAAAATGTTTATCCACATATTTTATATAACTTTGTATCTGAAGAAGCCATTTAGTGTCTTACTACCACTAACAATACAAATATAATATTTTTAACATGACACACTTACATAAGTACCGAGGTGTTAATTATGTTTGTATATGTATATACAATGACGTAGTATACTTAAAACAATTTATCTCCGACGATACTGAAATTCTCAAATTACCGCGGGTAGAATATTTGAAAACGGACAAACGCGGATATAACCTCAAAATCATCTCTGGTTGCGCGTGCTATAATATATATATATATATATATATATATATATATATATATATATATATATATATATGTTTTGGTTACGCATGGGGTCGAAATGGAGTGCAGAATTACAAAAAAGTAACTGTCGAGCAATCTTCAACCTTTTAGGTCCAGTAGAAGAAATTATGTAATCGATAATATTTTGATTAAGCATTGGTATGAAGTTTTACGATTGCCTGCTTACTATCGTCAATATACCCTTTTGGAATGACATGGCTGTTTTGTAAAAATACAATGAGGCAAAATTTTTGTTCGCACGCGGATAAGACTATTCAATTGATCAATTTTTCGATTGAGAATATCCCACCTGTTATTATAGCACTAGGAGAATCCGATTCAGAATCAGATAGTGATATGGATTTAGACTCTTCTGGTGATATAATGCAGTTGGAATAAGGCCCCACTTTAAGACATTTAAATATTTGGTTTGCCTCAGGTCATCCGTGGAGAGGAAAGCAGCAATTTTGTGATCAATTCCATTTAGCTAGGACTAGAGTAGCTAAATTTGAGTTAGAGTCAAGAAAAGAACGACGCAGAAAATTTCATCACGAAAGCAAATCTTCACAATGGTTTACTTATGAAAAAGCGCTGGATAGGTTAAGTGAAATGGCTACATGTTGATGTGCTGGTTACCCATTGACTTAGCGACTGAAAAACTAAGTAACATACTTCTACTTCATGAGAAAGAGAAAAATGCAGTAGGTAAATTTTATCACGATAGCAAGTCTTCATAATGGGTTACTTATTACAAATGGGGTAGGTATTTTAAAACCAGTTTTTTGACTACTAGCCAAGAGTGCACAGGTGTACCACTTCGTAATCTTCATGCTCCTTTCCCGCACAAGAACAATGCGCCCATTTGTTACATTTCCAGCACTGAACCCACCCTTCAGTTGATTCCGAGTACAAGCAATTACAATAAAGACATGCTGCATCAGCAGTTGCAGGGTCTGATGTGGTTAAATCCTTTCTTGTTCGCTTTTTCGTATTGGAAAATGTGATGTTTCTTTTCACTTGCTCCGCCCTCTTGTTTTTGTCTTCTTTTAAAGTTGCTTTTTTTCTTATTTTTTCCTTTTTCAACTGCTTTCCTATTTTCCTATCCCTTTCTTCTTAAAGCTCGTTTTTACACGGCGTACAAGTGAGGACGACTGTTTTCCTCGCTTTCTTTTCGGACGTGCTGTTGTGCTGCTAACGGCAGGAATATGGATTATGTCCTCCCGATAATTAAAGACTTCTCTGGTGTTACATATCCTGGATGCTGCTGTGTTGGAGTTAATAGTATAGTAGATTGGTTTTCCATTTCGAAGCACTTTCCATCTATCCAAAAGGAATAAAATGGTGTCTTTTGAAGGAGCTAATGAAGCTTTTGATATGCTTGCGGTTTATTATGAATGCCTTCAGAATGCTGCAGTAGCTAAAAAAGTTTACTCGGCTCGATATCCAAATCGGCGTCCTTGCGATGTAAGAGTTTTTCCCCGATTAGTGGCGAGCTTGCGAGCCAATGGTAGTTTTCGGCCTACGTTTCAACGGCATAGAATTGGAAAAACACAAGAAAATATTAACCGTGTACTGGGCTATATTGAAGGAAATCCTCATGTTAGCACAAGAGCATTATCCACTGAGTTGGGCATATCACGGACAACGGTTCAAAATATTTTGAAGGACCATAGGTAAGTTCTAATGACCATCAAAATATATAGGTATTCGTTTAATCTTTTTTTAATTACTTTAATAATGCACCCATATCATGTCGTTTTGCATCAGGCCTTGAAAGGGTAAGATTTTGATCGAAGGTTAGACTATTGCCATTGGATCTTAGGCATGATACGCGAAAACAGAGAATTTTTATTTAAAATTCTTGGGACCGATGAAGCCACCTTCAGTAGTGACAGGAGAGTCAATCTACACAATATGCATTATTGATCTGCAGAAAATCCCCATTGGTTGCGTGAAGTTCAGCGCCAAGGACGTTGGAGTTTAAATGTATGGTGTGGCATACTGGGAGGCAGAATTTTTGGGCCATATTTTTTCGAGCAACCCCTAAATGGTAATGTATTTCTTGACTTTTTGGCCAATCAATTACCGTTGTTGTGCCTCTGGAAACCAGGCAAAAATTGTTTTTGCAGTTGGATGGTTGCTCAGCACATTTTGCTATTAATGTGCGAGAGCATATTAATGCAGTAGTTCAACAGCGGTGGATTGGAAGAGGAAGTCTTTTTCCATGGCCTCTGCGATCGCCAGATTTAACTTGCATCTATTTTTATTTATGGGGTCGCTTAAAGGACATCGTGTTTCGGACTCAACCTACTACTAGAGAAGATATGAAAAACCGGATTCGTAACGCAATACGTAACATACCGAGAGCCGTAATTGAAGCTGCAGTTTTGTCTAGTCATGAGAGGCTTCAGCAATACATAGAGCGTGATGGTCAGCATTTCGAGCATTTACGGGGCATTATAAACCTTCCTCCTTTAAATCGGTCCTTTTTAGGGCCACAACTTACATAATAGAAACAATTCCAGAAAAATATAGTTAAAAAAAATAAAAATTTAAGGGATTTTCGTATAAAGTTTTCTTTGGCCGATATTTTAGGTTAGCAACAAGATATCGAGATGCGGTTTTCGCGAGCTTCTTTAGGCATCATTTAACTACTTGTTCATGAAAAAAAGTCATACCAAGAATAGCTCATTTCAACGCGCCCAAGTTTGTTAAAATCGGCTTAGCCGTTTCAAAGATACAAGGGGTTATTTAAGGAAACCTTTGAATACCCCCCACCAGTCATCTATGCCAAACAAAAAAAATTCCTCGACGTTAACCCATTAACGCCGAGAAAAAAAATCTAAATTTTTTTTTAAATTTTAATATAAAATATTTTTATTTAACATATTTAGTCATCTTAGGTAATTTTTTTTCTCAATTAACCAAAAAACAAGGTGTTCCCATATGGGACCTTTAGGCGTAACCTCACTAGTGAAATGCACAATAAAAAAAAGTAAAAAGTATCTTGTCATTTGAAAGAAACCTTAATTAAAATTAGAAGTAAATATCATTGTGTAGTATGAAACTTTCGAAAACAGTCAACACGTAGGCCTATATTGCATTTGCAGCACATTGTTCTTCCTCGGATGCTACAGTTTTCACCACCATAACGTCTTCTTTTACCTTTCGCAACTGTGGTTACATAATGATGCATACCATCATACCTGATATCATTACTGACTCGAAAATCACTTGCTGCAGCACGAAGCGTTCTCCCTGTGGCGCGAGCTGGTATTTTGTATCTCCTTAGGTATGTCTGAAAATAAAAGGAAACATCGAAATATTTTCTCCCTAACAATTGTTTGTTCTACTGTACCTGTAAGATATTCCTCCTAAAGTCGAGTTGATTGATTTTTCGGCCACTTTTCCTGCATAATATCCAGGCGTTCCTGCATCTATGAGATACGTGAAAATCGACCAATACCATTTTTTGGCACGAATTCCAATTCGATAGCTGGAAATTGAAGAAAAATTAAAAATTTGAATCAGTTATTGTTCCTAAAATATCTCACCATGAAATATTGTTATCCATTTGATCTGTTCCACCCATATTTTTATTGTAGCGCACTATCAAATCGGGTCTGGGAATGGTAATTGTTTTCTTATCACTCCTACTAAATCTATCAACTGGTTTTACTGGTGTCACCCCATATAGTGAACTTGCCAGCGTAACAACTTTATTATCCAACCATCTTACATAAATAACACCACTATTTTTTTCCAAATATACGAAAAATCTCCTCTAACTTGCTTTTCCAGTTGTTTTTTTTTTGGAATCAGTGGAATATCTCTAGGCAGCCTATTTTCTCGTATGGTGCCAGTGGATATGGAATCCATTTACTTTCAGAGTACATAGAAGATTTGCGTTAGTGAACAAATTATTAAAAAGAAACTATATCTTAGAAATCTTTTATCATTCAATTCTTCAATCATTTGCAACAGAGGAGCTGCTGGTTTACCAACCAAGGTTTGATAGTTTGGGTTTGATCTGGGATTTTTCCCTTGGTAAATCCCAAAATTTATAAGGTAGCCACTTGAAGCATTCAAACACCAAACTTTGTACCCGAACCTTATTGGTTTTCCACGGATGAATTGTTTGCATCCTTGACGACCATAATAGCGAATCATAGACTCATCGTATGATAAATTCTGTTCTGGAGCAAAATGCTCAATACATTTTTTCTTTAGATGGTCGGTAAGTGGTCTTAATTTACACATCTTATCTTCGCTATCTAGGGTGTTGTTGTCCGCAAAGTGAACAAATTTACAAATTTGTAAAAACCTGTCAGTTTCATTGCTTCGGATACCATTGGATTTAGAATTCTCACAATAATGCCTTTTTGACGGTAAGATGTTTATACCACTCAAAATCAGAATTCCTAAAAATACTCTTAGTTCCTTAATGGTTATTTGTGGGTCACCGCAATTCTTCTGTAAAGCATAATTTTTAGTTTCGATAAGTATATTTTGTAACATCTCATCGGAAAAAAATAATTCAAGTAATTCAACGCAGCTCATTGTGCTGTACTTCGAATAATTTTCTGCTGGAAATTCACAGTAGTCCTCTTGCAATTCTCCTTCGATAAACTTGGTTGTAGCAGGTTTTGCAGTCAATACTAAAGTGGATCTACTGTTACTATCACTTGGCTCTAAAGCACATGGCACTACTTCTGGCTCCTCCATATTATCACAATCAATGCCTAGTCTATCGTTGTTCGAATAAATAATTTCTGCTTTAGCAGTAAATTGTCTAGCAGTTAGATTATCGACTAAACCACCTACATCTTCATCTGATGAATCTTCATCAGTCAGCTCGTTGCTCTCTGGAGGCTCAATATAAATATTTTCAAGATTTTCGTCGTCATAAGCCATATCGAACGCTTCCTGAAGGGAAATTCCTTTAAAATAAAATGTACAGCTTTATAATTTAGTCCAAGTGAGATACCGCCTAACGGGTCAATATGGGAACACCGATATTTACAACAATATTATACATAAACAAACAATCAATAAAATTATTCTCGAATGGGAATATGATTTTATATATCATAATATGATAAAACTCTAAAAACCACTGGTATAAAATAAAATATCTAGTTGTTATTATACTTACACAAAGGCGATATCCATGTTTTATACCAGCTGATAAAAATAAATATTTCACGTGACACTAAAAAATTCCAAACGTAAACAGAGCGCTACATAAACTCGTCTAACGGCTTCATGAATCATACTAAACATGCGTAAATAGGCGGATTGGCGAAAAATAATGAAATATCGTACTTACACCGCACATTGATATTATGTGGCTCCATATGGTGCCTTTAGGCGTTAATGGGTTAAATATCAGTTATTTTTTCATTACATTAATATAGCAGAATTCACAGAAACATCACTTTTTTAGATTCAAGATAGCAGTTACGTTCCCCAGCGGCCATTTCAGAAACTTGAAAATTTTTCCAGGTTTTTGTATTGGCCGGTTTAGTAATAACTTTTTTTTGCGCAAGCCTCTACGATGGATAGTTTCCCAGATACAGTACCTCGCATTATTAGTTGGCCATCCTGTACGTACAAAACATATTTTCGGCCTTTTCGATATGAGCTCAGAATTAATAAAATAGAATAAATTAAATCCGATGAAAACTGTTCTAGTTTTTATCTTTAGATTGCATAGTTATCTGTCTTAAAACTCTGATTATATATCAAAATTAATTGTTTGATTCCGATAAGAAACTGGTTTTTTTCATTTATTTTGCTACAATTATTTGATAAATAGTAAGGTAAAATTAATCGTATTGATAACCCATAAAAGAAACAATATCCTAAAAATAATTAGAAACAATCGTCCGCAAAGCTATATTTATCCCAAGTGATAAGGCAGAAGCTGTAACCTCGTAGCATTTCTCAAGAGATTAAAATGTTAATAAATTTTCACATGATGACGAAATTTATTGATACAAATATTGACCTTTCGACGGATACTAAAACAGAATGACGCACAAATGTACTAAAAACAGGAAGTCCTGCTACAATGTTTATCAGAAATAGAAGATAATGTAAGAATGAATAGATAAATTTTGAAAATATGATTACGAATACGAAGTACAAACACTTCAAAGTACCATTTATTTAATCTGGGACAAGCCTACAAATGTTCAACCAATTACATTGTTTAAATATTCTAAAATATTAATCCTTAATGCTAGATGGCATTTTTAAAATTAATATTAGGTGTAATTTAACAAAGGAGCATTTTCAATCAAGTTTTACGCAACGCCTGAATCCATTTAATGAAGAACTTCTAATTAAATTAATTTATTTCAATATAATAAAAATAAAATTTATGATATAATTAATACACTCAGACAAATCTTTAAACAGATTAAATATTAATAAAGTGCAAATAGCATCCAAATTATCAAACGTCTGTCACAGCATTGCATTAGTTTAATTTGATTCTTTTGTTTAGCGAATTATAAAATGTCTGGTGTGGTGCAACACACAAGCTTTCAACCTGGCGCAGCCCCAGGTAAAATGCACCCCGACGCAAAAATTGAAATTGTGCCCTTTAAATTAAATAATTGGTAGTATATGACATGGGAAATAAAATATTCATTTACGCATATTAGAAACAATTTATTTATTTATACGAATGTATGAATTGCACTAACATAATGTGAACATAAACAAAATTCAATTTAATATAAAAATTAATGTTAAAAAAACAACAAACAAAAGTTAGATATTTGAGTTAAGAAAAAATCCTAGATAACAGAAATTATAATTATTTATAAGAACTATAGCTACATACAAAGTTCTAACTTATAATTTAAGTTTTCTTGCAGCACATTCATCAATAATTTTTCTAGTATCCAATTTATCGCAAATATCGTCCTCTATTGCAATTAATGATAAATCAACTAAATGATCTTGGGATAAATCGGATCTTGGATAAGTTTTAATTAATTTTAATCGAAAAAATGAACGTTCTCCACTTGCCACGGACACAGATAATGTTAACAATAAGTAATGCTACACACATATTGACAAAAGTTATCATTGTCATATATAAACTGTAATGAATTTCAAGGAGTTTTAAAATTTACATAATTATTATTTATTATATCTTTGAACGATAATAATTCCCTATACATTTCTTTGCCATTAATATCTTGATTATCATTATTTTTTAAATGATTTTGTAGCTGGATACAATTATTCTTTAATTCTTTAATGTCAATATTTTTTAAATTTTATATATCATATAAAAATTTGAATTTTTTATTGTGTCATTTTAATTGCTCATATCTATCTTGTAAGGAATTAAGACCGGTGTGAAGTTAGCACCCCCAACTTAGAAATTTTCGCTTTTTTCAATTGCAATCGTTTGTTGGTCGTTTGTTGGCTATTTTGAACGTTCGTCGGTTTTTCATATTTATAATAATCACGATTATAATTTAGGCGTGAAGTTAGCCCACCAACTTTTAAAAATTACCGCTTTTTTCAATTGCAATCGTTTGTTGGTCGTTTGTCGGTGTTTGTTGGCTATTTCTGAACGTTTGTCGGTTTTTCATAATTAGTATAATCACTATTATAATTTAGATGTGAAGTTAGCCCCCCAACTTTGAACATTTTACGTTTTTACAATTGCAATCGTTTGCTGGCCGTTTCTAGGTGTTTGTTGGCTATTTTTGAATCAATAATTTTTCTAGTATCCAATTTATCGCAAATATCATCCTCTATTGCAATTAATGATTTTACAATTGCAATCGTTTGCTGGCCGTTTCTAGGTGTTTGTTGGCTATTTTTGAATCAATAATTTTTCTAGTATCCAATTTATCGCAAATATCATCCTCTATTGCAATTAATGATAAATCAACTAAATGATCTTGGGATAAATCGGATCTTGGATAAGTTTTAATTAATTTTAATCGAGAAAATGAACGTTCTCCACTTGCCACGGACACAGATAACGTTAACAATAAGTAATGCTACACACATATTGACAAAAGTTATCATTGTCATATATAAACTGTAATGAATTTCAAGGAGTTTTAAAATTTACATAATTATTATTTATTATATCTTTGAACGATAATAATTCCCTATACATTTCTTTGCCATTAATATCTTGATTATCATTATTTTTTAAATGATTTTGTAGCTGGATACAATTATTCTTTAATTCTTTAATGTCAATATTTTTAAATTTTATATATCATATAAAATTTGAATTTTTATTGTGTCATTTAATTGCTCATATCTATCTTGTAAGGAATTAAGACCGGTGTGAAGTTAGCACAACTTAGAAATTTTCGCTTTTTTCAATTGCAATCGTTTGTTGGTCGTTTGTTGGCTATTTTGAACGTTCGTCGGTTTTTCATATTTATAATAATCACGATTATAATTTAGGCGTGAAGTTAGCCCACCAACTTTTAAAAATTACCGCTTTTTTCAATTGCAATCGTTTGTTGGTCGTTTGTCGGTGTTTGTTGGCTATTTCTGAACGTTTGTCGGTTTTTCATAATTAGTATAATCACTATTATAATTTAGATGTGAAGTTAGCCCCCCAACTTTGAACATTTTACGTTTTTACAATTGCAATCGTTTGCTGGCCGTTTCTAGGTGTTTGTTGGCTATTTTTGAATCAATAATTTTTCTAGTATCCAATTTATCAAAATCATCTCTATTGCAATTAATGATTTTACAATTGCAATCGTTTGCTGGCCGTTTCTAGGTGTTTGTTGGCTATTTTTGAATCAATAATTTTTCTAGTATCCAATTTATCGCAAATATCATCCTCTATTGCAATTAATGATAAATCAACTAAATGATCTTGGGATAAATCGGATCTTGGATAAGTTTTAATTAATTTTAATCGAGAAAATGAACGTTCTCCACTTGCCACGGACACAGATAACGTTAACAATAAGTAATGCTACACACATATTGACAAAAGTTATCATTGTCATATATAAACTGTAATGAATTTCAAGGAGTTTTAAAATTTACATAATTATTATTCATTATATCTTTGAACGATAATAATTCCCTATACATTTCTTTGCCATTAATATCTTGATTATCATTATTTTTTAAATGATTTTGTAGCTGGATACAACTATTCTTTAATTCTTTAATGTCAATATTTTTTAAATTTTATATATCATATAAAAATTTGAATTTTTTATTGTGTCATTTTAATTGCTCATATCTATCTTGTAAGGAATTAAGACCGGTGTGAAGTTAGCACCCCCAACTTGGAAATTTTCGCTTTTTTCAATTGCAATCGTTTGTTGGTCGTTTGTCGGTGTTTGTTGGCTATTTCTGAACGTTTGTCGGTTTTTCATAATTACTATAATCACGATTATAATTTAGATGTGAAGTTAGCCCCCCAACTTTGGAAATTTTACGTTTTTACAATTGCAATCGTTTGCTGGCCGTTTCTAGGTGTTTGTTGGCTATTTTTGAATGTTTGTCGGTTTTTCATATTTATAATAGTCACGATTATAGTTTAGGCGTGAAGTTAGCTCCCCAACTTTCGAATTTTTCCCTTTTTTCAATTGTAATCGTTTATTGGCCGTTTGCCGGTGTTTGTTGAGAATTTCTGAACGTTTGTCGGTTTTTCATATTTATAATAATCACGATTATAATTTAGGCTTGAAGTTGGCCCCCCAACTTTTCAAATTTTCCCTTTTTTCAATTGCAATCGTTTGTTGGCCGTATCTACGTGTTTGCTGGCTATTTTTGAACGTTTGTCGGTTTTTTATATTTGTAATAATCACAATTATAATTTAGGCGTGAAGTTAACTTTTGAAATTTTACGTTTTTACAATTGCAATCGTTTGTTGTCCGTTTTTAGGTGTTTGTTGGCTATTTTTTAACGTTTGTTGGTTTTTAGTATCTACGATAATTAAGGATAATAATTTAAGGATGAAGTCAAACCCCTTCTATCAAAATTTTCAGTTTTTTTTATTGCATTAGTTTTCTGGCTTTTATCGATTACGCCTTACACATTAACATGAAATTACGTGAATTGATACAATATTGAAGGCAAGATGCATTCATGTGGGTAACAACATTTTCAAACACCTTTCAGTAGCAACACAAAAATGTGTTAGTGAATAAAATTACACGTCATTTCTAAATACCTTATTCATTTTAGGTACCACGTAAGAACACGAGTAAATATTTTCAATCGTTCTCTGAAATATGTTTCCGAAATGTGAATATTGGTGTATTACATAAAATATATTTGTTATCAAATGGAAATATTTCCGGTGTGCTTAGATTAGAAAACAAGGATTTTTTTATATCAAATACATCCCCTTTCGACCAATTATGTAAATTATGTTGTGCGCTGCATTACACAATACTTATTTTACAAAGTTCATTAACCAACCAAATTGTGAATTTTCTCATTTTTTAAATCATTTATGAATCTTGGTCCAAATAAATTGCTCCTACAAAAACGAGCTGCCCTATCAAGAAATATATATCTTGAAATTGTAGGGAAGCCAGTTGATGACAAAATTACGTCATCAAGAATTACGCTTTTGATAGTGCTGCAGTCCACGTGTCGAATGTGTCAGCGAACACAAGGGTCAGGAGGCCAAAGGCGCCGAAGGCGCCTTAAAAATGTATATAAATTCAAAATTCGTTATAGGTTGCGATTAAAATAATTCAATATCGCCTTATTTTATTATAACTTATCAAGAACATTAAAGATTAAAGGTAAGCTATTTTGCATTTAAAATAAACAAACATACATAACAATACGCATTTCCCAATAGGGGTAGCGATCATGTTTGCAAAATCTAGAAAAAAAAGTAATAAAAGCGAAATTATTCGAAACTGTTACTTCATACTTTCCTATAATTAAAGCAAAACTAAAGCAAATAACGCAAACAAGACTTTTGATAATAGAATAATTACATTTATAATTTATTGAATATTTTTATTTAGATGTCTCAAGGGAAGAAAGAAAAATAAACTCTCTCCGGGCATCAAAATTTAATTAATAAAAAAAACGCCAAGAAGAACAAGAGAAAAATGCTTCAAGATTAACAAAGTATTTTACGAAACAAACGACCAGAACTGACCAAGATTATTCGCCAGATTCAATTCAGGAATCAGTACCCGGTTGCAGTGTAGATGAATTCAAAATACAAAGTCAGCCAGGACCAACTCCCAGTGAAGATAATCAAATCGTTGAAGAAATTACCCCTGTTTTTGGATCTGGGGACTATACTGAAGAGACAGGTACAGATACAATAAATAAATGTGCATTTGATGACCCAGGGCTTTGGCCAGAACCAACATCTCACATATCTAGGCAAGCTATTATAAAAACGGGTCCTAAACAAATAAAAAACTTTAATTTTCCGTTCGATTTGTTGGGTCGAAAATTTTCTGAAAGTTACTATCAGAGAAACTTTAAAAATGGTGAAGAATGTAATAGAAATTGGTTGATTTACTCAATTACGAAAAATAATGTTTATTGCTTTTGTTGTAAACTTTTTGAACCTTCTCAGCAATATAGATTTATTCAGGGATTTAATGACTGGCATCATGTAGCAATGTACCTGAATCGCCATAAAAAATCTTCCACTCACTTTATTAACTACAAAAAATGGACAGAGTTGCTTCTATCGTTCAAAAATAAAACTACTGTTGATTATTTACAGCAAACAAAATTAGACATTGAAAGTAAACGATGGTATGAAGTAATAAAGCGAATAATTTATGTAATTCAATTTTTATGTAAACAAAATTTGGCACTTCGAGGCAAAAGCAATAATCTTTACAATCGCAACAATGGTAATTTTTTAAAATGTATTGAAATGCTAGAAAAGTTTGATCCTATTATATCGGAACACACACGACGTATAAATATAAGCGATTCTGAATTTCATAAAATGCCAACATATCTAGGAGACAAAATCCAAAATGAAATACTTTCCTTAATGGCTTTTAATATTAAAAATCATATTATAAATTTATGTCGACAAAATAAATATTTTTCAATAATATTAGATTGCACTCCGGATGTTTCTCATATTGAGCAAATAAGTGTAATAATTCGATTCTCTCATTTCAATTTAGCATTAGGATCGACTGAAATACATGAACATTTTTTAGCATTTTATCCAATTTTAGATGTTACAGGGGCTGGATAAACAAAATTTCTTATTGATCTATTAAAAACATTAAATTTAGACATAAATAATATAAGAGGCCAAGGCTATGATAATGGCTCTAACATGCGCGGCAAAAATAGTGGCCTACAATTTGAACCCGCGAGCTTTTTATGTTCCTTGTGCGAATCACAGCCTGAATCTAATTGTAAATGATGCCGCTAATATCAACCATGAAACAATAAATTTTTTTAATATAATACAAGAATTATACAAATTTTTCTCAGCGTCTACTAATCGATGGAATATCTTAATCAAGCATGTTACTAATTTAACTTTAAAGCCCTTATCCGAAACACGCTGGTCAAGTAGAATTGATGCCATAAAGCCTCTCTATAAATATTTACCAGAAGTTTTTGATGCATTATTTGAAATTTGCAATGACCACACAAGAGTTGACGAACAATCTAAATACCAAGCAAAATGTCTGGGAGAAAAAATTTCTACATTTACATTTATTTGCTCCGTTAAAGTGTCGTATGATATTTTAAATCAAGTAAATTTTGTGAGTAAAATGCTTCAATCTCAAATTACAAATTTGCAACTTGCTTTGGATGCATTAAACAAACTAAATACATTTTTAACTAATTATTGATCTGATGCTAGTTTTGCAGAAATTGTTGAAAGTTCCAAATTAATTGCAGAAAAGTTTGACATAGAAACTGAATTTCGTAGTGCGAGGCCATTAAGACGAAGTAAAAAATCTACTCAATTTGATTATGAACATGAAGATCAACCTATAGTAAATCCTGTAAATTCATTCAAAGAAAATTTTTATTTCTGTATAATAGATCAAACTTTAATTTCGTTACAAGACAGATTTTCTATATTAAAAGAACATATGGATTCATTCCAATTATTATATTCATTAGATAATTTACAAAATAAAGAATACCTATTATCTTGCTGCAAAAAATTACAAGCGAAATTAACTCATGAAAATCAGTCCGATAGTGACGCAGATGATTTATGTGAAGAAATTTTACAATGTCAAGTATTTATTACGAATTCAAAAAAAGATATATCCCAAATAATTCTGTATATTTATTCAAATGATTTAGTAGGAGTTTTTCCAAATTTTACTGTAGCACTCCGTATTCTTTTATCATTACCTGTGTCAGTTGCGTCCGCGGAGCGGTCTTTTTCAAAATTAAAAATCATAAAGAGTTATTTACGCTCCACAATGGCGCAAAATAGATTATCAGATCTCGCAATAATTTCAATTGAGTCTGACATACTGGATAAACTTGATATTCATGATATTATCCAAACTTTTTCTTTGCTAAAAGCTAGGAAAGTAAAATTTATTTAATGACTTATTTACATTGTTTGTATTTAATTTACCGTATAATATGTATTATGTTTATATTATAAATATTATATTTTTCATTTATTATCGTTGTTTATCTGTTTGTAATTTTGTATTTTTAAATAAAAAAGTTTACACAGACTATTTCAATCTTTGTGTGTTTTTTATTTCAATGCGTTAAGAATATAACAAAAACAGTCATTTAAATGTCCCTAAACATAAGCCTAAAAATTATAGTATTTCAAATTAATTATTCATTATTTTTTTATTCATGTCGTATTACTTAAAAATGCTACTAGAGAATTAAAAATTAAAGTGTCCGAACCTATAGTTGTTGGGGCTCTTATCACTTAGGCATGCAAAATATTTATAATATTAGTTTTTGATACAAATGTTTTTACTTAATGGGGCGCCATCAAAACTTTTGACACAGGCGCCGCATGCTCCTGGCGCGCCCCTGTAGTGCTGACAACAGTTGGAAAAAATTATGTACGATTTTCCTAGTGCTGTTGAAGTTCGCGAATGGCCAAATGATTTGTGTCGAATGGAAACATTCAATGTACACAGTCCATGTGTAAATCACACAACTATAAGTAATTTTGTCCATAATTATGAGATAGAAATATAGTTTTTAACTCGAAATGGGCTGAAGTAAATAGCTGTGTGGATTAAATACTCAAAACCTTCACCATGAAATATTTATTTATTAGCATAAAGTTAACATCTATAATCTTTACACTGCGACATGTTTCGACAAAAAATTGTCATCATCAGGAACCATAACACAATGGGATTATAGATTGTATATGCCAAGTTAAGAATTAAATTTAATTCTGAATTTTAAAAAATAATTAATGAATTTGAAGACAAAATTTTAAAAAACTTTTTGGAAACGTAAAATACGTAAAAATATGAACTATACGGCTAGAATGCTGAAGGCACCTAAGTAAAAGGTCGGGAACTTCAATAGTACTCCTGAAGTAAAACTAAGCGAATCAAGTATGACTATAATAACACTAAGAAGAGTTAAGATTGGCTCCAGTACCACCACCAGGGCTGAAGGTACTGAAATGAAAATCTTGCTATCTTTACTAGAACTGACCTAAGTCTGGTTGTAAACAAGTTAGGTTAACGCACCATTAACATATTCTAAAATCGTAGATAAGTTCTGTAAACGGTAGATTAAACAGCGTAGATCGGTTGAAAAATTTTTTAAAATTGCAAAAACGAAGCGAAAGTTAAAAGGTTAACTTTAGAAGTTTTAATAAAATTAAGAACTCCATGGGGAAAAAAATGTAATTAATTAAAATTTGTTGAAAACATTAAACATAATATATCTAATAAAGAAAATCCAAACATATTCCTGACTGGGAAGTCTGGATCGTCAAAATATAACAAGATAAACCAAATACAAAACCAACGCGCTTGACTTCTTTTTCCAACGTGGTATATTTTAACGATTCAAACTTCTCTGTCAGGGATGTCTTTGGATTTTCTTTATTAGATATATTATGTTTAATCGTTTCAACAAATTTTAATTAATTACAAATTTTTGCTTAGGGGCCTGCAACATTCTAGTCTTAGTGTCGTGGTAGCAGTGGAGGCTACAAATAGTTCTCCTTTTTGCCTGTTTTACGTTTCCAAATGTTATCTTCAATTTCATTAATGATTTTTTAAAATTCAGAATTAGATTTAATTAAGTATATACCAAGTTAAGACTTGGCATATACAGTTTATAATTCCATTGTGTGATAGTTCCCATAGCATTATTCTCTTTCGATTAGCCTGATTATGACAATTTTTTGTCAGTGTAAAGGTTACAGCATGTAATTATATCGATACATTTTTAGGTTATGCTATGCTCTATAATAATGCAGTGAATGTAAAGATTAGTCATTGATTAATAATAACTTATTAATCAATGGATTAGTCTTGCTCGCTTCTACCTGTGCGCTAGATAAAGGTGTATATTGACCGGTAAATGTGCACATTACCCCCTATCCTCTTTTTCTGACATATTTATAACTATGCATATAGTAACATCACCTACCAAATTATGCTTTCAAACCATTTATTTTGCCTTTAGGTGAACACCTACCACTTCACGTTTAAATTATAATCGTGACTATTATAAATATGAGAAACCAACAAACGTTCAAAAATAGCCAACAAACACCGACAAATGGCCAACAAATGAGTACGTTTGAAAAAAGGGAACATTTCCGAAGTTGGGGAGCTATCTTCACGCCTAAGTTATAATCGTGGTTATTATAAATACGAAAAACCGACAAACGTTCAAAAATAGCCAACAAACACCGACAAACGGCCAACAAACGATTACAATTGAAAAAAGAGAAGATTTCAAAAGTTGGGGGCTAACTTCACGCCTAAATTATAATCGTGATTATTATAAATATGAAAAACCGACAAACGTTCAAAAATAGCCAACAAATACCGACAAACGGCCAACAAATGAGTACGTTTGAAAAAAGAGAACATTTCCGAAGTTGGGGAGCTAACTTCATGCCAAAATTATAATCGTGATTATTATAAATATAAAAAACCGACAAACGTTCAAAAATAGCCAACAAGTACCGACAAACGGCCAACAAATGAGTACATTTGAAAAAAGGGAACATTTCCGAAGTTGGGGAGCTATCTTCACGTCTAAGTTATAGTCGTGATTATTATAAATATGAAAAACCGACAAACGTTCAAAAATAGCCAACAAACACCGACAAATGGCCAACAAACGATTACAATTGAAAAAAGAGAAAATTTCGAAAGTTGTTTGGGGGGTAACTTCACTCCTAAATTATAATCGTGATTATTATAAATATGAAAAACCGACAAACGTTCAAAAATAGCCAATAAACACCGATAAACGGCCAACAAACGAATACAATTGACAAAAATGGAAAATTTCGAAAGTTGTTGGGGGGCTAACTTCACGTCTAAATTATAATCGTGATTATTATAAGTATCAAAAACCGAAAAATGTTCAAAAATAGCCAATAAACACCGACAAACGGCCAACAAACGATTACAATTGAAAAAAGGGAAAATTTCAAAAGTTGGGGGCTAACTTCACGCCTAAATTATAATCGTGATTATTATAAATATGAAAAACCGACAAACGTTCAAAAATAGCCAACAAACACCGACAAACGGCCAACAAATGATTACATTTGAAAAAAGGGAACATTTCCGAAGTTGGGGAGCTATCTTCACGCCTAAGTTATAATCGTGATTATTATAAATATGAAAAACCGACAAACGTTTAAAAATAGCCAACAAACACCGACAAACGGCCAACAAACAATTACAATTGAAAAAAGGGAAAATTTCGAAAGTTGGGGGGGGGAGCTAACTTCACGCCTAGATTATAATCGTGATTATTATAAATATGAAAAACCGACAAACGTTCAAAAATATCCAACAAACACCGACAAACGGCCAACAAACGATTACAATTGAAAAAAGGGAACATTTCCGAAGTTGGGGGGCTAACTTTACATCTAAATTATAATCGTGATTTTTGTAAATATGAAAAACCGACAAACGTTAAAAAATAGCCAACAAACACTGACAAACGGCCAACAAACGATTACAATTGAAAAAAGGGAAAATTTCGAAAGTTGGGGGGCTAACTTCACACCTAAATTATAATCGTAATTTTTATAAATATGAAAAACCGACAAACGTTCAAAAATAGCCAACAAACACCGACAAACGGCCAACAAACGATTACAATTGAAAAAAGGGAAAATTTCGAAAGTTGGGGGGCTAACTTTACACCTAAATTATAATCGTGATTTTTGTAAATATGAAAAACCGACAGACGTTCAAAAATAGCCAACAAACACCGACCAACGGCCAACAAACGATTACAATTAAAAAAAGGGAGAATTTCGAAAGTTAACTTCACACCGGTGGGATTAAGCGTTGTATCTAAAATTACGTTAAAATTCTATTATAAATCATGTTTAAGAGTCTTCAGGAGTTTTACAGTTATGTTGCGGTTTTAGTTTTCTTATTCTAACAGTTCTTTGAAATTCTCTAATATTTTATCAAAACCCCTCTTTGTAATTTCAAATATATTAGTATATTATGCAACGACCACATTATGACACTTATTAATGGATGAGTGTTGTAATTCGTAAGAATTCATTAATAAGTCATAATGTGCGAGTTGCATACATTACTTTTTCTACGGTCATGTAGATTTTTATTTATTTTTTCTGTTCTTGGGGTAAATCGTAAAAAGTACAAGAAAATATATTTTTATGAAAGTACCTACCTGCAAAAACTAGTTTATTAAAAAAGATTCAATCAACAAGGATTTGCAATAGTTACATAAATAAGCAATTAAATACAATTTTTATTTTCAGGATTAACAAAATTAATAATGGTAATTCCTGTACAATTGTGGAAATTGTTTTGAGGCACTGTAGCATTCAGATTGGTAAATGTCGTCAAAGATGTTGAAGTGAAATGTGCATTGCTACTTGTTGATGGGTTATTATTTTCTATCGACTTTAGTATTTTGTTTTCTACATTCATTTTATTTTTTAACAAGTGATCAATGCACCCTTTGGCCACGAATGTAAAGCACCATCCATAGTGGCGTTTTAAAGAAGTGATATCTCCACCAGCATCTACTAATATATTTTTCGCAATTATTTGTAACTTGTTGCATTATAAAAATTTGAATCATTATGATTGTCATAATGATTCAAATTTCCAAAACATTATGAATGAATTATAACAAGCGGTAGAGAAACTATTAAATTGTCTATTCCTAATAATACAACTGAAATATGTATATCTACTGATTGAAACATTTTACTAATTATTAAAGAGCGGATAGGTGGCATAAAAGGCATACTAAAACAGGCAAAAAAGCAAAAAAAAGGCACAATCGACTATTAAAATTAACAGTTTATTTTGTTTTGCCAAACTATTTTAATGAGTTGTTTAAGACATTAAAAGAAGCCCCCGGACAGAATAAAAATTACATTTGTTTCCTTTACTTAGTGAATAGGCACTTAAAAGGTAATTATGCTGAAATCCTTAAAGTATTGAATATGGTATTAAGCCTGTCATTGTACATAATCCTAGTAACAATTTTTAAATTACTCTTTATGTATAACCAGCTTTTGTATTTAATTATTTCTATAAATGATTGTTAACAAAACGTGGACTTTACATTCCCTTTGTTAATTACAGGTTCATGGTAAGAATTTTTGAGAAAAGAATGTTAATGGTTTGTTACCTATAACAAGTTTTGCATAAAATGATCAAAATTGAGGAGTAAAAAGGCAGTTAATATTAATCATCTGTTTAAGACATTAAAGAACCCCTTCCAGACAGAAGAAACATTACATTCGTTTTCTTTACTTCAAAATTGATGAGCAAAAAGGCCATATAAATAATATTCATTAACAAGGCAAAAACGCCAAAAAGTTATTCACAAAGGCAAAATAGGCGGACTCCAGGCATTTTCCTGACTATCCGCTCTCTACTAATTATATTTATTTTGTTTAGTATTTCATGCCAAAGTACTAGTGAAAATACAAATTAAAAATTTTTAATTTTTTACATAAAGTAATTGCTTCATATTTAGTATTTTTATCTTTAACAGTATCTTCCGATATCAAATACAGCAACGTAAATTCTCCAATTTTAATCGTTTAGCAGTGAACGTGTTAAAATAAGCATCTGGCACTCAAATTAATTATTTAAATGCAGAAACATGACGAAGTTTATTAAACACATTTAAATACCCTAATAAATACATATTTTTGCAATTTCTGGGTAAATTAGTCATCTGTTTTGGATTAAACGAAAAACTCCAAATGCCTTTTTTAAAATTTCATTTTTAAACTAGGCGGTGTGGATCATAAACCTACCATAAAATGACCCTAAATGTCGACACATTTTTGTTTATCGTGCTGTGCCGGGAGTACATAAACCGCCAACCCTTGAACTCTGACCTGATTATTGACTAATTCCTAGAAAAATTTCTATTTATGTATTAAAAATTTTAAAATGTGCTAGTAATTTTCGGCGCCCCGAAAGACGAAGCACCCCGAAGATACCACTTTGGGCCTACTTTTACACATAGAGTTGAAATTCACAGAATACCTTCTCCATACTGAGTCCTTGGGAAGGGCTAATATGGAGTCGACCCCTAAGGCGGATTGAGTAAGCGGGGTATCGATAGCGGCGGGAGCCTCTTTCGTTACTTCCGTTTCATCAACTACGCCTGGCGTCGCTCGGGCGTAACTGACGCCGGTCCGGATTGAAGAAGGCACCGCTGCCGGCGGTATCATCTTCTGTCACTGTGGTACTTCCATGTTCTTTGTTGTGGTCGCTGCGGGCGCTTCGGGCATCCCCTGTAGCTAGCGGGGTGGTCCTCGCCGTAGTTAACGCACTTAGCCCGGTCTGTACGGTGTTTCGTGCATTCACTGGAGTGGTGATCTCCAGTGCACTTTACACAGTGAGTGACAGAAGCCCTGACACCGGTGATGCTGGATTTCCGCTGCAAGTCCTCTACCCTTACGCGGAGGCGAGCGACGTACTCCAGCTTTCGGATCTTCTTCTGGTCCTCTTCGCCCGGTAGGTGTACCAGCACGAGTGGGATCGCTCGACCTCGCTGCTTCATGCTAAAATAAGAGATCACATTAATACTTAAAAGTATCAGCTCTGAGCTGACATCAGCCTCGAACAGCTCTACTGGCAAGTCACGTATCAGTACCTTAACTACACACTCTCTCCTTGTCAGATAGGTGTGGTACTCCGTACCACACCTATCTATATACCTCATCAGGCTGACTCGGTCCTGGGGTGAGGTAGGCTGGATCCTGATTCCTTCGCTGATTGCCTTAGCTCTCGTAGAGGCCATCCGTTGTCTGTCTAACTTGCGAAAGAAAGCGACTCAGTTCTCCCTCTGGCGAAGGATTACCGGACTTTCTCCCTAGTGTCTTCTGCGATCGGCGTCGTCGTCTGTTCCATGGCTGCTGGACTGTCGGTGTATTTCTCCAGTGCGTGAAACGTATTGTCTGTTAGGGACGGCGTTGGTGGGCAACGGTCGGAGTTTTCATTAGCCTTTTCTTCTGGCTCATCCATCTGTTGTGAGCGCGCAACCACTCTCCCGGTAGCACGGCTCACCCATCGTAAAAACGACGTTAACGATTTTTTGTCTATAACTCTTTGAATTCTTCTCTGTTCGAGATGCTAACCTCTACTGTAATACGTACATAATAAAATAGGCAATATTGTAAAAACAACCAATGATCTACGTCAGATGGACGTTCAAACTTTTATGCCAGATAGAGGTTAATAAAATTCGATTGTGGACTGTATAGTTTATTTTATTTTAATTTATTATCAGGCCGTTCCAATTCAACCACTACAGTAACGGTGTATCTCGTTCTTTAATTCACAAATTTATTTACGCCTTGTTCATCTTACAGCTTTCAAGGTACAATGAGTTAATTTTGATTTGACACTAGACCGTTTTGTCTTTAATTGTGTAATATTTAATGGATTCATTTTTAAGTTAATGAGAGTATACTCAATAAATGAATAAATAGGTACACACCAAAGGTTTAAAGAACTTAGTTTTAGCGAGAAGGCTGAATTCGGTATCTTGCGCGTCTATTGCTTTCCTATTTATTGACTCAATTTCTCCTTCATTCATCTCGCTCGCACACACATCGATTGATACACTTGTTGATTGTATTTTCTTTAATAATGAGCTCCATCCCCGGCATGCAGTAGTTGAGTCTTTTGTAAATGATAGGGTACCACAATTGCTCTTTTAAAACATTCCAAACGGCTGTTTTATTACAGTTTATTGCTTTGGCAATAGCGCGGATATTCGTATTCGAGTTCTCTTCAATCTTGTGAAGGGGTCTAGGACACTACGCCAAATGTCCACAACGCCAACACGATTTTTTGATGGTCCATATCGCCGACTAGGGACACTACGCCGACGGACACTACGCCCACAGTGTCCACATCGCCGACAAGTTTGCAAGGGACACAACGCCGGCAGTACCTACATCGCCGACAAGCCTGCAAGGGACACAACGGCGACAGTGCCCACATCGCCGACAAGTCTGCAAGGGACACAACGCCGACCATGCCCACATAGCCGACGAACACTGCGCAACAGTGCCCACATCTCCGACAAGTGTACAAGAGACACTTCGCCGAATTTTTCTACGGACACAACGCCGACAGTACCCACATCGCCGACAAGTCTGCAAGGGATAAACTGCCGACTATGCCCACATAGCCGACGAACAATGCGCAACAGTGCCCACATCGACGATAAGTGTACAAGGGACACTTCGCCGAATTTTTCTACGGACACAACGCCGACAATACCCACATCGCAGACAAGTCTGCAAGGGATACACTGCCGACCATGCCCACATAGCCGACGAACAATGCGCAACAGTGCCCACATCGTCGACAAGTGTACAAGGGACACTTCGCCGAATTTTTCGCTGGACACAACGCCAACTATGCCCACATCGCCGACAATTTTAATTGCAGAGTCGATCTCGGGTAGCGTGATAAAGACGTATTAACTATCAAGTTAGGTCACTAATGCTTCTTGTTTTGATAAGTTTCGAAAATCGTAAATCTCTTTATGGAATTAGGTATTTTTATAGTTTTTTAAAATTGAAATAAAAAGGTTAGATATGTTTTGAACGTTGAAACATTAACGTAATATCATGATTTTTAAACTTATAGGTAATTCAAGTATTGCGTAATTAAATGTTGCACTTGACTAAGAGTGTCTTTTCTCTGTTCTGGAATATGACTAACTTATAAATATCCTTTAACTTCTTCGCAAGATATATGAGGCGCTCCTTGTTTCCTTAGAAGTAGAGTAGCTTCAAATTCATATATCATTTTCATATAAGGAATCTCCCTAAACACCGAAATTACAGTCAGCTATTCATCCTTCAAAAATAATATCTGCTGATAAATCTCGATTTATAAGCATAACTTTCACTTCTGAGCCCCAGAAAATTTACATTTACTCAAACAAAGGAGACACCGGCTTAGATTTGTTTTTATTATTTAATGTGTACAGAATATGGTAAAAAGGAGTAATTCATATTTTATGAATTTAATGTTAAGGTGGTGTTATACCCTGATTATTGTTACCTTAAACATGCATTTATTTTCTAAGATATACAATTTGAAATGTTGTTCGAATACGCAGTAATGAGATTAACAGTATAAATTTGTACTGAATGCTTAAAAAAACCGATTTGATTAACAGTTCCAAAGTTACATTTTTAGATATTTTTAAGAACAGTTTTGAAAGTTCATATAGATACATAAATGTGCTAACCAGGGTATGCCAAATTTTTAACAATCGGCGGTAATTGAGTAACACATTTATCGAATTAATTGTGGATATCAATGATTTTTAAAGAAATTTTTTCGTAACACTTTTTTCTAGTGTCTCAAAATAATTGAAATTTTGTCATACCCTGCATTGTATAATTATGAATAAGCACATATGCCGAAAAAGTCATTGAGATCAAAAGCAGCCTTAAAAATGTCTAAAATATAAACATATAATTTAATAATTGGAATTTAAAAAGCAACAAGAGACGTAAGAACGACACAGAAAATAGATAAGGTACTGCAGTATTTATCTCAGGCCACTGGTCATGATAATGTAATCTTTCTATTGTTTGTTATGTAGGTACCTCTGGAACCGAAATTTGTCTACAAATACGATTGTGAATATTTTCCTCTATATCTTTTTATTAATTTACATTAGACTTTTAATTTAATGTCAAAGGAAACTGATTTGTTTTACAGGTTACAACTTAAAATGCATATTTAAACATGTTTTCATATAAATACGAAATCATAATTATTAATTATATTGGAATTAAATGGTTTGCTATTACAAACAGATAATTAAAACTGTAAAGATAATGACATTCTCATAAATAATGCGGGTAATTACTAATCAGGTAATTAATTATTTCGGAATTATTCTAAAATATCACTTAGTCATTTGGTTCAAATTTTGTATAAAAGAACAAATACAACAAAATACTTACATACATATTAATTTACGCTGTCACTCCGTGCTCACATCTTCCCAGAGTGGAATGCATCCTTTTTTCCTCCGAATATTTTTTTTTATTTCAATTTGCTGCACCTTTAAATATTTTAAGCAATTTACACTTACGTTGGTACCATGTTGTCAAAATTTTTTTAATTACCTTTCAAAGTATTGAGATAGGTTAATAGGTAACTCATTATTGTTTATCTTCACCAGTGATAACTAAATTTACAAAAATATTATGTCACGTTAAAAGCATAAGGATACCTTTTTAACGTGTATTTGCAGCAACAGATTTCTAGTAATACATTTTTAAAGCAGACGTTTCTAAAATGTGAGCAGAAATCATAACTTCTCAATAATTTATTATAAACAATTAACGGCGTATTAAACAATACACATTTAATTTGTTTGTCAAGAAATAAACTTTTTTTTTATTTAAAATGCAGTTGGTTTCATTCAAATTTATTTCATAATTACCCAAGTATCAATTCCTATAAGAAAGTTTGAAAAATCTGGAACTGTGGCAGGATCTGTAACAAACAAAATACACCCACGTACTACCGCTGATGATGATAGCGTAGCTATCGAAACGCGTTCGGTGTTTTTTAATTTTGTGTGGTACGTGGTTGTATTTCGTTTGTTCCTATAAGAAAGGGTCAAAATTTTACATCTAACACTAAGCAATATTTTGGTAAAAGCGGCAATTACCCCTTTGAACTTTAAAATTACAAACTTTTATTCTCCGCAATTCGGTATTTATGGATATTTACGGTCTTTATTGTTTTTGCAAACAAGTTCAAGGAATAAGAAAAGCGGATTAGAATTTTTGTGAATACTTGTAAGTAGGTAAGGTGCACATTTTAAGAAACTAACCGAAGAGAGGGTTGAAAAATAATTGTTAGAAAAACTAAGTACAATTTTTCATGTGCAACACCAGTGTCTTCATTTGCTTTCACGATAATGGATGTTCATACGGTACCTGGTGGCAGACGCGGTCCAATATATTATTTCTGCGACGCAGATGGTGGATACTTTTATCACATTTATAAAAGTACAAGAGGAAAAAAGTTTCTTGTCTATGTTGTGAAGGATTTCGCGGCACGAGCTTGTTGTGATGAGGTTGTGTTTACAAAACACAATCACCTTTGTGGTGTGGAAAAAGAAAAATACCTTCGTTTAAAAAATGGTATGGTGAAGGAAGCTGCATCGACAAGTGATGACATTAAGATTATTTTTGTGCAAAAAAGTTCCAGGTATGCATCCATATAAATAACTATTGTACACTATTTTACCACGTACCTTCATTACGTTATTATAGTGCATCTCGTGACGTCAATCGCTAGTAAAATAGCTTTCCCTGTTGTAGCGAAGTGTATGCGGCGTGAACGTCAACAGGTTCAACCGCCTATGCCTGATACCCTACAACAATGTGGGGAGTTTTGCCAACACAGTTCAGGATATGGATACATAGATAATGAGGTTTTCTGTAGAGGTGCATCAGGAACAGGAAATCTCCTTTCTATAATATTTTTGGCAGATGGCTTGGTCCAGTTATTGAAGGAAATTAGGGAGGTGCACATTGATGGAACATTTAAAATCCGTCCACGGCACCCTGACTATTATGGCAGTTCAGTATGGTTATGTAAATATGTTCTGTACAAAGGTCGTAGTGATTTACAAATATTTTTAGGCATTTCCTTGTGCTTTTGCATTAATGGCAAGTAGGAAGCCCGAGGCATACGACGAACTCTGTAAAATGATTAAAGAAATTGTTCCGGAAGTTCGCCCCAAAGCCATTATGACAGATTTTGAACTGGCCCTTACCCGCTCATTAAAAAAGCAATTTCCCCGAAGCACAGATGACAGGTTGCTTTTTTCATTATTGTCAGGATACGTTGTAACTTTGATTAAAACCTATGAACGTTTATCAAAACGATATAAGGTTTGTGTGGTATTTTTTTAACAGGTTTTCAATTGTCTCAAAATGAAATAAAGATTTTGATGGAATTACTTGTTTGTACTTATCAACTAATCTGTATTTAATTCATGATGTGCATCTTTCTGTCACAGACAAAAGTTAAGCCAGCTTTTCAGAAACCCCCGTTAGAAGTTGTTTGAAATGAAATTATCGATCTAAGACATACTAAACTCTTCCTTTTATTATAGCATAACTGAATACTCGACTGGAACCTAGATACTTCATAAGAATAACAATAAAAGTTTCAATCAAAAGTTTTCAAAATATCAATTTTGCATCTTTTCAAATGTACAAGGTCTATTATTGAGCAGGAGAGGTCATTTTTTTTAAATAGAAAACCTCACACATTATCGGAGTAGAAATGTACATCGTTCCATTTTAAAGCACTAATTTCAGTGGTAGGTTCCCTCTCTACATTTTGTTCGTTTGAAAATGTTTTTTTGAAGCTTTCGATATATATATATATATATATATATATATATATATATATATATATATATATGTGTGTGTGTGTGTGTGTGTGTGTGTGTGTGTGTGTGCGTGCGTGCGTGAGTGCGTGCGGGTACGCACGCGCGCGTGCGTGCGGGTGCGTGTGCGTGTGCGCGCGCGTGTGTGTGTGTGTGTGTGTGTGTGTGTGTGTGTTTGAGCATGATAATGATTTTAGATGTCACAGAAAACAATGGTTAGAGAGAGTTGGTCCTGATTCAATATCAGTATTCAACAGAACGAGAAGGACTAACAACGATTCGGGGTTGCAGCGCATGATTAGAATACGGGGTCAAACATATGGGAGTTTGTGGGTAATTAGGGTATATAACGTTGTGTTACGTAACCCCTTAGCTGCAACTTTACGATGTACGATTAACTAAACAAAGAATTCTTCTCAGTTGGAGGAAGACAGTGATGTCTCTGCTTTTCTGAAATATGTCAGCTATACCATTGAAAGAATGTTTCAAGTTACTGTTACAGAAAATTACAAGGAAGCAGAGCAGGAGGAGTTTTTATTAGGGCCTCTCAACGCAGCTGTTCCATCTGAATTTCAATTAAATATGGGTGCGACATTTTTTCCTCGTTATGGTGCTTCTGACAGTCACAACTTGCGATCCTACTAACAACAACTTAACCATTTACTTAAACCAATAAAGGTTTTTTTTTACATAAAGTAACAAAATAAGAAAATCAATATAAACGTACATAACAAAGAGCATTTGTTTGTTCCTGACTAATAAACGAATACTTCCAAACTACTTTCAAGACATAAAGCTACCCAACAATTATTGTTCAACAGCACATTTTTTTAATTAAGTTAATGAAAGTATGATTCCGTTTATCATATAATCCTTGACTTGATTGCAAAGTTTATGTCTATTAATGTTCCTTTGGGAAGTGATTTCATGTTATCGTTTAAGGGACAATCATACAGAGTGGAACGTTGTTCGGTGTTTTATATGCTTATTTACTTAAAGACCGGAATGATTGGTTTTGAAGAGCCACATGTTTGGTATTACGATTTTTATTCTGATTATTTATGACACAGTTGTTGGTGTGACTACATAGGTTTTGTTTTATTGTGTTTATGTGTAACTAAACTGCTTTCTGTTTATTGTTCTCCTAATGTTATAATTTTGTACGCACTTTAATCTGATTTAATGGTGCTTTGTTATATATTTAACCCTTTTCATTGTTTTTTTTTGTTATTCGATTTATTAATGTACCTGTGCAATTACTTATTTATGAATAAAGTGGGTTTTATAGGTGGTTCTATCCTATATTAACGAGCTGAACCACAATTGCACAAACTCGTTAATTTTAATTTGAGTAGTTTCATTGTTTACCTGTCCCACATGATGTAACACTTACCTCGTCCAGCCTAATTCAAATAGCACAGCGTACCTACCACTAGACGGCCAATTCTTTTGACCAGATTTGAAGTTTGTGAGTAATTAAATATCAGTCTTGTAAATAAATTCTAATATTTTAATTATTGTCAGGAAAGTCAGTGTAAGGCAAGCAATTCATTTGAGTAATAGTAACATTATTGTCAGTAAAGTCAAGATAAATCACTAATATAATACTAATTTTTGTTTATTATAAGTTTTTGTTATGAACGAATAAGTTCAAAGATAAATATGTAATTAAAATTATTATTATTATTTTTTTTTATTAATTTTATTAAATACATAAATAAAAAGTTTACCTCGAGTAGGATTTGAACCTACTACCTGTACTTTGCTAGAGTACCGCGCTAACCAACTGCGCCATCAAAGTTCAAGCCCCAATCGATGTAAATTTTGTTTTTATGTAAAATTAATAAAATTAATAATAATTTTAATTACAAAATTTTTGTTTGTTTATGGAAACAAAATTATGGGCTAATCAGAAGTTCGTGGAGTAGATATGTACGGTATCCACCAAGGTGTAGATAATGGACGTAATCCAGTGACGGATGTGCAGATGGCAGCTCCAAGGACGCCGAACTAGAAGCTCTGAAGGAATCAAGGAAGATTGCTGGAAACTCTTCTCGAACAGAGCGCGGTGATGCAGAGGACTATCGAAGGGCTAGTCACTACACCCGGAAGCGGAGGTCCAAATGGTGCACAGGGTTCGGGCCTATCTGCGGACAAAGCATCATCATCGGATTTTTGTGAAGGTCAGTCACTTAGTGCTAGAAATAGTAATTCTGTACGCGTTTATTACTTCTACCCCGCGTAAAGTGAACGGAGATGGCAATACACTCTCTGAATATGAACAATATTCTCAAAGCTTTTCAGGTACTGAATGTCGCAATATTTTGTTGGCGCTGTCTAATAAAACTAGGTCCCCTTTAAAACTGGAGCGGCCAATTTTTCGCGGTTACCATTGGTTGCACCCCGTTGTTTTCTTACGTAAATTGAGCAGTTTGCGGAATCGTACCATTTGTCGGGCGAGGATTACTTGAGAGCGGCAAAAATGTGTCTAGAAGCTCGTGTTCAAAGTTGGGTGTTGATAAATGAGGCCGAGTGGCGAGATTACGGTTCGTTTGAGAAGCTTTTTGGCGTATTTTTGGTTATCGCTTACCGAATATTTTCTGAAACAAATTAATGACTATCGCCTTTTTTATCCTCCCATCTCCGAGGGAGTTATTTTGTACGAAATAATGCGTCAATATCCCATTGCCACCCAGTCATTATGGGGAGTCTGTTCAGACCGGAGCTTGAATGGAGCTCTTTCCTTTCTAGAACGGTTATCGGATATTGAAATCGCGAGTTCAGTCTGTCAATTTTGCTAGTGAGTTACCGGCATCGTTACCTTCTGATAACGTACCTCCGCCATTTTGGATCCCTAATACGATCCCTCCTCGCTCTTCGAGAAACGACCCTGGGGGAAAACTAAGGTGGGTGGCTTCCCTTGCGATCAAATTTATACACCCACAAAAGATAGTGCTAGGCCTATCTTCCCGCTTATTAAATTTGTAAAACCAGGTTTTAAAGATAGCAAGGTTTCGAGTAATTCTTTAACTCCCAGCTTAGAGGTAAATTTTGCGTTATGCGTAGGCCCCCTGTGTGCGGGAATTAAATAACTTATACTCGAAGGGGGTAAAACTGATTCGGGCATACGGATGGAAATTTGGGACCGGTCTGGTACCAAATTACAAGGGTATTAGAAACCCGTTCCAGTTATCCCGGTGGGATGAAATCGTTCCAGCGCAGGAATCGGAGTTTTTGCCTCACGCGGCGGTAGTTCCTCTGTCCATATTGCAGAACAAAAGTATTCCGTTAGGTCTAACCAAAGTTCGACCATTGTCCCATATTTATACTAAGTGTTGTAATGTCTCACTATTGAGTCTGATAGATTCTGGAAGCAAAGTTACTTGTATCAGGGAGGAGTGTTATTTTAAAATTAGCCAATTGGCAAAAATCGCTAAGCTTCCTCGTAGCGGCTATGCAGTTCTTCACCGTTGTCGACTTTTGAATGACCGACTGACGCGGTGGTCGCTGTATCTATCTCAGTATGATTGTACAATCGAACACATCAAGCGGCGTGATAATGTGGAGGCGGATACTCTATAGCGTTTTACGGAGGGTTTATCGGATGCTCACTTAATGCATAACGAGGCCAAAAACTCTATCGTAGCTCACGCTTGGGTTACTGGCTTATTGTGCGCCTTTGAAAGAGAGTTTACGAATGATATTTATAAACAGCTCCGGAATATATCTAAACTACATTAAATAAATGCATAAAAAAATTACCATTGGTTGTTAAGATAGTGGAGCCATTTATAGCATTCAGATTTCGCTTTTGAGATTTTCTCTAAAATATGTTAATTGGTACAAATTGGAATAAACTTTACAATTAGTTATCTTACAGAAACCAACATGAGCACAAGATCAACACCAAAAAAAAAGCAGGAATACAATATAGAAACAGTTTTTAGACTTTTGCTTTGAACGTAATTATGAGTCAACTGCATCAATCGAGGTAAAACAGATCGCACCAATTTTGGGACTGGGCATGTAACATACGCAAAAAATGGAGAAAAATACAAAGAATCTGTTATCAAAACGTTGTAGAATGGAACCGCAAAACTTATCCAGGAAAAATATTTCAGGGAATATAATAGGAAAATTGATTCATCACCGACATTGGAATTAAGAACGCGCGAGACGCGCGTAATTGTAAACGTTGAGAACTTCAACAAATCCCCGAAAAGAGAAAATCATCTTCTGCAGCTCTCAGGAAAAAAGAAATAGAACAAATGATGGCAGCATGGAACAAAAATACTCCAAATCGCTTACAATGAAAATTTTGTCACGTTGCTAGCTACGAACTCGCATGACGACGCGAAAAAGCAACAAAAGCATTGGTGCAATGTTTTAGAAAAGAAATAGATCATTATGGAAATCATACTGTCCGGATAGAATATAACCCAATAATTTCTACAAAGTGGATCGCGCGTGATAGCAAATTTCTAACACCAAATATCAATGATACTGACAAATGTCCGGCACGTCTTTTTCATTAATTAATGTCAAAAAGAACTGAAAATATTCAAACTGATTGTTCATTTTTGACACCTAATCTATATTGGCAGGAATCTTTATCTAAGGGGTGGTATGAAAAATATCCCGGCAGGACAAAACAAAATAGGAAAATTGACATAACAAGCGGCCCAAAAGATTAACTTGGATCCTAACAAAATAAAAATTACAAACCATCAAAATCGTTCTTCTGCTGTAACACAACTAGCTAAAAGTGGAGTAACTGAGCCACATTTGTTAAAAATAACAGGACACTCATTTGCAAGCTCTATCAAACCCTATCTACAACTTGACGAAGAGCACCACACAATCGTAACCAACAACCTAAGAAGAGGCACTGTTTCGTCCTCTTCATCTCAAGCAAATTGTACGATTAACTACAATAATTGCACCATTAATTACAACGATTGTGAATATTCTTAATTATCTAATAAAGATACTTAGATATTTGTTTAACATTTTGCGACATAGTTTAAAAAATAATCACGCCAAATTACATTCATGGTAATCATTTTTTTTAATAATTTTAACTACATTATCCCTCACCATTGTTGCTATTAAACAATCCCACGAATGGACGAGATTTCTATAGCAATCAAGATTCGTGAATCTAGTTAAAATAGAATCAAGTTAACTTTGCCCGTTACTAGGAATTGTTGCTTCGTTGTTGTGAACATACTGTTTTTGGTATTCCGTGACAGTTTGTTATTATTTTTCCTTCGGTCAAAAGGTAGATTGTGCTATTTAAAAAATGGTAAGTTATCATTCTAATTTGGAGAGATACAAATGCATTTCCTTTATGGTCTTGTCAATGGTAATGCCGTGGAAGCCCGACGACTCTATCACGAAAGGTATCCTGATCATGTCCTTCCAGGCAGAAAAATATTCATAAACATTCATCGTCGTCTGACTGAATCTGACAGTTTCAAACGTAATACGTCGGAGGAATACCTGGTACAATTCGAACTTCGGCAGTTGAGGAGGTTGTCCTGCATGCAGTCGAAGAGAATGCACCAACTAGTACGCGAAAAATTGGCAGGGAAATAAATATTTGCTATAGAACGGTATGGGAAATTTTAAGAGATTATTGTACACCACGCACAAAAAGCTCATGATTGCAGAAAATCCTCACTTTGATTCCATCATTATGTTTACGGACGAAGCGCATTTTTCCAGAAATTCAATAATTAATTTGCACAATAATCATAACTAGTCCCAATAACACCCTCACGCTATTACAGAGAGACATTTTCAGGAACAATTTTCTCTCAACGTCTGGATCAGTATCATAGTTGACTATTTCATTGGACTATTTTTTTACCAGGACACCTTAACGGACAATCATACAGTAATTTTCTACAAAATCATTTGCCTTTACTTGTTGAAGGTGTTCTTCTTCAGTTACGGCAATGATGCTTCAGCCCACTTTAGCGTATTGGCTCGTGAGTATTTGAATGGAGGTTACCAAAATCGTTGGATAGGTCATGGAAGACCACAATTCTGGCCACCCAGATCGCCTGATTTGAATAGCCTAGATTTTTATTTGTGTGGGCGCCTAAAATCATTAGTTTATACTACACCAACCGAGACAGTAGAACAATTAAGGAATACAATTGTTGACGGATGTGAAATCATACCTAACACTCATGGCATTTTCGAAAGAGTTCGTCACTCGATGAGAAAGAGAGCAGAAGTCTGCATAGAAGCGGGAGATGTTAAATTATTATTACTTTACATTTGTCAGGTTTAAGAATTGGCTTAAAAATAAGTATTGTGCAACGAGCATTGTTAACTTGATTCTATTTTAACAATTTTTCGAGATGGAATGAAGTGGTCCTATCACACTAAATAACATTGCCAAATTTCAACAAAATCGGCAAAAGGATCTTTGAGATATTAATAAAAAACCGATTTTTTTAAACTTTGACACCCTGTATCTTGAAATCAGACTTTTTAAGACACATGTTTATATGAACTTTTCTACTTGAATTAGTTCAGGAATGCGCCCTTGGAATTACGGCCTATCGTTAAGTAACACCCTGTATATGCTTACACAATAAACAAAACATTTATTTATCTAAATTATGTTAAGTAATCTTGGAACTTTTATAATTACAAGTTACAAGCAATTATTCACATAAATTCAAGTTTTATTACAGAAAAAGCTGAAAAATTGTACCGAAGTTTATAGTAGTCAAAATTATATGACTGTCCACCCTTGGTAATGGATGGACCCACAATCTTTTTGTTATTTATAATTGTTACAATCATAAATAGCATATACTAATCCAATTTTACACATTTGTATATTTGCTAATTTAGTGGGTTAGTGGTGTACCTATAAAGTTAAATGTCTGCAGAAATACAGTTATTGCCGTGTAATACCAACTTTAGCATAAAAGTTACAACTGTTTATTAACAAAGAGTGATTATAATAGTAATTACACTAAATGGTTTGGGTAATAAAGTTAACATTCATAATTTGCGTACAAACCTTACTTGACAATTCAGGTTTACCTTAGGTATATCTATTTCGAGTTAGTTAAAAAATATATTTCACTCTGTATATTTGAAAGAATCTGTTGGTATGTGTGTCAATGTCATGTAAAATTAAATACATTTTAACGCATATTATCAATTAGATAACGATAGTTAAATACATTTAAATGAAAAATTTTATTAAAATAATAAACAAAGTGTGAAAACAAACATGGTCTCGTGATCCGATAATATCCGAACCAAATTTAAAACAACATGAAAATTGCTCCTCATTCATCATAACCATACGTCACGTTGTTAAAAAAAAATCGGCGTAATTTACGGTGATTTCGCTTAAAATTAAATTAAAAACTTGATTTGTTTGTATAAAAATCTAACGGAATATTTGTTTGCAATTGAAAGCATTTTATTTATTCAATCGTTCTTAATTGAAAAAGTGTTTGTAGTGTAAACAATACCTACGTTATTATTTTCAAAAAAAGAAATGGAATTTATATCGGGATTTTTTCTTGGTCTATTTCATCGAATTTTACCTAAAAGTAAAATTGAAAATAGAGTTGCAATAAGCAGGACAGATGCATATTTAAATGCTTTATACAAGGTTTTAGTTTGGGATGATCCTAAAATCAGTTTTATGACATTAGGTGTCTTACATGTGTTGTTGTGGTTTGTAATTGTTATTTGTAAGAAGGACTATTTTTAACTTGAATGACATTGCAGGTTGATTGTGCAATTGGAGCTACGATTTTATGGAGTTATCTTTTTAGTTTCACTTATTTTATTTTTGTGTGATTTATATTTTGAAAGAAATGATCTAAAAACTGAACGTAACACATCAGATGCCATGCGACAAGTCGGACATATGATATCAAACATAATGCTGAATTTACAAAGTTTAAGGAAAGACAATCCTTCGCTGGTATGCAAATATTTATTACTCTTAATCATTAATCACATTTTATAATTTCAGTTCTGTTTTACAATGTGTGGTATTTTCTTATGTCTCACGGTAATTGCAAGAAATATCTCGGGATTTGCACTATCCTACTTGCTACTGCTAGCCATCTTCAGCGGACCAATAATTATTTCAAGAATACCCTCTGAATATTTAGTAAACTTCAGAGACATTGTTCAAACAATTGGATCAAATGAAGGTTATTTAACTCATTCACACATATTTGAAAATTAAGTGTTTATTTCAGGTTTACTAGCAGAATCAGAACTGTTACCATTCATATCAAATAAAGATTTAAGCGAGAAAGATCCAGATTTAGAAAGTTTACTAACTGATAAAACAGCAGGTTGGTCTTATTTACAATTATAAAACATGTAAAACACAATTATGCTTTAGATTCGGTTACAAATTCTTTAATATCTGGATTGACATCAATGCCTTCCCACTTAGATGCAGAAGGTGGCAGTCTGGATGGATTAGAAGAAGAAGATTTAGTATTTACGATGAGAATCAAACATAGACCTTCAGCATCATACACACCTGGAGAAATATCCAGTGATTCTGATTCCGATCATAAAAGCATGAATTTTGAATCTTCACATTTTAACCGTGACAGTTCCTCGGAAGATGAGAATCTTTACTCTAAAGGTTTACAATTTTCAGAGGTATCGAAAAATGACTTAGAAGCTTCATCAAATACTGAACGTTCAAATTTAGGCATTTTAAGTAATTTATCGGCATTAGGTACCAATCTAATTGCAAATGTGTTAAATTCAAACATTCAAAATGCACCAAAAAGGAAAGATAGTGATAGTGATTTTGAGATAATTGACACAGATGAAGTTGACCATTCATAATTATATTCACAATTACTTAAATGTTATTAGTTTGTGATATTTTCTGTTTCATATCATTACATAAAGTAGGTATTTATTTTTAAACTGATGATAAAATGTGATTACCCTTGACTCCTTTTGTATTTATTCAGATATGAATTTCATAAATGATAATTTGAAAATCAATTCTGAATATTTAATGTGTTACGTCGATTAATAAGAATAATTTGAATTAATGATACTTAATGTGTACTTTAGAATAGAATAACAATTTTAATTTGAAGTATTAATATTTTATATTCTTTTGACAGTTTGAGTGTAATTTTTTACAGTGTGTTGCATAGTGATTGCACTAAACATACTAATCTTGTTAAAATTTTATAACAAAAATAAATCATTTTCAGTTTATAAAGTTTAAAATTAGAGTTAGTGTTATTTTTATACAGAACAATTCTCAGCAGGTCTGCAATGCAATTATGCAATTAAATATGATTTCTATTTATCAAATATTGTTTAATAAGTTCCATGCAGTAGATACGAGCATATGTAAGACTTAATTTGTAAGTTTAAGATTTTATTATATTAATAAAATGCATGATCGCGATTGTCCTTGTGTTTTATCTTTTACACTTCATTTCCTTTATGACATTTCAGAGACTATAAATGGGAAAAGAAATGCAGAATTTTATACAGAGTTTGAGTGCTTGTGGATTTTAATAAACATTTAATAATAATAATGAATTTATTGCTCAACAGCCAAGCAGCGGAACAGTGCAACATAAATATTTTCTTACATACAGCACCAAATAAAAATATTAGTAAAAACAAAATATGAAATTTTCGATATTTGATTTATCAAATGCTCCTGGATTTATATGAGGAGTAATATTTTCAAATATTACTGTTATTTTACATGTAATAAATATAAATAAACAAAAAAAAACAGATGCCGTGCATTTTAATTCAGTTGACAAAAACTTTGATAACGTTTGAGGTGTCCCTCTTTCTTCCAAGTCCTTAGGCAGTAGTTTATAGACACATCAAGACATTTTCTGGATCGAACAGACTGTTTTTTTTCTAACCTCAGTTGCGTTAATGCAATTGTTTAAAATAGTACTTGTTAAATTTTTCAATTCATTATTAATCATCACCCGTTAGTCCACAAATAAAACAGATATTTTTCTTCAATTTTTTCCGTAGTTTCAGAAAAAATGGAATGTCCTCGGGATCCGACATATTTACTGAACTCAAAGAATGTGACAGACGCAAACGAATTTGGGAGCGTGGCTAAGTTACTATACACAATATGGTGAATCACGGCGAGGGCGTCAAACTCATCAAATTACAGAGATAAATTCAATTTAAAAATAGAAAAGTGTTCAAATAAATAAAAAATTTTGTATTTTTCATTAATAACATCATTGTTAACTAGGAATTATTTTGCAAAGAACAGTATATACAATAAAATTCATTACTTTTAGATTCAAAATACCGTCGAACCGGATGAGATTGTGCGGTGTGAAATTGTGCAAAATCGTATTTTTGAAGTTCCCTCTATTTCTATTAGATGTGATTGGTTGTTATGATAATCAAATGAAGCTCCTATATGTGGTTCACTCTGGTGACCATTTCCCTAACTGAAATTCCCGCCATTCCATGGTAATACTTCTTCATTGATGGTGAAATTGAGGCAGTGGCGTAACTGCAAAATTTGGCCCAAATGCAAAATTTTGCAAATGGCCCTTGTCTTTATAGCAAATATAGTAGTAAAAAAGGCAATTCTTAAAAAAAAACAAGGGGCTTTATAAGAAAACAATTCCTTGAAATTTAATACGACAAAAAAAATGTGTCTGAATTTTTTCAAAATTCGTTCGAGGGGCCTCAGGATCGATGGGCCCCGACGAAAAGCATCTTTTTACGACCCCGTAGTTACGCCACTGAGTTGAGCTTTGTTTTCAGGTTATTTCAAAAACTTGGTTTCACTGAAAGAGACATATTTGCAATAACAATTCGTGGTAAGTACCAATGTTTAGTCCATTTATTTGTGATTATTTTGATGCATTATACAGTGACTTCTGTTCAATATGTTTTCCGAATATGACATTTGCAAGGACAGTCTGAGGGTACAATTTGTGCCACATGGTATTGGCACAAATTTGCCTCCTAGTTTGTGTTTCCACAAGAAAAAAATTAAGCAAACTTAATCTTGATAATTAGTGTTATTAATCGATGCACTATTAATTATTTCAAAACACTTCTCGATACTATCATACAAAATTGTAAGAAATATAGCACATGAAACTTATTACCTACGAGCAAACTAAGAGAGGTACCTACTGTTTTTTTAGACTGAATACATTTTTAATAATGGTTCGTCAATATGTGCGAAAGCGTGGAAACCGCCCTTACAAAAACTACACAGATGAAAGTCTAGAAAAGCCACGGCAAGAGATTCGAGCAAAGAAGATTTCTGTACGTGGAGCATCTAAAAAGTGAGTAAAACGTTTTTTGTTTGCTTCAGGTAAGTGGGCACTGACAACGTTTGATCCACTTTGCTGTGTCCATCTATACTGACAATACCGTACCAGTAGTTTGATAATGTAGCTAGTAATCACACTGGATGGAGTTGTAACACAAAAGCTTTTTTTTGTGTTGCAGATTTGTGATTCACAGAAACACACTTTCAATAAAAATTAGTGGTACGCATCTAAATCCTTCAGGAGCTAAAACAGTTTTCTCAGATGGCGAAGAAACCTTGTTTGTCCAGTACATTATTTCAATGTCAACATATGGGTTCCCGCTGACGTCATTTGATCTTCAGATGACAGTTAAAAACTATTTAGAAAGATGCGGTAGAAAAGTAAGCAGGTTTAAAAACAACAACCCAGGGAGGGAGTGAGTAGAATCGTTCATGAAAAGGCACAAAGGAAAATTAAGTGTAAGACTAGCACGAAATATCAGTCATGTCAGAGCTCGTATTAACAACGATCAGTTTTTTGATCGTTATTCTAAAGAGGCAGAAGGAGTTCTAATTTCAAACATATGGAACTTTGATGAGACCAATTTAGTTGACGATCCTGGGTCTAAAAAGGTATTAGTTAAAAAAGGGACAAAATATCCGGAGAAAATAAGAAATGCTACCAAAGCACGTAGGTACTTCATTAATGGTTTATGGTAATGCCAACGGTGTTCTTGCTCCTATTTATATTAATTATAAAGCTGAGAATATGGGGCACACTTGGACGGAGGGGGACCACATGGTGCCCGTTATAATCGAACTAAATCTGGGTGGTTCGATGCCCAGTGTTTTGAGGACTGGTTGATAAACCTTATTCTCCCAATTTAAAAAAATTAACCCGGAAAGCAAATTTTACTGGAGGATAATTTAAGTTCCCATTTAAGTATGTAGGTGTTACGTCTTTGTGACGAAAGTAATATCTTATTCATTTTACTTCCTCCAAATGCTACTCACCTACTACAGCCGCTGGACGTATTCTACTTTCGCTCTATGAAAGGTGAATGGCGCAAGATTTTGAGCGACTGGAAAGACACAGCATATGGAAGCAGATGCATTAATATTTAAAAGATCAGTTTCTAAGACTTTTAAAGAAACTGATGGAGCACTTGGCAACAAAAGGAGAAGATCTAAAGTCTGGTTTTAAGAAATGTGGTCTTATACCATTAAATCGAGACCGTAGTTCTAGAGAAAATGTGTGATAGTGTACTAATGAAATATATTACGTCTATTAGTGCTTCTTCGCAAACAAGTATCAGTGAAAGCTTTCTAGACGACCTGAAGAGAAAAAGAAATTGTGAATACAAGGAACAGGAAGGAAGAGAACGAAAATAAATGTACCGCCAGGAAAGAGTGTCTGTGCAGAGGATTTTTTGGCTAATGCAGATGAGCCGGAACCAAGTGCCAGTAGTGGTAAATCTACAGCAGATCGTAAAAAGCAGAAAAATAAAAATCATTCAGATGCTAGTAGCAGTGAATCAGAAGCTGAAGATTTAAGGTATGATGAAATTAATAGCAATATAGGCGATGTAATCGAATCAGATTTGGGCAATTTTAACACAAATGAATTTCAACCAGATACCGGTAGTACAGGAAAAATGGAATTAACTAAAAACTGTGGTGATAAATAATTGAAAAACGTTAGTGTGGGAGACTTCGTAGCTTTTATATATGATGGAAATGTTTATCCTGGAATAATTACATAGACAGACAAACGTGAAGTTAAAATAAATGCTATGACCAACACAGGTAAATACTGGAAGAGGCCAAACAAAAAAGATGAAATCTGGTACAAAGCAGATCCTATTATAAGGAAGCTTCCTCACGTAGAGAGGTGTTCTTGATCGATTTAAAAAAATGAATACCATAGTTTAAGCTTACAATTTATTTTATGTTGGAAGTTGTAAGGACTGAGTTGAATTTTGGGTTAGTACTATCTTTTGGTGTTGTTTTTGTACTTTTTAAATGTTCTTTACTTATTAAAATTTGTGTTTCATTTTATTGGTGACTGTAATGTGACTATTAATCCAACAAATTAAAATTTTTCACCAACTATCAAGTCTTTTTGTGATTCGCAATTGTAGTAAAGCATAATCTAAACCCATCTTGGGGTTAGATTGTGCTACATTAATTTTATAATGCACATTCAATTGAAAGAATTGTGTGGCACAAACTCACCCTGACATGAGTAGTATAGCTATAGGGCTCCTGGGCCACTTTTCTACTATACTTTTTCTACGAGTGTTTCTGCTCAAGGTCATCACATTGCCTACGTCCAAGTACACGGTTTATCAAGGTCATCATCTTCAAGGTCACCTCGGCCACGTGGTAGGTGTGTAACCCCGCCTCTTCAAGGTCATGCTTGCACGAGTCCTTCAAGGTCAGTAGAAAAGTTACTAGATTGTTGATTGTCCTGAAGGTCATTGCCCTCGGTCTCAAGCAAGTCTATGCATGTTTCAAGGCCACGCCCTATTCTGAGAAATCAGGAACAAAGGAGGCCCATTGTTTAAAGTCTATGCTTTCAAGGCCACATGAGAGAACAAAGACGATCTATTGTTTTGGCTGAGTCATAGCTTCTGAAATTCTAGGAAATCAAGAACAAAGACGATGCATTGTTCAAGCCGACGGTTCAAAGTCTATGCTTTCAAGGCCACATGAAAGAACAAAGACTATCTATTGTTCCGTTATTCTAAAAATAGATTGTTATCTCAATTCTAGGAAATCAATAACAAAGGCGATGCATTGTCGACGGTTCAAAGTCTATTCTTACAAGGTCACATGAGAAATGAACAAAGACGATCCATTGTTCAGTTAGAAATACATTGTTATCTCAATTCTAGGAAAGCAAGAACAAAGACGATGCATTGTCAACGCTTCAAAGTCTATGTTTACAAGGCCACATGAGAGAACAAAGACGATTCATTGTTTTGTAGGTTATCGTACACATCAGCTGTATCCTCAAAGTCATTGCCCTCAGTCTCAAGCAAGTCTATGCATGTTTCAAAGCCACGCCTCCCAGTGCCCTCAAGTGGTCTAAACAGGTGGCCGTTCCCCTAAACAGGTAGCCGTTTCCTATAAACAGGTAGCCGTTTCCTAAAACAGGGGGTCCGTTTCCCAAAACAGATAGCTGTTTCGCAACCGTTTCCCCCATACGAGAATGCGATCTATTGTTCAGGTCGAGTTAATACATCTCAATTCTAGGAAATCAAGAACAAAGACGATGCATTGTTCAAGCCGACGGTTCAAAGTCTATGCTTACAATTTTCAAGGCCACATGAGAGAACAAAGACGATTCATTGTTCTGGTTGAGTTATAAAAATAGATTGTTATCTAAATACATCTCAATTCTAGGAAATCAAGAACAAAGGCGGTACATTGTCAACGCTTCAAAGTCTGTGTTTATCATTTTCAAGGCCACATGAGAGAACAAAGACGATTCATTGTTCTGGTTGATTTATAAAAAAAAAAAAAAAAAAAAAATAGATTGTTATCTAAATACACTTCGATTCTGAGAAATCAAGAATAAAGGCGATCCATTGCCAACGCTGCAAAGTCTATGCTTACAATTTTCTAGGTCACACGAGAGAACAAAGACGATCTATTGTTCAGGTCGAGATATAAAAATAGATTGCTATCTACATCTCAATTCTGAGAAAAATCAAGAACAAAGAGGGCTCATTGTCAACGGTTCAAAGTCTATGCTTACAATTTTCAAGGCCACATGAGGGAACAAAGACGATCTATTGTTATGGATGAGTCATAGCTTCTAAAATTCTGAGAAATCAAGAACAAAGACGATGCATTGTCGACGGTTCAAAGTCTATACTTACAATTTTCAAGGTCACACTTTTGAGAAATGAACAAGCACGATCCATTGTTCTGGTTGATTTATAAAAATAGATTCTAAATACATCTCTTTCAAGAACAAAGGTGATCCATTGTCAACGCTTCAAAGTCTATGCTTACAATTTTCAAGGTGAGAGAACAAAGACGATTCATTGCTGAGTCGTAGCTTCTAAAAAGGTGATCCGACCTTAACCGAACTTATCTGTATATAAGTAGATAAAGAACAGTCCCACGTCAGTCGATACATTACAATCGTCACAACAACAAATTACCTAAAGTAAAAAGCAACTATTATTACTTAATCACCAGTGTGTGCATCATATTTTTACAATCGTGACTAGAAGTTTTATTGTAAACCGGAGAGCAATTTGTTAAACGTAAAGAGTAACTATTATTGCTTAATCTGTCTGTGCATCATATTTTTACAATCGTGACTAGAACCGTTGTGAAGAGCAATTTGTTAAAAGTTCATTGTTACGTGTGTGCTTCATATTGCTAGCTATGAGTATGTCAAGTAGTAGTGAGATGGTTAATTTAACAAAGCGCATTGTTCCCTTATTGAAAACAAAAAAGGAATTTGCCAGGCACATCCGTATAGTTAACACCAATATCAAGCTATTGCAAGATATAATTAAACATAAAATTTATTATGAGACCAATGAAAGCTTGCTTAAGCTTGAGAGCAATTTAGCATTGCTCAAGTGCTATCTGGTTAGATTGAGACGGTTAAAGAACGCTTCAGGGAAAGTTGGTAGTGGAATTGTCAATAAAAAAGGTATGCATGAATTACGTTGGTACCCCCTAGACTCATGTTTCAATGGTAGGTTGCTAACAGGAATTATAATCAATATGTCAAACATTAAGGACCCTTTGATATTTTTACTAAACACATATAATAGTTTTGCACGTAAGGTGAAATTAATGTTAAGGCAATATATGCTAAAGGTAAATGTGGTCTTAGGCTGTAATTTCATGCAACCCCAAAATCATAGTATTGAGTTGAAGACTTTTGCCACAAAAAATTGCGTTATTGATATTTCAACCAATATACGTGTCTGGTACAATGAAAACGTGTATGATAAGTTACGGATAAAATTAGAGGAGTTTTCCGAAAGGGATTCCGGTTGGGCAGTACATGAAGTCTTACATTTAAAAGTGAATATTAATAGCTATGTCCCATTTAGAGTCGGTGATTCAACCTATGTTAAAGTTCCACACTTCATAGCAGTAAAGCATGCTGTTGTTAATGTTAAAAATAACGATGAGTATTGCTTCCTGTGGGCTGTTGTTTCGGCATTATATCCCGTTTCACAGCATTCATATCGGACTTCTAGTTATCCTCATTTTAGAGATGTTTTGAAGTATGATTCAATTCAGCTGGATGATGTAAAAAAATTTGAGAAACTAAACAACCTCGCAATTAATTTGTACTGCATAAATGGTAAACAAGTTGTACCCTTTGTATTGAGTAATCAGCAAAGCGATAAAGAACCCATAAATCTTTTAATACTTTCTGATCAGGCCCCGGATAACACTGTATACCATTTCACATGGATTAAAAATATGTCAGCTTTATTTTCAAAACAGATATCGAATTATAAGGGCAAGAAATTTATTTGTTACCGATGCTTGAACAATTTTTCTTCAGATCGCCTTCTACAAAAACATACCACTCACTGTCAGCAACTTAATCAATGATCTACTAGGCTGCCTACAGAAGCGGAAATGAATTTACAGTTCAAAAATTTCCCATTCTAAGAAAAGGTGCCATTTGTCATTTATGCCGATTTAGAAAGTATTTTAGAGAAGTGTGCAAATGGTATCGAAGGTAATACTCTATTTCACTCCAAACACACACCTTTCAGCATTGCCTACTATTTGAAGTGTTCATATGATGATTCTTTATCTCGATTTAGTCTTTATAGAGGAAAGGATTGCATTCAATGGTTTGTTAACGAGCTTCAAAATATTGCACATTGGGCTACCGAAATAATCAATCAAATTATTCCAATGGGTACTTTAAGTCTCAGTCAGGTTGAGTAATTTGAAAGCGCCACGATTTGTCACATTTGTCGGAAACCATTTATAGTGGGGAACCCATCGCCATCCCAAACTCTTATTGGTAGAATTTGTCTTCTACCTGGAAAGCATAAGCTAGATGAATTCCTAGATCATCTAAATAGCCGCACACCCTCCATAAAATTCACAATGGAATTAGAGTCGGAAAAAAAACTGCCATTCCTGAATGTACTTGTACACAGGAATGACAACACTTTCACCACAAGTGTATACAGGAAACCTACCCACACGGGGAGGTACCTACACTACAACTCCAATCACCACAAAAACGTAAAGTTAGGCGTGGCAAAATGCTTGTACGATAGAGCAAAAACAATATCCTCAAAACAAGAAGACCTGAGCAAAGAAAAAGAAAATATCACTAGAACACTCAAAGAAAATGGCTACCCGATCTAGCACCTAACCTAACCAGGGAAAGGGTAACCGAAAAAGAAGAACCTAAATATACAGCGATAATACCATACATACAAGGTACCTCTGACAAAATACGAAGGATAGGCAGCAAATACAAGATACGCACTGCCTTCAAATCGACCAGAACGCTCAGGGGAATACTCACCAAAACCAAACCATACAATGAAGATCATAATTCCAAGAATTGTGTATACAACCTACCATGCGAATGCGGCAGAGCATACATAGGAAAGAGCAGTAGACTACTAAAAGTGAGAACGCAGGAACATAAGAGCAACGTCCGCAAGGGCGAAACAGAAAGATCAAGAATCGCCGAACATGTCTGGAACGAAGAACACCGCGTCCAATGGGATAACATACAGATAGTTGCAAAAAACGAGAACACAATTCGTCGGAAACTCAAAGAAGCCACATACACCGCACTAGCAGAAAATCCAATAAGCCAAGCTAGTGTAGAAATGAAACCCATATGGATTCCAATAATGTGCGAAGAGCTTAAGCGCAATACACCTGCGCAATAAAAGTTACGGCGCAACATGTGCAAGAAACTTCTGCGCAATCACGACAAATTATATATATATATATATATATATATATATATATATATATATATATATATACAGGGTGTTTGGTACATCGATGCAAATATTTAAAGGGTGATATAATAGGTGATTTTGAGTCGATTTAAGCAAACACTTATATACCAAGTGTTACCGTTTTGAGATAATGCCACTTTTAATATTTCTTGATTTTACCGTGCTTTTCTGCAAATATCGAAGTGTACAAGCGTATTAAGCCGTCTTATCGCAAACTTATACTAAGTTTTTTTATTCCTCATGAAGTGATTGTTCATATTATTTTATCAGAAAAGCCTAAACTGTCTTTGGTTCTTGCCTAGAACTTCTTAAACATGAAAGTTTTAATTTGTAAAAAGCAATCACTAAAATTCAAACGTGGATTTAGTCTAAAATCTTTCGTTATTTTTTCCAATTTCAGTAAAACTTCTTTGGGCAATGGTCTTTAAGATAGCATGAATAGATTTAGAAAAAATTTTCACAAATTGGAAAAATTGAATTTAATTACCAAAATACCCCTAGGCGCATTCCAAAACGTAAAATAGCCCTTCATTATTTAGTTTAAATAGTTTAAAAAAAGCAGATTTTTAGAAAATGTTTTGCGGTTATTGCTCCACCCAGTACTTGAGTTTACAGAAACTGTTTCTGAATTCAAGATTTCTTTCACCTCACTAACACTGGAATGTAAAATTTTCTTAGCAAAATCGAGTTTATTTTCAAGTGAATCTACATTGCTATTTAAAACGTCACTTTTGACTTTTCGTTTATTTAGTGGAAATAATTTCAATTGTGGTAAATTTAATACAATCGTGCAAAAAACAGTATGAGCATCACGAACATTAAGGGTTGTACCGGTCTCTGGCCAAATTCGCTATCGCTCAGCCTCCAAACATGGCCGGCGACCGGTAAACGTCCCTTACTGTTCTTGATATTCAATATAATATTGCCTCGTGCAGTACTAATTTTGAACACCAATAATAATACTATTAATTTTTTAATAAATCGGACATTTTCTAAAAATCTGCTTTTTAAACTATTTAAACTAAATAATGAAGGGCTATTTTACGTTTTGGCGAATGCGCCTATACTTTAATTAAATTCAATTTTTCCAGTATTGATAAAAAAATAAATTATTTGTAAATACTATTCATGTATCTTAAAGAAACCATTGTTTTATAGAAATATAGAAAAAAATTATAAAAATTTTAGACTAAATCACGTATTAATTTTAGTGAATAATACTTTATAAAATATAAATAATATATAATAAGTATCATTATTAAAACACAAGTCTAATTATTGATATAACATATGACATCACTCAATGAATACAACTTCTAGTACTAAATTTGACGATAAGATCGCTTACTGTCACTTCATATTGAAAAAACGGAAAATAAAATCAATAGAAAATTAAAATACATTATAATAAACAATTTGGTATATTAAATTTTCATGGCTCAAAGTAATATTCTATACTTTAATATATCGATGTATTATATATATATAACACATTCTATATTATATATATAATATGATATTATAATAAAATATTTATAATAATATACATAACTTAAACACTACAACGTCTGCGCTAAAAAGATTAAATTAACATTGAAGAATAAGTGCAATCAACTCACTATAGACAGTGACTAAACTACTATAGTACAACAATCCCTTTACTAAATCGTGCCTCAAAGTTGACATATTTCTCATACCGATCAACGTAAGAATTGCAATAGAGTTTCTTCAACAGACCATTCGATACTTATAACCAAGCCTATAAATGATATTAAATAAAAATATTTAAATAAATCTACACATACATACTTTGAGAACTACTACTACTTGTACTTGGAGACGCTAAAGATGAGGGATTCGAAATTTCCACATCTGAAGAATTATTATTTGCAACTTCAGACTCATATAGAATCGTGCACCTGAAATAAAAGTAAAACAAACCACTTTAACTATACATCGTATATCTCACTAATACCACTTCTTACTCATTTCCATCTAGACGATGAATTGCATGTAGGTCTTTATTTAATACCAAGCATTCGTTACTAATTAATTCCTTTATGTATCTTACAGCATAGTCGTCTTCATCTAAAAATAATATGTTACATTTTCAACCAATTATGGAAAAATTATACTAACGTTTTAATCTGTACCTAATATTCTACTTGCATTTCATTGGTAATAAAAGTGACGGAAGATACGTAAATGGTACTGCACATTTTAGAAATAGTCTATAACCTGTAACACTTTTATTTTAAAACATAACAAGGTTTTGTATGATCTACTACCCGTTAGATTTGTTTTTCAATGGTCCGAGTGGGTACTAAAATTTTTATACACCGCGAGAGAGCGACGGACGAATTCGCATATTGCAAGTACGCACCGAAACCCGCTCAGTGGAAAACGTTATTAGTAAGTTTTTTTTAAAGTTGTGCACCCTGTCAAAATAACATATTGAAAATAGAATTATATAACTTAATATTCAACATTAGTACAAGTAAGAAAACTAATTTTATAGTTTCAATGTAATTATTGATAATTTTTAAGGAACAAAATGTATAAGATAGAAACAGGGGGTGCCAAGCCCATTGCTATTGCAGGGCGCACAACTCTTGAAAGGGAACGTCTTATAGGAATGTCCGAAGAAGAAAGATCTTGGCGTAAACAATGGTTAAAAGATCAAATATTATCTCCTAATGAACCTCGTCATGTCCCTGAAATTTATAAGGCTCAATTCAATATTATTCGTCGAATATATAGAACACCTTTAGACATTGCTGAAAAATTATTACAACCTGCTTTAGGGAGTCGAGTTAAGGGTTTCAGAATTATTACTGGAAAATTTTTTCTTATGTATTTAGTGGGTCTAACTGCATTCTACAATTTAAAGTATAATGAAAACGATTGGACACGTCTTGGTGGTTTTAGACTTCTTCACAGTCGGTCTTCTGTACTTCCCGGTGACCCCTGTTATCCTCAACCATCCCATAAAACACAACCATCAGAATATAGTGCAAGACAATTTGATAAAGTGCAAGTGAAATTATAAATAAATTATGTATGAGTAGTCTCTTGTATGGGTATTTAATAAATAATCTAATATGAATTAAAGAATATTAAAATAGTATAAATTCAGATATTTATGTAATTATTTTAAGCAAAGTTAATTATAAAATTTTTAATATTTAATTTTGCCATTATAAATAAGAAATGATTTGAGGTTATGTAGCATATCTAGAATGCAGATTGCAAAGCCAACACAAACTTAAAAATGACCACTGTTGAAAATAATGAAACAGAATTGACTAATATGATTTGTAATAATGAAGGGTCAATTTCTAAAAAATTACATTCAGATAAAGGTAATCAAAACAACAATGAAGCTACAAATGAAGAGGTATTGTTTAATGGAGTGGAAATTTCTAAGTTAACTAAAACACAAATGAAGAAATACAAACGAATGTTGCAATGGCAGTCTGTAAAAAAACTTAAAAGAGCAAAAGAAAAATTGAAAACAAAAAATAAAAAAATTGAGGCCAAAATGCTTAATATCGATTTAGGGCCTAGTCGTAAACAATTAAAAAACTCGAAAATGGAGAACAGCTCATGTAAAATTGGTGTTGTTATAGATTTAAGTTTTGATGACCTTATGATTAATAAGGTATGAACAATTTGTCAACCTCATGCCCAATATAGCTTATATTACAGGACATGGGTAAAGTTATTAAACAAATTTTAAGAGTATACACAGAAAATCGGCGTGCAATTGCTCCTATGCAGCTTCATCTTACTAGTTTCACTGGACGATGTAAAGAAGAAATGGCAAAACATAATGGATATGAGAATTGGGACATGTATTTTCACGCTGCCAGTTATTTAGATATATTTCCCAAAACAAAATTAGTTTATCTAAGTAGTGAAAGTGATAACATTATTAAGGAATTAGAGCAGGATAAAGTTTACATTATTGGAGGATTAGTTGATCATAATTCACATAAAGTATTTCAAGTGTAATCTTTACTTATAAGCATTAATCTGTTTTCTTTAGGGTATTTGTCACCGAAAGGCTGTTGCTGAAGGTATTGTACATGGTCAACTACCTATCGGTGAATTTTTTAACTTTTCTGGTAGAAAAGTGTTTACAATTAATCAAGGTATATTTAAATCAAATTGTCATGTTTTGTTGTAATTAAATATGGGATTTTTAGTGTTTGAAATATTGTTACAAGTAAGTCAAGGAAAATCATTTAAAGAAGCATTTGAAATGGTTCTACCGAAAAGGATAAATATGAAACCAACGATAGAAAATTTGAATGAGTAATTTTTTAATTAAAACACTGTTAAAGACAATTGCATTTTAATTTTATATATATATATATATATATATATATATATATATATATATATATATATATATAAATATATATATAATATATATATATATATACATATATATATATATACATATACATATACATATACATATATATATATATATACAGTCCCAAGATGTGTTTGTCGATAGCTCCTTAGCCATTAAACTTAGAAGATAAGTTTAAATACGAAAGTTATCTATTTTATAAGCTGCATAATCTAAAAATAGTTTGGTTTCTACAGGGTGTAATATAAAAGCCGTACAATATAGAACTTTTGATTTTTAAATAGAACACCCTATATATTATTTTATTTTTCGATTCTCCTTATAATTTTACATCTTTTTTATAAGAATTACTTACAAGCTAAATCTTACAGTTTTTGAAATATTTGCAAAGTTAACTAAATACTGACGTTTTTATGTAGTAATTCAAGTAGGCGTATCTCAGTTATTTTTAAAGATAAAAAAATAATCTTTGGTATAGAATTTATTCATACATGAGCTTACTTTAATCTGTTGTCAAAATTGGATTTCAATATACACCGTGATCACAAAAATTAATTCAATAACATAAATTTGAAAATGCTCTATCTTCATTTTTGAAATGGCACACCCTATATTTTCTTAATGCCTTGTCTTCGTCTATTAATTGGCTTTTATTTCTATTAAATATGTTCTAATAGTTTCGGAGATATTTAAGTTTGTTCAATTTTTTTCGTTGATAACACTGAAGAAGAGTAAAATTAGTCGGTCAAAGGAAACTATGAATACATAAGAAACTAAAAAACATATTAACTGAAATACAAACACTTAAAATTGTATTAAATGATCAATGTAATAGAATAATAAGAAGGTTTAAAAGGTGACAAAATATAAAGAAATTGCAAGGAAAATATTATTAAAAAAATATCTGTTAAACAGGGTGCGTTCAAAATAAAAAAAGTTTTTCTCTTTATAATTTTAGTCGCAAAATTAATTTTCATTTTTGACAGTTACGAACTTTGACAAATTACTTATTTCTAAGGCGGTACGAAGTTCGCCGGGTCACGTAATCTACAATATAAATTATAAAACATTGTTTAAATAGATTGACACACATCATTTTATATTGTAAAATGTTATAACTCAAAGGAATTATCTCGACTAAAGGAATGTTGATGTAACAAATCTATCAAAAAAAAAGCTATAATAGAGAAAATATCGTAAGAATTTGGTAAATTAAAAACAATGTCAAACTATTTCAAGTAGGTATTTTGGTTAATTAAACACCAAATCAAAAAAATTACACTACTTTTAATTAAAATTAAATATTAGTATATTTTATTTTAGGTAAAGACAGATCAAAAATCAGCAACTCTTCTTAATTTAATGTACCATTACTCGTCAAACATATTTTAAAGCCTATGGGAACGAAAACTACAAAAGAAGGGTTAATGTAATGTGCTTATAGTTTTAATCTCCCTGTGAAAAAAAATTACAGAAAAATCAGGGTCATGTTGATACGAATTTTTCTTTAATTCGTTATTAAAACTATGATTATTTCATTGTCTCTAACTTATAAATAAAAGTTTGAGAAAATAAATTTAAAACAACAGCGAATACTGAAACTATGTAAATTTTGATGTTTACCGATCGAAATAAAAGGTTTACCTTTTTAGGCTACTGGTAAAACTTATAACAGTGGATACAAAATAACGTTCTATTGCTCTAAATCCAAATGAACCATAAATAAATATGGCGAATTCAAAATGGCCACCAGTAATAAAATAAAATCTTAGGGGTAGTTTTTCCTATTATAACAATATAATCACACTCATAAAATTTAACTTCCCACATCCAGCAATATGGTCACTTTTGTCAACTAAATCTCAAAATACATATTTTTACCTTCCAACCTACATATACCAATATGTAGGTATAGAAGGTTATGCAATCGACTTTTTTTCACTATTGCAAATCGACTTAGCTCATTTTACAACTTTTGGCCAAGTTTCGTCAAGATCGGCCATGATGTCTGGGTGTGTGTGTGTTGGTGCGGGCGCGTGCGTGCGTTTGAGCGTGTGTGTGGGTGCGTGTGTGTGTGTTAGTATGCACGGTAAGTCCAGAGCGAAAATACCTACGTGCTTAAAATTTTGTATTTAAGCATATTCTCATTTGGCTTAGAGCTGATTAGATTTTGAGTAAAATCCAGCGGCGGTGCAGGGGGGTTTATTAGCGTAAGTTTTTGGTTTTTATCAAATATATCTAAAACAGCTGCATATTTCAAAGATATAAAAATACCCAGGCATAGACCTTAAACGTATCGATTAATTATGTTCTATGCAATTTTTTTGATAGGACGCATAATTTAGCGGTAAAAAATTTCCTAAGGTAGAATATGTGTTCGTTCAAATTTTTTCAATATCTGAATAAGGATTCATTTTATACGGAAAAGTGCAGACACATTTAAAAAAAATGTAATTCTACATAACTTTTCTTTATAAAGTTTCTTAAGATGATGCAAGGTAAGTCTAAAAAATAATTAAATATGAATAAAAATAGTTAAAATGTATTATTGATATTTTATAAAAGCGGGCGGCTTTGGAATTTTTTTTAAGGTAACATGTAGGTATGTCTATCTGAAGTGAAGTTTTCAACGTAATTCTGACATAGATTACTGTGTTTGTTTTCACAATGCTGCCTGTTATCGTTATGAACGTATGAAAGGGTTTGAATAGTTTGTTTAAACTTACGTCGCATGACAATTATAAATATATTCCCTAAATAGCAATATATTCCCTTGTAGGCGTACCAACATATTTCCATATTTGAAGATCTTCCTTTATATCTCCAGGATTCGTCAATGTGCAATGTAATGGACGCGCCAACGCGACGTGGAAAACACCTAGTTAGATTTCAAATGTTTTATTTACATAATATATTGTTTTTTCAGCCATTTTTGTTTGTGTTTATTCAATGCGTTATTACGATCTTGTTAACATCTATATTTATTAACCTCGGTCTTGTCATGAAGTTTTAAACGTCGGTTTGACGTAGATTTTTGTTTTTACGTTTACAATGTTGCTTATTTTCGTAATGATCTTCTTATAAAAGAGTTTGCATAATTATCATTAAAAAAATGTTATTAAAATTATTTCATTTATTTTAATTTCCATTTTGTAGATTGGAAGGTCGTGTGGTGTTCCACACCAGATATTTAATATGGCAGATCCGTATATTTTTCAGAATAAACCACATTGTGACTTATGTTTACATTTTTTAATGGTATTTTTTACAAAACACGGAAACATATAGTCCAGATCGAAATGTTTACTAACAGTTGTAGAAGCAAAGTCATACGGTTCTGACCAAATTGGGGAAATAACTAAGTTTTCTAACAAAAACATTTTAGTTGTGAGTTTGGTTTATAACGCTTGTGACAATTAACTCTTAAAACACTTGTGATCCGTGACGTATCACACTTGTGACCTGAACACTTATGATAGTTGAGGCACCTATAGCTAGCAGAACACCGACCTTTCGACTATTCTACAGACAAGAGTACCATTGCAATGCAAACCTTCATTAATGGGTAGGGTGCCCATAGAATAAACGCAGGCTAAGGTTTTTTACTATGGTTAGTACAGCCTACATTTACAGAAAAAAGTTATTACATACCTACTCAAACTTGATAACGGATACACAACCATACTATTTTTCATTAAAATATACTTCGGCTTGGACAAATATAGTATTTCTACCACGAAAATCTTACGGGTTGTTTTGTGCGTTGGAAAAAATTACAGTAGTATAGCTACACCGGTTCTGGACCACATAGGGATTGATATGTGTAATAGAAACAGATAGAGAATTACAATAAGTATGAGAATGTGTCAAGGTCAATGTGCATTTGCCCGTCCAAGGTCAAGCTTCATTGGCTTCTAGGCGTGCAATATTAAAATTCTTAGAAATGAAAAAATAGAATCAGTTTCTAGAAAAAAGTTCATTAACCTTTTCAAGACCAAACTTTATTGACTCCAGAGGTGTGATATTACAGTGCTTAGAAATGTAAAAATATAACCAGTTCTTGCAAACCTGTAAGTTCATTTACCAAAGGTAATTGGCCTCTTCAGGATTGCAGGCCAATGTTCATTGACCTGTAGGTACCTGGTGTTGGGTCTATTACAAATACTGCACATGATTCAGCTTCTCCATTTTAATCAAATCGGAATTTCAAAAAATTATAATAGGCAGCTGTATATTGATTGGCACTAAAATTTACATGCATTGCTTCGTATGGGCAATATTACGAATTCAGATGTACTTTAAGTTTCCTCATGCTAATATGATCAAAACTTGTGACTATTTGCATACCTTTTCTAACTATGTGCATGTTTTTATTGGCCATATGGCCGAAGTTACCTGTATTAAAGTAGGAAATTCCTATATCCCTTAGTAAATTTTATTTAACGTTATTGTTTCATCAGATCCACTATAGTAGCAATTTGTGTAGCTTCTAGATCGAATTAAAATCAACTCTTGACGTCTGTTGACAATTATCCGAATTATGTGGTTTTAATGGTATGCAGAAGGTAAAACTTTTGCATCAAATTCCACCTTGAGCGGTTCCTCATTTCTGGTTTAATGAGCTATTGCTTGTTGTATAGAAAATATATCTTTTAAGTACTGATGTTAAACCAAGATTTCGGCATACATCCACTCTTTGATCACCCAACTCATGACGAATTTTTCGAAAATGAAGTTGGCGAAATTGTTGGTTAAATTGCAAGATTTTCCTTCGTCTTAGTTTTTAAACTCAAGCTTCCCTTCTATATGTGTAGAAAACTATCATAGGCAGCTGTAATCAATGTTCGTATTTCTTCGGAAGCTCCATGATGGCTAGTTGCTAATTAATGATCTAACTGAGGAATTATGTCTTTTATATGAGTTTTTGGAAGATGGTACTTGGTTAATTTTTAGACCGATGCACTTTTACCTATAAACGTATCGTGAACGGTTCGCTTTCACCAAAATCTATTAGTTTACCTGATTGGTTAAATTAATTGTTACATTACTAATTATGTCGGTGTTTACTTCTAAACACTGGTTTTTGCTTGGGGTTTTATCTAAACGAAAACCAGGTGGAACCGAGACGTCTATTCCGTATAAAATTTTAGCCGGCTTCCAGTTTGAAAATCATTTCCCCCGAAAATATCATTGGCCAAGGTTAATAAACTTTGCTTGTATTTTTAGATTTAGGTTTTAGAATTGATGCACTGGATCAGTGACCCTGAAAAGGGCACTATTTGAGGTTCCCAAGAGACGGTTCTATATTTAGATTTCTAGAAATCCACCAACTTCCGGTTTCAAGAGGTCAATGAAGTTTGAGCATTTTTGCTTATTAAACAACATCTAGCAGAAACATTACTCCTGCTTAATTCCTTTATTTAAGCTTGTAGCTTAGGTATTTTTACCTAGCACGGCAACAGTTGAATTTATTTAAATGAACAAATATCAGAACAGGCTATTCAATAAGTCGTCCTATACATTTTCAAAACGAATAATTGTTTTAATGCTGATAGGTCAAATACTACCTCAATTTCTTCTCCTTAAACTAGGACGTCATATAAATTTTATTAAATGGCGTACATATTTTTGTTTATTTTTATTACAGTTTTCATGATAAGTAATGCAGGAAATGGGAGTGAAGTATCAGACGAAAGATATATATATATATATATATATATATATATATATATATATATATATATATATATATATATATATATATATATATATATATATATATATCATATAGTATATACTTCTACCTACTGTTTGTATGTATACAGTTTTATTGACATTTCAGTTTTTAATATTCCACGTGCGTGTTCAGTTCTCAACTACCTCCTCCATACTACTTTACACCTTTCCTGCACAGTGTCTCACTTTATTTTCAGTCTCTCTGTGGCTATTGTACAGTGCATGTCCGTCAAGCAGTAAGACATCCGCTTCATAAAGTTCTGTGCAAGTTAATATTGATAAATTCAAGTTTGTCATAAAGTCAAATCATGAAGAATTATAGATTTTTATAGCTGTTGATTAACGTTATATTAGGGGCCAGCAAAGCGGACCGGGTACAGCTATTATATTATATTAAAATGTAAACTTTTACCATTATTACACATAATAAAATACTTATCTTTTTTTGGCTTTTAATGGTCTATTTTAAATTATACAATCTAAACATTTCGATAACACTTACAGTTATCTTCGTCTGCAGTATATTAAAATTGTTAAAAATGTTGAAACAATTTCGTCAAAGTTAAAAAATTAAGACAAGATGTGTATGACTAAGATAACTGTAAGTGTTATCGAAACGTTTAGATTGTATAATTTAAAATACACCATTAAAAACCCAAAAATTTTATTTTATTAAGTACATTACGTTATTTAAAAGTTGTGTAACAATATAAAATCAAGCATTTATCGCTTTATTAGAAATTATTCTACAGGCTTTGACCAAATTTGAATTATTCTTAAAAAATGTTTTTAATGTAAAGTGACTAGTTCAGATACTCACAGAAGTGGTTCAGAGTTTCACCTTCCAAAAAACTGTTAAGATAATTAAAATTAGATCTTCTTTAAAAAAGGCCTCTTCACTTTTTTCATAAATTCAATCGCTTTCTACAAAGAACCTTTATTTGTAAACCGATTTTAACAAAAATTTATAGATTGGAGAAATTTGAGAAGAACGTCTAAATATGGAGTTTAATTATATCTCGAAGCATACTTTTTAAGTAGTGATTACAAATGCACAGACATACACACATGGTTTTACAAATGCTGAAAACGTGTGAATTTGTTAAAAACTTGACAACAATTTTATGAAAACTACTTTTATTGTGTGTCATTTACGTCTAATTTATTTATCAGTTTACATTATAAATGTAGCTGAACAACAATACCTGTTCATGTATATATAAATCAGCAACACTTTTCTAGAAGTTGGATTGATATGTGATTTTAGAAAAAAATATACCAAAAAAGGTCATGTTGCAAACGCTTTTAATACAAAAGTGAATGCATATCATCAGGATAACACTATGGACACCACCATAAGTGGATGTTAGTTGTTCTAAATTTAGATAAATATGTGGCAACACAGCAGGGACGCCCTCTGATGCCGTTAACTAAATATACAGAGTTCAAGTGTCCTGCAAAGTACAAAAGTATTCAATAGACGCCAACTAAACCTACACATGGCTCACAAGAAAACTTGTACTACAGACCTAATCAGTGTATAACATGGTGTATACTAGTAGACATCAGCTAACAAAGTTTGTGGACCGGATATATATTTCATTATGTTAACTGTATAAATTGTAACAGTTCCATAAAAGCTTTAAATTTAGTATATCGATGTTGTTTTCCTTGTAACGGACAGTGCATGACAATTATTTACCGCTTAAAATGAATACATCATCTAAAATTACATTTTTGGTTAGAAAAGTAATCAATATATACGTTCATTGGTGAAGTTTTTAGCCTTGTACTAAAGTGTTATCCACTAAAATCTAAAGTATAAGGTTGTTAATTTAAATTGAAAAATAGTTATCAAATATTAATTAGACGCTTAGCAAAAAAAATTATGGGGCAAAGTATCCATACTTCACCGCCTAATTTCCTCATTTTTTATGTTTCTACTTATGTTCTTGCAAGTTTCGGTATATAACGTATGTTCCTTAATTTTCAAAAATACCTCGACAATAGAAACAAAAGTTGGTTTTAGAAAATACGCTGATTACTTTGAAGAATTTCTTCAAGAATATTTACAGGAAATTGTGAGGGCCAAAATTTCTCATCGTAGATCAGAAGCAGAACATAAATTTCCACGGAGAACTACATTTAGTAAATTGAAAGACACGCACTCTATACTAAAAGTAATGCAACCTATAATCAGCAGCGAGGAAGAAAATCAATTTGTAAACGTGTAGACGACACTGTTTTGAGAAAATATGTAGGAAATTTGGAAGCGGAGATAGCTTACGCAGGATGAATTTAACAGATGTCCCAGCAGACAAAAGCGTGTGTAACGAAACTGTGATGTATCAGTTTAACTATGTTATGACGATAATTGTTCGGAAAATGATGATTTTGATGACATAGTGAGAGAGAAAGAAGGGAAAGAACAGTTTTTTTAGTACATAGATGATTAAAAGACAAAAACGGAATCCAATGAGATGGCTTCTAGATGGGATGACGTGTGTGTGTGTCTGTGTAGTGGTGGTGGTGTAGGTGCGTGCGTGTGGTGTGTGCGTGCGTGCGTGGGCATAGTGCGTACGTGCGTGCGTAGTTAGTATATAACTCCAGAACGAAACACGTACAAAATTTTGTATTTAAGTTTGTTTTCATTGCTAGAGCTGATTAGATTTTGGAAATGCGAGAGTGCGTTTAGTAAGGAGCTGTTAGTTCACTATTTTTCAATATCTGCAATAATGATTATTTATAAGACACGTGGTACGATATAGTTTAGAATTTAATTTTACAATAACTTTTCTTTATAAAGTTTTTAATGTAAACGACACTATAAAATTAAATATTGTAAATACTTATGCTGTATTATCGATATTCTGTATAGAAGCTGATTAGAATTTTATTTCAGAATATTTAAAGAATCTGAACAGAGACATACGGTTGTATAAGGAGCAAATGAATCATAAGTTAACTAACCTCCTATTTTAGAAGTATGGTCAGATAATGAAATTCAGATTGGTGTATAAGACAATTAGTGTGTAGATTCATAGTTTTTAAGATGATTAAATTTATATTTTACATGAATCTTATTAACTTTTCTGAATTTAAAGTTTTTATATTATGAGTGATAAAACGATTGCTGAAAATTTCAAAACCAAGGAAAGATTCTTATGCTGTATTATCGATATGCGTTATAAGAAGACAGGCGGCTTTGAAATTTTATTTCGATATTGAAAGAATCTGACAAACACATACGTCTGTATGAACCACAACATAAATTATAATTAACACTCCTATTTTAGACAGGATGAAAATTAAAAAAAGTACCTGCAAAAGGTATTCGGAAATTAAAAAACATCTTGCTGGTACTGGTGGTGGACCTCTCATTAATGTTGAGGATACTGAAGTCGATATGACTACTAAAGGTATTTTAGGGTCACAGATGATTGGAAAAGTTTCACGCTTTGACGATGAGGCTATGGCGACAATTGAAACCTCTCAGTATTCTTTGGCCAAGTCCATAACCGAATGATGACATGGTGCCAATTATATCAAAGCCATCACCTAATATTGAGGTAGTGGAAGAACCTATGATCAGTCGTGATGATGGTGTTGCAGGACTTACTTGGAAGACCTGCACTCTTACAAAATTAAAAACAACTATTTTAAATTCATTACGGTCCCAAACAATGACACATGGTAAGTATACAATTAATAATTTGATTACATATGACTCATATTAATTTGTAGGTCTGAAAAGCAGAAGCCGCTGTGGGATAAATTAAGGACTAAATTCTTCATCAATTTCAGCCTGATGTTTCTTCTTTCTACCTTTAGTTGCACATTTTTAAGATTCCTTGGAAGTTTTACCTCAGTCTGAGTTGTAAAAGTTTTTGTCTGTGTGGAAACATCTTTTACTAATGGATTATCTGTATTTGCTTTGTTTGATGAACTCTAAAAAATAAATTTCTTAGAAATGTTTATAGATATATAGTATTGAATACATACCGGTTCTTCTATGACAGCATCACGATCATCAAGATTTTCATGATTTAAAAGCCTTCTTTTCTTAGGACTATGCTTAGACATATAACTTGGGAACTTGAAAACTGAGGGACTGCATCCGGCTTTAGAATATTTTGTCGTAAAGATGACTCTAGTCACTCTGTTTAAAATGCTCACTACACAGTACCATTGATTTTGTGGGCTTGAAGTTTTTTCGATGTAAAGCCTGAACCCACAGGTTTTACCTTCTGGGCTCATTTAAGGGGAATCTAAGGAACAAACACATAAATTCAATACTTTTTAACTACTACAACACAACTAATGACAGGCCGTTAAAATTATTTTAGGTTAGGTAGAACATCGAGTAGAATTCATCGTGTTTAATAAAAATAAATACTTACTTATGAAATTGTATAGTTCCTGTGGGCTGTGAGCATTAATAAGCACAGCACGATTTAACCATTTTAATATCGAGAATATTAAAAACTTGTCAGAAAACACAAAAAATATCCAAACGGGACGCTTACGTACATAAGAATGACAAGGACAACCAACCCCCTCTCCAGCATCTTGCTTTGTTTAACACGCCGGCTCGCACTTCGAAGCGAATTTTCATAAGCGAGCTCCTTCCAGTAACCCCTATATATTTCATTGCTTTATGTTAACTCGAGATGGTACAACACACCCTAAAATTCTACCTTTTGCCGCTATTCTGTAGGTTGGAAGGTCGTGCGTTTTTCCACTCCATATACTTATAGAAGCGAGCGGCTTTGGAATTTTTTCCAGTAGATTACTAACCTCTATCTTACATGAAGTTTTGGACGTCCATCTAACATAAATTGTTGTTTTTATTTTCACAATGTTGCGTATTTTCGTTATGAATGTATTAAAAAAGGGGTGGCATAATTATCCTAAAAAATTTGTGTTTATAATTATTCTTTTAATTTTCACTTTGTAGGTTGGAAAATCGAGTGTTGTTCCATACTGGATATTTTCAATTGATGGTATGAACTCATGATCAAAATCTGTAGAAATAGATATCTACATTACAAAATATTAATTTAGTGTGGAGAACTGCTGATAAATGGCGCCACAACTTATGTTTAATTGCTATTAGTATTAGTATTTTTCGTATCCATTTTAAAATACATAAAAGTAGACAATTATCGTAATATGAAATTCAATTTGTCTTGTTTGTTATGACTTCCAGCTTTATTAAAAAAAAAACTGCATTGTTTAATTTTAATTTGCTTAACCGAAGTTTGGCAACATGGGTGCTGTTTTCTTTTAGGTTATAAATATTTTTTGACAGACAAACACTGTCAATTAGTGTGATTTTGGTTTTTTATTTAAAAAACTTGATGGTGTTGCAATAATAATATAAATCCAACTAGGTTTACATCAAAAAAGTTTCCAAAATGACTGTTATAAATAAGGTAAATTAAAAATTTACAGAAATATCTATCTTCTATTGTTTAACTGTAATTTTAATCCATCACTTTGTCAAAATTTTTAAATGTATATTCCAATTCCAATAAGATATTTTTAACAATGGGCACTGCGTTATCTTTGACATCATTTACAGATATTATAACAACTTTTTTTCAAGGTCCTCCTTGGCCTGATAATGCCATTACATATCCTACGCTCCCAAACCTTTCCAAAACTATGATTGATGTGTGTTTGAATCATTTGTTACAATATTACAATTTTTTAATTTTAGATGGAAATAGATGCCCCCAATCTGAAAGGGGAAGGATTTCGATCATATTACATCCAAAAAATTGAAGAACTACAGTTAATAGTTGCCGAAAAAAGTCAAAATTTACGTAGATTACAAGCACAACGAAATGAACTGAATGCAAAAGGTATATATAAAAGTGTATAAATATGATTTCAATTCTTTCAAAAAAAATCTTTATTTAGTGCGTATGTTAAGAGAGGAATTGATGCTGTTACAAGAACAGGGCAGCTATGTTGGTGAAGTTGTTAAACCAATGGACAAAAAGAAAGTTTTAGTAAAAGTTCATCCTGAAGGAAAATTTGTCGTCGACATTGACAAAAATATTGATATTAACAATGTAACCCCAAATTGTCGTGTAGCATTACGTAATGAAAGTTATACACTTCATAAAATTTTACCAAATAAGGTACTTTTTAATTTACAGTTAAGTATTTATAAAACAATAAGTACTTTAATTTTTTTAATTAGGTGGATCCGTTAGTATCCCTTATGATGGTTGAAAAAGTTCCTGATTCTACTTATGAAATGGTTGGAGGTTTAGATAAACAGATAAAGGAAATTAAAGAGGTCATTGAACTACCAGTAAAACATCCTGAATTATTTGATGCTTTAGGTATTGCTCAACCTAAAGGAGTTTTATTATATGGCCCACCAGGTAAACTTTATAATTGTTAAATGAAGTACGTCATGATTCTGATTCTTAGGTACTGGAAAGACTTTGCTTGCAAGAGCAGTAGCTCACCACACTGAGTGTACTTTTATACGTGTGTCTGGTTCTGAATTAGTTCAAAAATTTATTGGTGAAGGTTCGCGAATGGTTCGTGAATTGTTCGTTATGGCACGTGAGCATGCACCATCAATTATATTCATGGATGAGATTGATTCTATTGGTTCGTCACGTATTGAATCAGGATCTGGTGGTGATTCAGAAGTGCAACGGACTATGCTTGAACTTCTTAATCAACTAGATGGCTTTGAAGCTACAAAAAATATTAAAGTGATTATTATAACAATTTAAATTTATAATAACATTTTTTGTTTAGGTCATAATGGCAACAAATCGAATTGATATATTAGATCCTGCATTATTACGTCCAGGGCGTATTGATCGTAAAATTGAGTTTCCTCCACCAAATGAAGAAGCTCGTTTGGATATTCTAAAAATTCATTCTAGAAAAATGAACTTGACGCGAGGTATTAATTTAAGGAAAATTGCTGAACTTATGCCTGGTGCTAGTGGTGCAGAAGTTAAAGTAGGTATAAAGTTATTAAAAACAATGTTTTAATTTGGTTTATCAGGGGGTTTGTACTGAAGCCGGAATGTACGCTTTGAGGGAACGTAGAGTTCATGTAACACAAGAAGATTTTGAAATGGCTGTAGCAAAAGTTATGCAAAAGGATTCTGAGAAAAATATGTCCATTAAGAAATTATGGAAGTAATTTGTATTTTTTAATAAATTTGGAAGGTGTGATTTTTTTTGAAATGAGCATTTACCTACTTATACATGTAAAATTATTAAATAAAATTTAGATTTTTTTCGCATGTCACGTAAAATTTTATATTAGATATTTTTTGTTATTAAAGTATAGAAATATATGTTGGGTAAAATTTATTTAGAAAATGGATCACAACATAATAAACATTTGAAACTGAACATTTATTTCTAATATGATTCTTATAGTAGACAAGAAAGATGTATTGGGGTGACATTGTAAATAATAGAACACTTTAAAAATAAGAATCTATACTTTATCTGTAACATACCAAACATTCAATTGAATATGCTACAAGTTTGACTAAAGTTTTTGTTTCTGAGTAATCCAACAGTAAAATTATTGGTACAGTATTGCTACAGTGATTAAATAAACACCACCCAAATCTCAAAACAATTTAGTAGCAAAGAGTTCCTAAATATCTTTAGCAATTATGTCACATATGGATGAAATTTGTAGAATTTTTTTTTAATAGTAAGATATTTGAATGTTATGTTTAAAATCTTAAATTAATGTTACCGGGAATTTTTATTTTAGAGTTTGTTATCACAGTTTCGATAAAAGGAATTGAATTTCATTATGGATGAAGCGAGTTTTGAAGAAACACAATATGTGTGGGTTAAATTATTTGTGTTATCGTGTTTGTTAGCGACAAGTTCAGTCGCGGTTAAATAGTTCTCCGCACTTTCGAGTTTACTAGTTGATTTATGGATTGAGTTGTTAGAGAAGTTATAGAAATTTATTAGAGTAACATGATTTCTTATTGAAAAAAAGGATGTGTGCATCTCGATTTTAGATATCAAGTCTGTTTTTTTTTCCTGGGAAATATCCAATATGCATTTTAGTATGGAAGATTTTTTTGTGTGACAGTTAAAAGATAACGTGATTTTAGTGGGGCAAGATGTTTTGTGTTTCAGTTAGTTAGTTGAAGTTAGGTTGTAAAGGAAAGAGGTCGAATGCTGAGCGGCCAGAGAATTTACCTACGTTTTACCCGGGTTAGTTGAAGCTATCGTGAGGGAATGTCACCACTCACCTTGTCTGGTTTCCGTTGAAGCGGAATATTGTTTATTGTAGTTCTTTCCTCATTTTTTGAGTAAAATCGCGCCTAAGCGGCTTGTGATATCTTGGGAGTTTGGTAAATTTGTTCGTACGTCAAGAAGGTACATTACGACTCGCCCACAGCTAGATCAGAGAGATAAAAAGTTGCTGTAACTAGATATCGCTACAACAAATTTTGTGTATATAAAAGACGAACTTTTTTAAATAAGTTAATGTTTGTGTAGATAACGTCTGGTGAAGAAGTTATTAAATCACCTAGTCTTGGCTTTAATACTTTCACCACGAAATTCGTGTATATAATTTAAAAATAGTCGGGTAGTTGAAATTAAGGACAGAAAAGCTGTCATTCTGCAAAGCCGTGTCCGCAGAAAGAGATTGAAGAGTCAATGGTATTCGCAGTTCAATTAACGATTGGTCAATTGTACGAGAATCGCCCTTTCTGCTATGAGATGGAAAAAAATTAGACCAAAAGAATTTTGTGTGAATCACTTCTGTGTTTATTTTTGGTGATTTTAATGAAGTTTTTTTCTGTATTTGTTTAGGCCGATGAATACGCTTTCTTTTGTGTATAGTGTAGCATAGACGCCCTTCAGGCTGTTATGATAATTTTATCGAAGTGTATTCAACCGTTTATCGTAATATGACATATTATGTGTTGTGTTATTTCCTTATTGTATACCAATATTCATATCACGAATGTCATTATACCGATAAGGTGGTAATTAAATTAAGGTATGGGAATTCTGAACCTTACAAGATTCGTCTCGAATTAATATTTAACGTTTTACGTAAGAAGGGTCGCGCTTTACTTCTTTCCGGGAGTAAATTTATTTCTTTGTGTTTAGATAATAACTAGCGATACTCTGTTTATTTCTTTTATTTTCATAATATATAGATAGTGTTTATGAACTTGAGCGTATTATTTTGTTATTGAATGTAAGAATACATGTGATTTCTGCTCTTCCTCACAGCGTTAACATTATTTACGAATCACAAATTTGAAAGATAAGATATTTTGATTACGTTCATATTACTTATTTTTTTAATGGAAATTTTTGATTTACACCACCTTACAGCGGCAACGTTCATGTATATTTTGGTATTTTTTTTATGATTTTGATGAAAGCTTTTAACGTAATAATCTGTGAGAGATTTCTCTGTTATTTTTTGTTTTGTTTTATTCTTCTAAGATATAGAATTTCACGGATAAGAATTATTAACGTAAAGTAAAATTTGAGAAAATAAGGTTGATGACCTATCAGCTGGTCTGTTAGCACGTCATTTTATTTTGATTACGTGCAAATATTTTGATGATTTACAGGAACCGCCAGACCAGGGCTTTTAATTTACCGATTCACCTGGTCTATGCGCCGTAAGGTTGTTTGTTTTGAACTTTGCTGTGTAATACTCGCATATAGGTATTTAGACCCCGATATTTTAGATTATAAACAAACTGGCGCCTTTAATTTATGACTCCCTCCCTAATGTGCCTTATGTATTAGGAGTTATCCTAATCACAAAATTAATAACACGCCCACTCCTTTCCCACTGAGCTTCCATCACCCTTATCTGTTCAAGGGCGTCGCTAGCCAGTGGGACAGTAGGGGGGGGCAAGATAAGAAATTGGGAAAGTATGATCTATGTATGTTGATATAAATACACTGACTACATTTTTTAAAGAAAGGTTTTTAGTTAAAAAAACTAAAAGTTCACAAAACGCAATACAAACCAAATTAATTAAAACATAACTTTCGCGAGTTCTTAGCAAATTGGTCAACCACTTTATTAATAAAATCTTCCAAGTTCTCAAAAATATGCTTTCTGTGCACACTCATCATTGAGGCGACTTTCTGCCATAGTGTTTCTCAGCCCGGTTTTAATTCTTCTCAAGCTGCTAATTGATCGTTCAACAGTACACGTTGCGCAAGGTAAAGTAACCAAAAGTGTTAAAGCTTTTCTCATTTCGGAGGAAACAAATGTCAGCCTCTTTTAGGACATCTGTTTATCCTGCCATAATTTTTGCCATTCTTTATATTTGGTAAATCGTAAAAGTGGACGAAAATTTCGCGAGCTTCTACGAGGTCTTCTACTGACATGGTTAACATTTGAGCTGAATGTAATTTCGGTAATGCAAATGACGACGTGTTTTCTTGAGAAAAGCGAACGGAGAATTAATTAATAAGGTATTATTAAAGACTTGCGCCAGAATTCTGAAGGGCTTCCTGCTGGGTGGTGGCTTCGATGTTGTTGTTTCCCAACAATACGAGGCACTGACTTCATGTCCTTCCCCAGTCCAATTTCTGCAACGATAGTAGCAAAGCTACAGATTGGAGCACGTTTACTACTGGTTCCATTATAGCTGAGTATTTGGCTATCAAAATAAGGCTGAGATTAAACGAAACTCTACAAGCTGCTGCATGGAGCTGATAAGCATTTTTCTAGTCGCACTATGTCCTTCCCGTAACAAGGTTTCTAACGCCTGTATTATAACTGGAAAATTCTCCTTAAAAACTCTGATGCTTGTGTGTTTCTCGGTCCATCTTGTTTGCAAAGCCGGAAATATTAGGTATCTACTTTCTTCTCAAAACTGGTTCTCGAAAAAATGTAATAATGTCTTTGATGAGTATGGTGTTCCGCATTTCAGATCATTAATGACTAGATTTAGTTTGTTCGACAAGCAATGAAAGAACAAAGCTTTTTATATTTTTGCGCAGGATTGCTTGCACACCACCTGATATCGTCGAACAATCTTCGAATCCTAAACCAACGCATTTGTCCGGATCAAGATCGTCTGCCAAACACTCATCTATTGCGTTTGCAATACATTACGCATCCAAAGCATTAAGCTTAACAAATCCGAGGAATACTTCTTCTACTTCGGTTGAGTCCTCATCAAAATATCGCACCCCAATCGATAGTTATTCAGTACCCGTCTGCTAAAACACTATACGCTTCTGCTTTTTTGAGTTAATAATATCCGCCTTAAGCACATCCCCACAAATACTGATAATTTCATTTTGGATATCAACCGATCGATAACTTGCATTCTTTTTTCCATGCTCAAAGTGATTCTTCAAAACCACATTTGCGTCAATTCGCAGCTTGTATAACCCCTTCAGAATACCGTCACCATAATAATAACCAAAACCAAAATAATCGATGTTATAATTTTCCTGTTTTGTTCAAGACTCGCCTGGGAGAATTTTTGTTAATTTGCACATCCACTGGTACACTGACAAGAAATAATCTAGCTGCTTCCAATGCCGTATTATGAAGGTGGGCATCCATGTGCTTTTTGCAATGTTCATGAACATTTTTGAATTTACAAAATGGCCTTATAATAAATGAACACAATACGCCTCTAACGGAGCTCAGATTGGTTGGAAACAATGTACAATATTTACAAAAAGCTTCGCCGTGAGTAGGTTAACCGCGGAAAGTATATTTCCAACCTTGAATGATTAAATTTTCTTTTTAAATGTTGGGCGTTTTTGGCAAAATCATACTTCTTAGAAGGAATCCATCAGTTTTCAAGTAATTCCTTCTTCTGTTCGGTTGATAAAATCGACGCTCGACCAACAAATCGGCCGATGTCATTTTCATTGCTGTCATAGACATACATCGTTGAATCCGGATCCGCCTCTAAATCTGAAAAAAATACGTATTACGATTACTAATTTCTTAATAGAAGGAAGAAGGAGCGCTACTTAATTAAATATAAAAAATATACCTTTGGAGGAACTTGGTCTCGATTGGGCCACAGAACGTGCACCAGCACCGGAGACTTGAATGACTTGACCTAGTTTCTGATAAGAATTTACTGTAGCCGTTTCCCTTTTGTTTTCGTTTTCCAATTTTTCACCGTTTATCGCTGTCGCTACTGTCACTTCTTTGTTCAGGTTTTTTTCTTTTTAAATTCACTGCAGAGTGCAGCATAAAAAATATGGTTACCTAATAGTCAATTAAATTAATTATAGATTTTCAAATTTTCTGTTGCCTGCTGACCAAAAGGTTTTGATTACTATCCTTGTATATGTAGGTTTATAGTAAGACATTGTCAATGGAAAATAGATTTAATCATTGGATGTGTCAAATTTCATTCAATATTTCTCCCGGCTAACAACATTATGATTTGAGATTAACATCAACATGATATACAGGGTGACAATTTTTAACTAAGCTTCTATGGGTAACTTTGTTATTATAACAGCTACAGAGTCGGTTAAATTAGCAATATTGGACAGAATTTCAAGACCAATCAAATGACGTTTTGGGTTTGGACAAGTGTTGCCCACTTTCGTGGTTATTTAGAAAAAACTAAAAATGAGCCGAATGTTCAAACTCAAATATCTTTGAAACCGTTGCAAATAAAGCTAAAATACAAGAGAAGTAAGTGATAGATATTTTTACGAACTTTAAGATAAGCCTATTTTTTAATTTATTTTGCATTTCATTTTTGAGATATAACACAGAGTTACTTTCTTTTAAATGGAACGTACAGTTTATTTTAGTCCTATTAAATAGCATATTTTTACTGATTTCAAAAATGTTAGTTTACCGTATTTATAACAAGTATTTTTCTTGTAATTTAATAAAAACTGTAAAGTTAAAATCGAGTATCAGTTTTAAAAAATAGAGTGCCTTGGAATGAAGCAAAACAAAACAAATTTGACACTTGCGCTTTTATTTATGTTTATTTTAATTAAATTAAAAAAGGTGATTTTCTAAAAAATAAATATGGAGTATTCCTGTGAAGAAAAGAACGATATGTTATTTTGCTATTATATTTCTAATCGTGATGAAAATGCAGCGTTGGAAATGTATTTGCAGAGGTACATGGAAAGAAGGCAACCTAATAAAAGATTGTTTCGTAAACTGGAAACTAATTTAAAGCAATACGGGTCTTTCAAAAAACCAAAAGACGCAAAAAAAAATTTTATGAAGAAACCGAAGTAAATGTTCTGGCTTATAATAATGTCAAACCAACTGCATCTGTACGGGAGATTGGACTCGAATGTAATACGTCAAGAGAAGAAGCACGCATAATCTTGAAACAAAATAACTTCAAAGCTTACAGTCACTACGTTGGAAATACATTGTATCCTGCAGATTTTGAAAGACGATTAAATTACGCTACCTGGTTTATAGAAGAGCATCGAATAAACAATGACTTTTCTAAATCAATTTTATTTACGGACGAAGCCAAGTTTACCAACAGTGGTTTATTTAATAGAAAAAATCACATTTACTTGGCTCAACAAAATCCTCATTTAACTGTAGAAAGACGAGATCAACATGTTTTCTTAATAAACGTATGGTGCGGTATTTTAGGTACTAAAATCATTGGTCCATATTTTTTTGAACAACATTTAAATGCTGAACGCTACTTAATGTTTTTAAGAAATGATTTTGAAAATATGATGGACTAAGTTCCATTAAATTTAATACGCGCTTTTCGTTATTTTCAACAAGATGGACCTCCTGCTCACAATGCAAATGTTGTTTCAAACTTTTTAACAGAAAGATTTAATAACTGGATTGGTACTCGTGGTACTTTGCCATGGCCTCCTAGATCTCCAGATTTAACCCCTCTGGATTTCTTTTTGTGGCGAACTGTTAAAGACAGCGTTTATAAAACTAAACCACATAATGTCGAAGATCTGAAAGATAAAATAAGAACAGCTATTGCAGCAATTAGACCTAATACCTTGTTAAAAGTGCAAAATAATATATTACAAAGATGTCGTATATGTGTTGAAAACCATGGTGGCCATTTTGAAATCTTGTTGTAATTTAGTTGTAATGTAGTACTTAGGTATTTATTTTGTTTATAAATATTTATGATTGGTTGAAATTCTATAAACTTCAGCATTAATAAAGTTCGTACTCGTAAGTTTTTCACAACTGACGATTATTGTGTTATAGATTTCTTTTGTTTTATTTCATTCCAAGGCGCTCTATTTTTTAAAACTGATACTCGATTTTAACTTTACAGTTGTTATTAAATTACAAGAAAACTACTTGTTATAAATAAGGTAAACTTACGTTTTTGAAATCAGTGAAAAATATGCTATTTAATAGGACTAAAATAAACTATACGTTTCATTAAAAAAAAAAAGTAACTTTGTGTTATATCTCGAAAATGAAATGCAAAATAAATTTAAAAATAGGCTTATCTTAAAGTTCGTAAAAATATCTATTAATTACTTCTCTTGTATTTTAGTTTTATTTGCAACGATTTCAAAGATATTTAAGTTTGAAAATTCGGCTCATTTTTAGTTAGTATAAAAGTTGGCAACACTGGTCAAAACTCAAAACGTCACTTGATTGGTCTTGAAATTCTCCGCAATATTGCTAATTTAACGGACTCTGTAGCTGTTATAATAACAAAGTTACCCATAGAAGCTTCAATTTTCTTTGTATATTTCTTATCTAATTATACGCAAAGATTGCTCGAAAAGTTCAATTGAACACTATCATGTGACATGATCCTACTATAAACCTACGTATACAAAGCTACTATACATAAATAATATAAATATGGTCCTAAAACCATAATGTTAACTAAAAAATATTTTATGTCTTGTCTGGTATCAAAATTTTAAGTGAACAACATCGCCAGATTGCCATGACCAAAAAAAATTAAACTTTCAAGTTTCACCTACACTTTTATGGAAATAATTGTAAAATCCACAAAGTTATTTAAATTAAATGCAACTGCTTACCAAAAGATTTTCTGATAGCCATGTGTGTAAGTTAAACTGTGTGCAAAAGAAATATAAACCAATATTTCACCACTCGTACCACTAAACTGAAAGAAATCGTAGGAAAAACCTTCACTGAAACACTGGTTCCAATATTATATTATACTTTATTTGTACATAAAATAATAGGTACTATACCAACAACGCGAACGCAACATAGTCGCAGTCGGCACTGACGCTGTAACGCTAGCAGTTGCATTCAGTTGCCTCAGCCAAGGACAAGACTCCGCGTGCAGTAGTGTTACCGTTGCGTCCGGAAGTTAGTAGCAATATCAAACGACTTCGTTTGTATTTCTATTTTTTTATTGTGTTTATTTTAATAAACCCTCTCCTGCCCCTCTCTGGCGACACCCTTGTATCTGTTACTTCCGATTCTACAGCCATTTTCGCCCGTAACGATTACTTGAGTTGATCGGCCTATTTCCACAGTTTTTGCTTTTGTAGCGCAACGTTTTGGAAGCGGACTCTGCTTCTGTCATCAGGCTTAGCCCTGAGGACTAATTTCACACAGCCGAATTCATTTATTATGATTTTTCCCAAACACTTTACTACTCTGAGATTCGATCTTTGGTACCTTTCCAATCCAATATATATTTTTTTATAATACATGAATTCGACGCAAGTGCGAAATGAGTCCTGACGATAAAGGCTGATGGCGGAAGCAGGGTCCACTTTCGAAACGTCGCGCTATAAAAGAAAAAACTAAGGAAATAGACTAATCAACTCAACTACTATGAGACCACAGTTACAAAATACTTGTAGCTTTAGCAAAATGAAATAAAAGTGAAATACATTTCACTAACGCAACTAACTCCTTTTAAAAATTAAATATTTATTATAAATATGGACTTTAACGTTGGTGCATCAAAAGTGGTGGTGCACTTAACTCGCCATGATACATCTCGGTGGGGTATAACTCACCATGCTGAACTTGTCATGCATAACTTGTCCTGTCATAATTTTCTGATACACAATTTGCTGGAACATTACCATACTTCCGATTCTACAGCCATTTTCGCCCGTAACGATTACTTGAGTTGATCGGCCTATTTCCACAGTTTTTGCTTTTGTAGCGCAACGTTTTGGAAGCGGACTCTGCTTCTGTCATCAGGCTTAGCCCTGAGGACTAATTTCACACAGCCGAATTCATTTATTATGATTTTTCCCAAACACTTTACTACTCTGAGATTCGATCTTTGGTACCTTTCCAATCCAATATATATTTTTATTATAATACATGAATTCGACGCAAGTGCGAAATGAGTTCTGACGATAAAGGCTGATGACGGAAGCAGGGTCCGCCTTCGAAACGTCGCGCTATAAAAGAAAAAACTAAGGAAATAGACTAATCAACTCAACTACTATGAGACCACAGTTACAAAACACTTGTAGCTTTAGCAAAATGAAATAAAAGTGAAATACATTTCACTATAGCAACTAACTCCTTTTAAAAATTAAATATTTATTATAAATATGGACTTTAACGTTGGTGCATCAAAAGTGGTGGTGCACTTAACTCGCCATGATACATCTCGGTGGGGTACAACTCACCATGCTGAACTTGTCATGCATAACTTGTCCTGTCATAATTTTCTGATACACAATTCGCAGGAACATTACCATACCATTCAAGATTCTCTAATAAAATGTAATGGTTTGAAATTTGCGTTAATTAATGTGCAATAGTTTTGTAATAGCAACAAAAGTAATCATGTATAATGAGACCGTTATGTAGTGGCGCCTATATCTTTCAAAAACTGAAATAGTTTTGCAAATAGTGCCTGGATGGTGTGCTTTCCTATCGCTGGTAAGACAGTAAAGATTTTTCAGTAATAACAGTATCTTCATATAAGAATTGTTCTGTAAGTTTTTACTAAGAAGGAAACTACAACAGCGCATATTTTTGCTCTTCATTCGACAAATATGGAATCTATCAAATCGCAAGGATTTTTACACCTAAACATTGTAAAGTGTTATTACGAGTAGTTGCAGTTGATTCAATACGCACGTCATTCTCAATCTCCCTGCAAGTAATACTTGGATGTTACCCAACACTATTAACATTTTCAGAACACAGCTGATGCAGGCGGTCCAAAGATATCATCTTCTAAGTTCTAAGGTGCATCAGCTATGTGTAAATTCACAATAACTGACAGTGGTGGATAATAAAGGACGGAACCAAAAGCAACGCCCAATCTTTTTATGGTATTTATTGTATGATAAGATCCGTTTATAGTCGTAGAAAATCGTTGTTAGAAAAACATTTCGTGGTAATTCCATGATGTCGGTCACTTTAAGCAAAATATAAAAATTAAATTAAAATTAACACACAGACTTGTCCAATAAAACGTTTTTCAATATGAGCTGCACTACATCTTATCCAAGTGTAATAACTTAAACTAAACAAAAAATCACTGTGATTAGCAAGGAATATGATTTATATACATTTAGGTAAGCAGCATAATTGAGCTCATCCTCATACTGACTGGTACGCTTGAACTTAAGCTTACGGCTACGCAAAGCGGGGTGTTGTCGACTCCCCAGCGCAATTTATGTTTTTGGAAAAAAAAATAAGACAACATTAGCTGTTAGCCATTTAGCAATAAGAAATGTTGAAAACGAACATAAAGCAAATATATGTTTCAAAATGAATTAAATACATGCAAAGTCAAGAAAAACAGTAAACTTTTACTAAGCGTTTAGACAATTCTGGCATTTAGCAGTAACAAAATCATTTCTGTGTTTGGGGCCAACGGGTTTTTGACAGTCAATGCACTTAATCTTGATTTTACAATCTAAATTTTTTGGGCATATCGCACAACGTTTATAAGTGTCAATCGACGAAGTTCTTTGTTGGAAATTGTGTTGTTGAGGGATATCTTCTATGGGAATACCAAGAGTTTCTATTATGCGAAAAGTGCTTTTGTGCATTCCTGAAGGTTTTCGTAGTCTGCGTTACTAATTCAACGGCTAATGTTTGGAGAAACAATTTTCGTCTACTGGAATTTCCTTTTTACCACCCTGTACATTTTTCTGTCCATAATCTAAAAGAATTCAAAGCCGCAATATCTAATATTTGCAGGAATAAGCGAATACTTCGAGTTTGGCGTACACAATAGGGGAGATCGGGGAGCATTCGGCCACTTATTTTTTTTTTTTTTTGATAATTATGAAAAACGAACTTAATATAATTTTTTTTTATAATTAATAAACACTTACCTAAGTATTCTATAGGTTATTTAGACAAGATTTGATATACTGAGCAAAAAAAAAAAATAGTTTTAGTGACTTGGTGCATTTGGCCGAATCCTCCCAACACCAAGGGAGCATTCGGCCAACAAACAAAAAATATTGCGAAATTTAACACAACATAAACAAAATGCAGAATTCAATTAACAACTAAAAATCCAAACTTGTAATTAAAGTGATAATATAAGGCTATTCTCGCAGCTCCAGCCTTCAAAGGGGGTACAATTTTGCCAATGACATCATTAATGTCTATTTCAGTTATGTCATCAATAGGAGGAAAGTGGAAAGTTGTAGAAAGTTCGTTTCCTCTGAGAAATTTAAATTCGGCCAACAAACAAAAAATATTGCGAAATTTAACACAACATAAACAAAATGCAGAATTCAATTAACAACTAAAAATCCAAACTTGTAATTAAAGTGATAATATAAGGCTATTCTCGCAGCTCCAGCCTTCAAAGGGGGTACAATTTTGCCAATGACATCATTAATGTCTATATCTATATCAGTTATGTCATCAATAGGAGGAAAGTGGAAAGTTGTAGAAAGTTCGTTTCCTCTGAGAAATTTAACGCGTGCCATATTTTCGTTTTTTATGTTTAAAATTTGCCCAACGAAATGGATAAAAGTACCACGAGCTTTAAATTTCACAAGAACAAAGTCTCCTTCACTTAATTTACCTGTTTCTTAGATCTTCAACAGTTCTAAATTCCTCATCAACATCATCGTTTGAATTATCATGAACTGATGGAAAGTCACTGTTACTGGATGATGAATCGGGAATAGTTGAGTTGATCCAAGTTAACTTTTTTTATTGGCTGTCTATTGACATTTTTCATTGGCTCATTTCTACCTTCCAACCTACATATCAGAGAGGGTGGGGAGAGTGGCCACTCGAATAGAAAATCTTGAGATAAGTTTACTTCCTCCCAATTAACTAGAGGGCAGTAGTAACTAAAAAATAATTGATTACTGTAACTGTACAATGCATACTTCGTTGTAAGACGCAATTTAGTAATTTTTTGATTGGATGTTTGGGTGTATATGACGATTGCCATTATAGCTCTCGAAAGCTTTAATTGTCTTTTCTGTAAATTTGCGTAACATTATTTATAACTTTCGGTCGCTTTTTGTGCGGTTTACATTGTGAACTCATTCTCATATTATAATATTGAAATAATCGTACCTTAAAAAGTTCCTGAAGTTTGAATAATGTTCGTTTAACTAGAATACCTTGTTGTTGTTAAAAAATAACTACCTTAATTAAGTAAGTTGACTAGCTTTGTAAAGTTGTATCCTGGAGTTCATTTGATATTTTTGCAAAAAGTTAATTTGACAGTACAGAAAAAAAGGAAAATTGCACTTTTACATAAAAAAATTACATTTTACTGCTTGCTTATTAAATATGTACACGTTTTAATGTGTTTCACACATATAAATTGTACTTTTGAACAGGTATTGAAATAATAAAATTTCAAAATAAAAATAATCTCGAATTTGAATTTCGCGCGTGTGAAGAAAATACTTCCTCCCCACCCTCTCTGCTACATATACACATGTAGGTATAGAAGGTTATGCAATCGACTTTTTTTCACTATCGCTAAGTCGACTTAGCTAATTTTACAACGTTTGGCCAAGTTTCGCCAAGATCGGCCATCATGTCTGGATGTCTCTCTCTATCTCTCTCTGTGTGTATGTGTGTGCGCGTGTGTGTGGATGTATGTTAGTATCCACGATAACTCCAGAATGAAAATACCTACGTAATTAAAATTTTGTATTAAGCTTGTTTCATTTGGCTTAGAACTGATTAGATTTTGGGAGAAATCCAGCGGCGGAGAGGGGGTTTACTAGGGGTATTTTTTGGTTTTTATAAAATATTTCTAAAACAGCTGAAGATTTCAAAGATATAAAAATACATGGATATAGACCTTAAACATATTGATTAATTATATTCTATGCAATTTTTTGATATGAGTGACGAAAGTCACTAACTCCCCTCTTCCTGCTGATGCCGCTTGGGATACCTGCTTTTTACCGGTAGTTGTTTCAACTTTTACTCGTTTCATTACCGTTGTTACTCCCGTTTGGGTTGTATATTCGCTCAGCAGGGAATTTATAACAGTCATACACCTTCTTAAGGTTATCAAAAAAATGTTCAACCTTAAACTTATTAAAAGCTGTGCTGCGACTTAAGCTTGTGCTTTCAGGTTTCCTTAAAGAAAGTGATTTATGTCGCTCCATAAAACCTCTTCTCCAGATCCGAACATTTTAAAATATATTTTCTAATTCTTCTTGTTCCTTCATGGTGAAAACTTGTCTATTGTTATATTTACTGGAGTATTTTGGCGAATCGTCAACTAGTTCGCTGTCATTTCCTGTCATCTTGGTTCTGTAATGTTGCCTTAAATATTCTTTAATTTTTTTTTGATAAAATTTTCTTCACTCGACTTTGGAGGGTGGATGTGCATTCGTCCACCTGCCGGATGCACCCCAGGTACGTGTGGATGAATGCTCCCCAGCTATAATTTTTTTTTTAAATGCTGTCATTTTAAATTGATATCCGTTAAATATTTGCATTATCTAAGCAAATAGTTTCTATAATAAAGTTTTTCAATATTGTCCGTTAAATACAGACTTCGAGGAATGCAACTGTTTCTTACCTTAGAGCTCGTTTTTCTTGATTAATTTATAAAATTCGGCTTCTCCACTAATCACATGTCAAACACATCAGGTTGTGGGTTAATATGTTGACAACATTTAATTACTAGATTAACCCGGGAAATTCAAATGATTTTTGAAATATTTGAGTGGCTGAATGCTCCCCGATTTCCCCTACTGCCTGGTCATTATGGCTCCAACATCGACACTAGCTTTGGTACTATTATATATACTCTTGATTATGTAGTACGTCTTTATCTAAATGTTGGAATGATAATAAAAGAACACATTTGTTTCTTTTAGTAACAAACGACAATAGCGTCAATGTATTTTTAAATCCGTACAAAGTTGAGCCAACAGGTTTATTCTTTTTAGGTAAAAATTCATTCGGAATAGCAGTATTATTTGACCTTAGTGTTCCGAGCAACGTCAGGTTTTTCACTAAAAGTTTCTCTGCCAAAGGAACTGGCGTAAAAAAATATGTGTTGTTATGCTTCTGCCGGAACCCTAAAACGGTTCTACCATTTCTAACACAACACGTTTTCCTTTGTTTTTCTCCTGTTGATTGTTTATCATGTCAGTATATACTTGAAGATTGCAGACGTAGCCCCATATTAAATCTGCGGTAGATAGATACCATCAAACATAAAAAGCAGATACTTTGAACCCTTTCGATACAGTTAATGTATGTATTATATGTTGGAAACCAAATTAATGCTCCATGTTCTAATCTACTTCTAACTAACGAATTAAACAATGAAATTAAATTTTATACGCTCAGGATGTAATGTCGTTAAGTGTAAGAAGTTTAGAGTCAAATTTGATGGCTTAACCTTTTTAGTATTTATATTACGGTGAAAGTTACATTTACATTACATTTAGAAGTATTTAGGTGTAATATATGACTAGTGAACCAAATTGCATTTATACAATCCAAATTAGAATCTCCTCGTGTAAATAATTTAACATTGTCCGCATATAACAAATGGTTGCAGGCAATTACTGTTGTTATATACTTAATAAATAAAAAAAATAATAACGGGCCAAGCTATAGCCTTGTGGAATTCCTGAAGTTGGCATCAATGAATCTGAAACGTAATTTTGATGTTTACATACTGTCTTCTATAAAGTAGGATTTTATTAGTGACAACAAAGAGGAACAAAAACCTAGAATTTCTAATATACTTAATAAAACACAATGAACTATGTGATCGAATACTTCTTTAAAGTCTAAATAAATTAAATCTACTTCACTACCATTATCAATTACTTCAGTAACAATCTGAGTAAAACATGCTGAGTTAGAATCTGTAGGTTTTCAGATAAAGAAACACATTTAATATCGTTATGTATTTTATGATTTTATTTTTATGAAGAATGCCCTAAAATACTTTAGAGAAGTTGCATAATCGTGAAATAGGTACAGTTTTATATACTAGAGGGATTGCCTTTTTTTAAGCACAGGTGAAATATATCTTCCCCGCACTTAGGAAATGTTGATGAATTCCATCAGTTCCATGTGTAGGGGAAATGGTGCTCACAGTTGTAATGGCGCTCACCTTGCTTTACCCTAAAAAATTAGTTTAGGCGAAATCCGGCAACGCTGCGCATTGCTACATGTCATAATAACAACTGCAGGCCACGACTTGTTTAGTTCTTCCTCAAACAGCGATGTGTAAAGTCAAACACGTGTTCTGCTGAAATTCACTTTAAAATTAATCATACATCACAGATAAACATAATGGCGTTATGACGCACAATGTGGCCGTGATTTGCCCCACAACGAACGTAATTACCCCTTGAGGTTTCCAACTTTTTTCTTATATTTTAGATGCACCTCGGAAGGAAAAGAACGACGCAAATAGCTTTATGGTCTGTAGAAGTAATGGATACAGCTTTACAAGCTATTCAAAATGGAACAAGCATTTGAAGTACCAGTAAACGATATGGCTTTAGGGATAAAATAAAGACTGGTATATGTAATGCTCCCAGATTAGGACGTTCTGCGACATTTACTAAAGATCAGGAAAATGAAATTGAATTACAAGTTTTACTATTGTCCAAACTATTTTACGTTCAAACCGAACTGAGACGTGTGGTGTATGAGTACGCTGAAAAGAATAAAATTAAACACAGATTTAATGGAATGCAGAAGCTTGCGGGTGTAGATTGGATGGACGGTTTCGAGAAAAGAAAGCCTAGCCTAAATCTGAGGAAACCGGAATCGACAAGCGTAAATAGAGTTAAAGCTTTCAATAGAAAGGATTTTTAATGTTGATAAGACCCGGATTTCGACTGTCCAAAAACAGGTGGGAGTCGTGGGAGAATGGTACAAATCACACCATATGTTGCGCAATGAGTGTTTCTGGGGCATTTATACCGCCCATGTTTATATTCCCCAACAATGTATGACACCATTATTAGAGCGCGGATCTATCTACAGATGTAGCAAATCTGGTTGGATGACCGAGGACTTGTTTATGGATTGGCTCAAATATTTTAAAATAACTGTTTTAAGCATCAATGCGGGATCCTGTTCTCCTTATCTTGGACAGTCATAGTAGCCACACTTCCCTTAGCAGTTACATATTTTTTGCACGATTGAACTTTTTCGTTTATTTACCATATCTGTTCAAGATAGTAGGATATGTTTACTGGTTGCGAAGCCCAACTCGGCAGTAAGTATTTTACATACCGACGTCTGTAACTTACCAACGTAAAATTATATATACTACCCATATTTCACAACAATAAGAACAAAAAATTTGGACATCTCTATTTAAAACGTCACTTTTGACTTTTCGTTTATTTAGTAGAAATTAAATAATTTCAATTGTGGTAAATTTAATACAATCGTGTAAAAAACGGTATGAGCATCACAAACATTAAGGGTTGTACCGGTCTCCGGCCAAATTGGAGGCTTCGCTATCGCTCAGCCTCCAAACATGACCGTCGACCGGTGAAGTCCCTTACTGCTCTTGATACTCAATATACTATTGTAGACAGAATCACACGCTCTCATTGCCGTCCCACACGTCGCACGAGATGCAGTCACAGGACGTAACCGTATTTGGGCCATTAAAAACTGCATTAAGTAGAGAAATGGACCTTTTCAAATAATCTTAGACAATTTACACCATACGCTTTGGCATCCCTATACAATTCCGCTTATGCTCGTATAGCTACAGTAGAGAAAGCAGTGAAGGGATTTGAAGTGACCGGTATGTCTCCTGTTGATACATATCATTTACAGAAATATTACCGATCCCTGGCCCATAATCTAATAACCAAATCTAAGCTACTACTAAACGGAAGTAACATGCAAAAATTCTGACTTCGGCACCATTTAAGGAAGTGCTTATTGAAAAAGGCGTGTAAGTAAAAAGCCAAAACCGTTCAAGGACTCTGTAGAAGCAAAAAAATTACAAACTGTTAAATGGTAATAAGTAGACAATTGCAGTTAAACGAAAGATACATACCACAGAATCCTCTGAATCTGATGAAAATGATAGTTTGGATGAAAATAAGCTATGTGGTGATGACGAACTTGATGAGTCTTGTATAGTTTACAACTTCCTTTTTGCAGTGTGGCAATAAAAAAACGAATACAGTCCTAATATTGTATAAGATCACCGAGCGGCAATACCCCAGCTCTTAGGGAAATGCTGCTATTATTATTATTATTATTAATTTTTTAGCTTGACGACCGTTTGTGTTGACTTTTTGTATTTGAGGTATTACTTCAATTGTTTAATGCTTGATGGCAATGTTGTAATGACCCTTGTTTAAGATAGCTAATTATTACTAAAGAACCTATTTAAGTAATATTTGAAAATTTTCATAATTTGGCATTTTTGGGTTGAAATTCATGACTCAGTAGTCATATTTTAATGTTGTTGAAAAGGACTTGGAACGAGCTTTCAAATGAGGTATTATTTCCAATATGATCCCATCTAAAATTATTTTACAAAATGGAGGTTGTCCGCTATTTTTAACGATTACGCCACTGAATACCATCAAAAATGTTGTAGTTATATGCGTTTTAGTTCGATTTCACAGAATGTTATTAATTTCAGTTTTATGGTGGTTTACATAATAGGTTGGGAGGGGGGGGGGGGATTTAGACGGACACTCTATACATATGTAGGTATAGAATGTTATGCAATCAACATTTACTCATTTTACGAGCGCGTGCGTGTGGGTTTGCGTGTGCGTGCACATGTACGTGTGTGGGGGGTTGTGTGGATGTATGTTAATACTCATAATAACTACAGAACGAAAGCGCTTACGTATTTAAATTTTTGTATTTATCCTTGTTTTCATTTCTCCTGGAGCTGATTAGATCTTCGGAGAAATTCAGAAGCGGCGAGGGGAGTTTATTATCAAATATTTCTGAAACAGCTGCACATCTCAAAGGTATAAAACTACCAATATATAGACCTTAATTATATAGATTATGTTTTATGCATTTTTTTTTGATAGGTACGACGCGTAATTTATCGGTGAAAAAATTCCTAAGATACAATTTAAGTAAACAATAATTAATTTTATAAGAAAATGTGTAGATGTACTTTTCATTTTAAAGTTTCTTAATATAAATCGAAATAAGTGTAAAAACTTAATAAATATGATTGAAAACGCTTAAACTGTATTGTCGTTATTTTTATAGAATCGGGAGGCTTTGGAATTTTTTTTACGTTAGCGTCTAGATGTTTATTAAGTTATTAACCTCTATCTGACATGAATATGTGTTTGGCGTAGATTATTGTTTTCGTTTTTACAATGTTGCCTAGTTTCGTTATGAATGTATTATAAAGAGGTTGCATATAATTATCCTAACCTAACAAATTATTATTAAAATGAGTCAATTTCTTTCAATTTCCACTTTGTAGGTTGGAAGGTCCCACACGAGGTACCTTAAACTACTCTATAATGTAATTCACAGGAAACGATCATGCTGCCAACATCATAATATCGTGCTTGCTTTTTCTGCTAAAGTTAATGCAATAGAACACATATATTGTTTTCTACGTCGCATTTTATAATACTCTAATTATAAGATTAAAATCTGTATCATAATGAGCTTCATTATGATACAGATTTTTATTATGATAAACATTTTTCAGCCAATCGAATCGCATTATTTTGTACTAAAAATATTAATTTATCGAAGTACGCTGGTATCCTACGTTCTACAATGGTTATGTTATTTTGACAACTGTCAAATTAATTTGAATTGTTTCAACCTCTAGACCTACATTGTGGTCGAATTATTATAGAAATAATTATTGATAACGAAGAATTTTTACTAACACTTCCAGAAATTAGAGAGAGAGCGACAAATGATAAACTACCGAAAAAGTCCAAGAAAACCTACGAAAATTATTTCCACTTTTTATAGACTGGAGAAACGCCAAAAACATATCATAGGTCTCAGAGGATGTGTTATTACTATTCGTTTATTTTGAAGAATTATAACAAAACATGAAACCTTCAACTGTATGGAGGCATTACTCAATTATAAAATTTGTATTAAACATTAAGCATAATGTTGACATACCTAAATATCATAGGGATGCCACCTTTTCATTTCTCAAAACCCGGACATGATCGATTGATTGCAAGAGGATACATATAACATAACATGTACATTGTACATACCTACTTTATTATGATTTTGAAAAATAAAACACTACACTGCGCTTAGTTATAGGTTGTAGTTTATTGCAATAGATGGCACGACATGACATATCGACCGACATATTTTTGGATTTTTACATACCAACATTGTATTTTACATTTTTAAAAAATAACAACACAACGGCTTATCATTATTAATTTACCTATAACTAGGTACGCTATATGAGAACGGCAGTGGAGTAGTGGGTGAAGGTGTGCGCCTCCTAATCTATCGGCTCGGATTCGATTTCCAGCACTGTCGTTTTCCCTCGCAAGGCAGTGGCAAACCATCGAGCGGTAATTTTCCCAGGAGAACATCTCTGGAGATGTACTTCAGTAGTTCGGAGTCCACGTAAAATGTAGTTCCCTCTAGGTGTGTGTGGAACAACACCACCCTGTGGAGAGATGTTGTCGACGTCCTCGCATGATTTTGAATCTTGGAGGAATACTGACGAAAGAAACCTGAATTGCGTTATAAGCAGAACTCTCAAAGAAAATAATAAAATTGTAACATATTATGATTGTAGTGAAAGTAATGTTAAGAGGTACATAACATGATTAATTCTATATTATAAATATTAATTGCCTAATTTTAGGATTTGAATCTGTTGGCACTAAACGAGTAATGAAAAAGGGTGGCACCATCAAAATTAATGGCGTATGTCCTTCTAGGATAATTACAACATTAGACGCTACTGGTAGTTATCATATTTTTTGTAGTCTATCATAATAAAAATATACTTATTGTTATCATGCAGGTGAAGTTCAAGTAAAATTTACAAAAACTCATGTTGGGCATACAACAGAAAGTAAACGACAGCAAAGGTTAACCAAGGAAAAACAACAAGAAACTATTGATAAACTTAGAGCTGGTGTTTCGGATTACAGAATTATTAAAGATGCACGAGATGATGTAAAAGATGAAGAATATAAACGGCACAATTTAATAACGATGGGATATTTGCAATACTTGAAAACTAAAGCTGGCATTGAAATAAAACGTGATACAAATGATACGGTTGCTGTATCAATCAAGGTTAAGCAGTGGAATTCTGATAGAAAAAATTCAGCATTTTTATTTTAAAATATTGGTAGTCATTAACTTTTACTTTTGAAACTTACGGTAGCTTCAATTAAGAAATTGTACCATTTTTTTTAGTATTTCAATCACACATATGCTACATAAATTAGTTTTCTGTTTTTTGACCAAATTATAGAACAGGTGTATTTGGAAGCTTTGTTAGCCCGCCTTGAAGATAATACAGTTGTGCCAGAATCCTTTAAGAGCGATGGAGACAAAAAATTTATGAAGCATGGATTAAAGTTATGAAAAATACCCCAAGGAGATTGTTATGCTCATGGCATGTTATTAGATGTTGGGACCTTAGAGGAAAAAAGAAAATTCAAAGTAATGCCATTAAAGAAGATATGAAAAGCAAGATGAAACAAATAATGACCATAACCACAGAAGACGAGTTTATGAATTTAAAAGATAGATACTTTGAAGAATTAAGAGAGGGGAATGAAGCAGCTTTTGTAGAATATTTAAAAAGGTAATAACTATCTGCCATTTATTATTATTATTTTTCATTTTATTATTGCTCGCTTTAATACCTTTGTATTGTTTGTGGATTTTATTTTAAGGATGAAGAACAGATGAAAATGTGGGCATACTGCTATAGATTATATGCAGGAGTAGATACAAATATGGCACTGGAACGATTTAATGAACCCTTGAAAAACTTATTAGGAAGGAAAGCAGGATGTACGGTTGAGAGATTACTGGATGTAATTGATGAAGCGCTGGACGACAAAATGTGGAAGAAAATTATAGATATGGAACGACCAAATTCAAAAAGTTACCAAGATCGAAAGACCACAAAAGCTCATAACCGTGCAGAAGAAAGAAAATTGGAAGATGTTAAATCGATGGGCGCTGGAACTTTTTATGTGGATTCTAAATCAAGTTTGAAACCTCCTTATACCGTTTCTAATAACTCAGAATGTGTAGATAAATGTGATTTTGAAGGTGTGGTGTGTTGTACTTGTGGTGTTTGTAGACACAAATACCAATGCGAATGTGTAGAGTATGCTGTTAAAAGTAATGTGTGTGTATGCATGTACATTTGGTCCACACGTATGAAAAGAGTGTGCTTGCGCAATTTGTTTTAGGTGAAGAATGTGGATATTTAATTATTGATGAGCCGTCTGATGGGCTGAATAAAGCAAGGACTACTGTAACTACCTCTTCACTTAAAAAAACAGCAGTCTACTGTAAAAACGCAAGAGCCATGGATGAGAATGCTCAAAATTTATTGGAGTTCGAAAATATCAAAGAAGAAATGGGTGATGGTTCACAGTTTAATAATTAAGCGCCTTCTGCTTTTGTAAAAATGTATAACTCCTTCAAAAAGAGTTATGGTTTAGAACAAAGAAATGTAAGAAGGAAACGGAAAACCAAACATATTTTCCACAAAAACGCACTTGGAAAGAAACTAGTAGTATAGCTACAAACAAATAAACATAAGCGTTATATAATTTAATATGCCACAACTGGTGGCGATTTATATATTTTAATTTATAATTAGAAAACGGGTTTAATTGAAACGACCTAGTAAATATGGATGACTGTTGTATATTTGGTAGTAGAAATAGAGTGTGCTTATTTATAGGTAAGAAATAATTCATGATTTTTATGATTTAGAATTAAAAATGCTTTGGGTTTAAGATATAATAAAATAGATAGGTAATGTTATGTAATTAATAATTCTACAAATGTTTATATTATGATCTAAATGAAAAGGTAAATTAATCTTAATGGTAAGATTATTATTAATTGATTTGAAGACTGAATGTTGTTTTATAAATTGAAGTAAATAAACATTGAAATTTATATATAAATTGTATTACAGTACCGTAGTAAGCGTGTTTACTCTGTATTTTTTTATGATTGTGGACCTGAACAGGCTAAATTTGACCTATCGTGCTAAAGCACTCAGGAACACTTAGGAGTATGGATAGAGGGATAATAATTTGCCAATAGATGCCTATGAACAGCTTAAATTTTCTCATATCATAAGTGGGAGGAAAGCAGGAACTAGGGAGATCATTCCAGAGTTTAGAAGCCGTGTAGAAAAATGTGGATTGCGCCCGTTTGGTACGACAAGTGGAGATTTGTACTGCATACAGATGATGTGAATCAGCGAACCGAGTGTTTCTCGCAAAGATAGCCCGAGATGGTATCAAAGAATATAATTCAGCAGCACAATAGCCGTTGTAATAACGATAATACAAAGAAAGAACTGAAACCATACTTCTATGCTCAAGGGACTGTATGTGAGAGTTAAGGACTGGTCATTTATAAGCCTAATCGCTCTCTTTTGAATACGATCAACGATATCGAGAGCGTATTGGGGAGCACTAACCCAGAGGTGAGTATTATATTCCAGATGAGGCCGAATTTGGGCCTAATACAGCAGAAGGAGTTGTCGAGAGGTAAAGTACTGCTTATATCTGTACAAAAAGCCTATTTTACGAGCAGCTGTTTTGGTAGCTGACAGAAGATGGTCAACCCATGAGAGATTTGAAGATACAGTCATACCCAACAGAGTAATAGAGTCTGAAAATTTGAGAACTGAGCCATTCATACTTACAACAGGAAATGATCGATCTTTTTTGGCGGACACAAGGCAACACTGAGTTTTGTTAGCATTAAATTTAACTAGATTATAGCTTCCCCATTCGAGAATACGTTGAATGTCTTTGTTGATTGAATTTGCCATTTCAGCTTTAATTTCTTGATTTGACATAGAAGGTTGATTATCACTATGAGTAGACTGAGATGAACTACAGTGAAGAGTGCTATCGTCAACAAAGCAATGGATGGGGTTAGTTGTTGAAGAAATAATGTCATTTATGTACAGCGGAAAAAGTGTAGGCGCTATAACGGATCCCTGTGGTACGCCTGCGTTAATGCTAACTTCTTTTGCAAAAAAGCCATCAACTACGACACGTATTCGTCTTTTATCAAGAAAACTAAAAACCCAGTTGATGAGCGTATCATTTAATCCAAACGAGGTAAGTAAACACTTATGCCAAACTTGGACAAATGCCTTTGACATATCTAAAGCGACTACAACTGTTTCACTGCACTGCTCTACTGTATTGTTCCAAACTTGGGTCACATATGAACGACTTTTCCTGAACCCATATTGGTGGTCACTAAGGAGTTTGTTAGTTTGAAGGAACGTGAGCAATTGCTGATTGATGACTTTTTCCATGATTTTAGACAAAATGGAAGTGATGGCAATTGGTCGGTAGTTTGAGGGATCGGTCTGTTATATGTAATCAATGTCAATAATGATTTGAAAGTTAATATTACATCACAATCTTGTTATTTAATGTAGAGAGGTCTCTTGATTAATTTTGATGTATTTTATTTTAACATTTCATGCCTATAATATAGCATATTTTAAGATGGATATTTACATAGATCTATTAAGGCTGGGGTAGGGTGATAGCAATTTTTAACTTTTAATAAGCAATAAAATCTAAAGAAGTACTTACTGTTCCATGTATTTACAACTTATGTTTATGTTTTTATTCTTGTTATAGTAAGCGTAGAGGTTTTTCCTTATCCGCAGTAAAGATAGCAGGACTAAAGTCGGGTCAGTGAGAGGTGTCTTATGACTCATCTTTTAGTAAAGCATGGTTTAAGATTTTAAAAACGTATGTCGTTATTGGTTCATATAGTTAGTAATTATGAATACCAACAAAACATCGTCTAATGTTTCTAGGTTATTTTCAAATTTAAGCCACGCTGTCGAATTTAAATAAAATTATTGTTCGAATATCTCGGGATTTAGCATCCTAAAGGTCTTAAAATCCCCATCCACTCGTATAAATAGAGTCGAATTTCGTTTAAGGTCTGTTCGCACTTATTCTGGCATGTAAATTCCATCGAGTATGGGTAGTCATATGATAAAAATATATTGTACAACTGTAAACGATTATCAGAACCGAGACCGAGTCAACAAAATTTCGTTTTGAATCTGTTTTACAAATTAATTATGTAAATAATTTTCAATAAGAAACGAATTAGCTAGTAGTAGGCAGTGCCCGAATGAAGTGCGAAAAGTTTGGTTAATTGCGGAGAATCCTTTTTAGCCGACAGATCTCACTGCATCAAAAGAGTCAATACTGTAATTTGGTTATCGAAGCCACATATAAATAACTGATTTTGTCATAAATAATTACACTGTATTGGATGTTAAAAATGAGATTTATTATTAGTTAATAATGTAACAGATTTTAAAAATCTCAGTTTACAGTTTGTCAATATATATATATATATATATATATATATATCGAATGTAAACCTAAGTACAGCTACAGAGGTTTATGTTAAATATAATAATTCTTTACAATGTTATAAAGTAACTAAGATTCTAATTTTTGCTTTAAATTCAAATATTGGACATCTTATAACTAAAAGTCATCACCTTTGTGATGACTTGAACGTTCCAACACTGGCTCATTTCCTTTTCAGCATGTAAAATACAGTTTTACCACAGTTCTCCAGTTACTTGATTTAATGAAACATTCTCGTCCCTGAAGCCCTGTCTTCCAACGTTTTTGTTATAATACTGTTACAATTTGCCCATATTAACTCGATAGGGTTGAATTGGCAGTGATACGGAGGTAAACGTAAAATTTGATGTCCCCATTGATGAGCGATTTCATCAATTGCATATATTTTTGCAACTTGTAAATCATTGGCAATTTGTAATAATTCAGCACATCATTCGAATGAGAAATGTAGAATGGTAACTGGCATTGTCAAGAATTAGCAAACTTGGTTTTTCTAAATTTGGTAAAAGCTGTTCTTGAAACCATTTTTGAAATAAAGTCTGCTGTCTTAGTTTTACTGGAAAATACCAATGATGAATTAGGTATAAAAGCATCGTTGTTGCCAGCACACAGTACGATAAAATTAAAATTTATTCGGTTAAAAATATTTTTAACAAATCGGACTATTTTAATTACAGTTTCCCTTCTCCTTGCGGTTTGTTTTTTGTGCTTTTCAAATCATTATCATGCCATGATTTTCGATCGCTTCTTCGACTAAAAATCCACGTCTCATCCAAAAAGACAGGATCGTAACTAATTTCACAACTTTTATTAGCAAAATATTTTCGCAAAAATGTTGCTCGAACACCAGCAATATGAACCTGCTCCATTAAATGCCTTCTTCCATCGTCAACTTTGGATTCAAACCCAATTTTGGGCAACAATTGTTTCAAACTCGTTTTACTGAAGGTAAATATTTTATCTTCTTTAAGTTCAGTTTGGAGCTTTTCGGTGGTAATATATTAGTCTAAAATTAAACAGTGATTAACTCCATTTCAACAATAATTTCTGAATTATTTACCAATTGCATGCATGGTGTAAATTTTTCGTTTCAAAATGTCTTTCACGTATTCGTCGACATCCTCTGACTTCAAACGCAGCCTATGTTTTTGCGGTGAATCCGGCGCCGATTTCCCAGATTCTAAAGCGAGAGCAATTCTTCTCTTTGTCCGAGTTACGGTTTTCTCGGAAATGCCGCATGCGAGAGCAGTTCGCTGCAACATAATATTACATAAATATAAATTTAAATAGTGAAAATTATTAGCGTACCTGGATAATGGAAGTTAAAGGTAAACTTGGCCCTTCGTTATCGCGTTCCATCTCGAAATAATGCAGTATATTCATTAACATTATTTGAGTTTGGCTTTTCAAAGCTTTACCTTTTAATGAGATCATTATTTGCTGCAAAATAAATAAATACATTCAATCAATTGGAAATACATTTTGCATTATAAACTTACCTCATAGTAGTGAATATTGATAATAATAGTTGTTTACAAATGCAATGGAAACTAATAAATTAAGAAGCAAAAGATAAGTTATTATAACTACAAAACACGATGCGATTATACGAAACGAAATACGAGGAATAATTTGAGGTTAAATAGCCAAGAAGATATCTGACAGCGTCATGCGCTTTGACTTTAGAATCGACATACGTTTTTAAGTCCTGCATTTAAAATATATAGCAGACGTATAAATTATAAACCGCCTTTCTTTAAGTGGGAACTTTGCACTAAGATAAAGGGAAACAGATGTATTTCACAGTAATAATTATATCTCCATTGTCGAGTCCGCCATGAGACACCTCTCCCCGGCGCTACTATATATTGCACTTGCTTATACATTTATATACTGCTTTATTGTGATACATTTATTGTATCCTCGTGTAGATACCTGCGACACATTATCCCGTAACAACTCTTTCACACAACGTAAGTGATCCTACCTGGTTTCTCATGAAAATTAGACGATCATTTGGCTTTGTTTTTGCATTTGAAATGTGCAGTCATTAGACTGCTAATGTTACTGTTATTTTAAATCAGCAATATATGTGTATCTGTTGAGATGTAGAAAAATGAAAGATAAGAACAAAAGACACATTAACAATCGACTTCACTAAAACGTTAATCAAAACCATACATTACTATTTATAGAAGTTAAAAGTACACAGTATTCCTAACATAAATATAGCCAACTATCTACAGCACAAACGTGCCGCAAATACTAAATATTTTGTTTGGAAGTTTTAGAAACTAAAATAGAATAAAACGTTCCAGGTACGTACCTTGGGCATAACAATCGATTATGGCTGTCGGGAACTTAAGCTTTAAACATAATCTCCCAGTTATGCTCTTAATACATAAATAAAGAGTGTTTATAAACAAGATTATAATTGTAAAATATAATAAATAACAAACAGAACCATTTAAGAACCGACACTGACAAATTATACACAAATTACCCCAAAAATAAGTAGTCTATTATAATTATATGACTGGTGCAGCGTTCGGTAATCGCCGTTATTATGAATTGTTGTTATTCAATAGGTTTTGACGACTCGGACGTATTTTGAATATTTGAAAATGAAATTAGACATTATACAGATATTCCCGGACATTTTCATCATGCGATCGGACAAACCTTTAAAAAACCGGATAGTCTGGGTGAAAACCGTACAGGTGGCACCCCTAAAATATCATAGGTTATATGTCTGTTAAAACGTAAATTGTATAAAACATTCATCGTGCGGTTAAGGCGATCAGAAAACACAAAATGATACAGGCGCCGCCGACTATGTTCAATCCCCAAAACATTTTTTTTTTTAATTTTGAGTAAAAATGATATTCGGAATCATGGGGGATGAACTCCACGATTTAAGAGCTAATGTTCAAGATACAACGGAAATATTAATCATCAATATACCGGGCGTAACTTTTGAACGGGCCGTTAGATTTATTTCAAGTTTTGATGGGTTATATTAGAGCCAGTTTGGGATGTTTTTACATAAAAAAAACAATACCCTACTTCCAGTTTGACCGGAAATGACACAAAAGCTGAAAATTTAAATGGAACAACCGGTATATTTTTACATGTTTGGATTATACGGCTTCAAATACATACAGTTCAGCTGCCAAATGTCAACTCAAACGCTATTTTACTGTAACAGAGTCGGCTTCAGGACCATGTTGTGTTAATAAAAATTAGAAAATTAAAAATGACTACTTTATTTAGGAACTAAGGAAATTACTATGCATATCGTTTTACTAGTATTACTTGAAAGAGCTGTTTAATATACAGCGTGGCCCATGTATGTTTCTATTGGGAACAATGAGTTTTAGTTAAGAAACCGTAATTTTTAAATGTGATCGTTCTTCACAAACATTAATTATTAGGAAAAATAATATTATGGGGGTAATTGTACGCCAATTATCTATAATTTAGATGACGTCATAATGATCTAAAATTTAAAAACATAAAATTAAAATGGCGCCTGATTTGACATTTGACAGTTGAACTGTATGTAGAATCCAAATTTGTCCTACTCCATATTTTTTTGTCAACTAGAATAATGGAAAATGTACTGTGCAAAACATTCGCATCAATAAATATGGAAACTTGAGAAAGCAAATTGCGACATATTTAGGATTCCCAAATGCAAATTTGTACGCAAGACACTGTTTTCCAAAAACGTCTACAACCGTATTAGTGCACGGCGGTAGTGATATTACTACTTTAAAGAGACATGGTGGTTGGAAATCCACGACGGGGGCTGAGAGCTACATTGAAAACAGTGTGCACAATAAAATAAACATTTCAAATAAAATTTTGAATCCTACCAAAAATAGTAATGACGAAATAAACATTAAGATACCCTCCAGTTTAAATTCGACAACCAATCGTACAGGAACAGCCCCTCAAATAAATTTTACAAATTGCACTGTAAATAATATGTATATTTACAAAAAAAGATTAGCTTATTAATATGTTACTGATTGCTGTTACAAAAAAAGTTTCTTTATGTTTATCATAATATATAATGTTCAAAAAAAAACTTGTTTCGTTTATTAATTTATTAATGGTCGTAGAAAAAATAGTGTATGCAACTTTCATATAATGGCAATTCATAATTCATACACTCTCATGTTATATATGAAACTTGGCTGCGGCTGTGTATTAATGGCCATCATTACATGAATTATTGCGTAATATACTATTACAGTTTATCTAGTTAATTATTATACTAATAATAGACATATTTTTTTAATCTGCTGTATTATATATCTGAATTTTCAGGAAACAATTTGTCGTAAGGTAAAACGGCAAATACAGAATCAACAATACGATGTATACCATATGAGTACATATCGTGATATCCTTTTCTATTAGTCGTAAGCAGGTCTCTCCAATTATCGTGCATTATTCTTGTTAACTCTGTACTGGCTTCGTAGTTCTCTGACTCAAATTCCATTTTAAAGTCACCCAGTTCTATAATATCAATATCTGTGTCTTTAATCTCAACATAGGCTAGATTATCCTTTTGCACTATGTCTCCTGTTAGTTTGAGATAAAAACGAAGTTCCGCTAAAATAGTGTCAAGATAATTATGCTGCTCCTTTATAATATGTAGTTACTTACTGTATTTATACCATATTTTCCCTTGAGAAGTGACATTTACTCCATCGAAAATAGCATTTTGGTAGTCGTAGTTACCACTCACTATTATATTTGGTGCAAAACATACTATATGTATGAAAAATGTGTCATCATTAATTTTTGAGCTAAAAAAAATGTTTTAAAAGATAAAATTAACCATTCTACAAAATCGGAATTAGAAAGCGCGTAGAATTAACTCTTTCTCTGTGCCTCTTTAGAAATTAGGTTTCTTCTATCAGAAAAAAAGCAAAAAAACGTCTAACTTTGTTCACCTATTACGCCGCTTATAAGCCGTTAAAAGGCACTTTGATAATTTCCACTCTATGTAACAAAGCAGCTTATGAAATGAAACAAATAAAAAACGGAGACTTCGATACTTGCTCTTTTGTTAGCATTACTTCAGGTGCGTTTATCAAGATATAAAATGTGAAATTTCGAGGAAATTTGGAGATAACGTTATTTTTGACAAATATTCTCAAGTTTTGAAGACAATATGATATATGCCATGCGAAGTGACATCATATGTGTGTGGCTTATGCCTCATTCGGAAAAGAAGCATTAGTTTGCCACATAAATGTCGTTTTTTGCTACTAATAATCTAATATTATTTATAGATTAATTTGATTAAAAAATCAAAAAACAGCGATAAATTATCTTAACTGAACTTTGGGCTTTCTAAGATTTGTTTAATATTAAAGGGTTGGAAACTTACTTAACATTTTCAATTGTAATAGTGGCCAGATTATACATTTTTATATCTGAATAAATTTGATCAAATGAAAGAACGCTGTCTTTTTTAACGGTCCATGGTTGAAATGAAATTGGTTCAATTGCTGGAATACCAAGAGATTCAATTCCTGAAATTAGTTAAAACTTAAATTAGATGAAAATTACACCTTTAAAATGTACGTACCATTGGAAAAGAGTACCAATCCATTCTGTATTGCCGATTTTAAGCAGTCATCGATCTGTGCATCATTCCGTTTGCATGTTTGAAGTTTCCCTAGAAATAATTTTGGAATAATATCATGAGAAGCAACATGTATAAGATATGTATTCATATTAGATAGTCTACGTGCATAAAAAATGTTGTAAATTATCAAGCAACGTAGAAGTAATTACCTAATAAATCCTCTTCACAGTAAGCTAACGTGAAAATTATCCAAAGAGGAACCAAGCGAATCATTTTTTGCTGAACTATATACTACAGTTAAACCTAAAAAGAATACAAAAAATAAGCACTAGCATTAATATTGATAATTTACACAAATTGCAGTTAATACTAAAAAATGTAAGAAAAGTTTAAGTGTTCCGTACATAAGACGGGTTAATCGTAATACAACGTATTAGCTACTAGAAAAAAAATCTTACTTATTGTTGCAAAAGTCTGCGGTGTTCACAGTAGTACCGACTTTTGCGAATTAGAAGCAAAAGCAAGGTCCATGAATTTAAAGACAAGTTCAAGGTAAAATATTGACGGTGCTCTTAAAACTTGATTTTGAATATGCTTAAATGGTGTTGATCCATAAAAACGTAAGACAGAACTATAATTCATTAGCCCTTTTTTTAAATATAAATGGGTAATGTATTTTTACAAACACATACTTTTTGACTTTATACTTAGGTATGTATGTTGTGTCAGACGCATACTTTATTATGAAAATATAAACTTTCACAATTAACATTCATAATGAAAAGCTTATCTTTTAGGCTTGTAGTTGTGTATTTTGATATAATTTTTAAACAAATTAAATGTTTCAATAACAAATTACAGTTATTATCCTTAGTAACTGACAATAGTTTAAAAAAATTAATTAAGTAGTCAAATAAATATATGAAATATGAAAACGTAAATATAACCCTGTTACAGTAGTTGGGTGAACGTATTTCAAATAGTCAACTGTGGAATCTATTTTGTTTTAGAAAACGTTAGCATGATCTTCAATCGATTAAATACCATTAAACCCCCTTCAAAAGAACAAATCCGATGTCACAATTAAAAAACCCATTTAACCAAAGTATAATGTAAGTCTGACGTGAAGGGAAAAAACATTAACAGCTAAAAACTGGATATACCATTTAATTATCTATTTAAATCATAACAAATCTAATACTGAGACGGCAATTGTGTCGATACATTGAAAACAGAATGTGTGCGTTTAACTTATATTATATACTTTAAATCATTGCAATGCTGTCATAACTTAATGTACTTAATTAGTTACACGATCAAACGGTGCTAGCGTAGTGTAGTGCTTTTAAAATAAGCAGGACGCTAACTACAATGAAGATAGGCGCGTTTGTGGTAAGGCGTAAAACGAGTGAAATTTGACTTCAAACACCTTACACTTATTCTGCATTGTATGTGTTTTGTAACTGTGGCCTGATATTAATTTAGTTGATCGGCTTATTTCCGCTGCTTTTGCTATTGTAGGGCGACATTTCGGAAGGGGAGCTGGTAGCGTAGTGGTGATACGACCTGCTTAGCATTCGGGAGGTAATGGGTTCGATTCCCATTACCGTCTACCTTGTATGAGGTTTTTTCAGAGGGTTTTCCTCATACACATGTAGCGACATGGTCACTGCGTATATGCACACCATGTGCGGCTACTTAGGCGAATGCTGAGTATTTTCTCAGAACCCTAACTCCGTTCTTTCCGATCCTATTACCACACAACCTTAATCCCACCATGTATATATGTAATGTATGTATGTATGCTGGGAATCCATGATTGTGGCTGAAGGAGCTCGAAAGCTCGAGCAGCACTCCCTTTGAGAGGGAATGAAATACGTAGCCTTTCCTTTTCAAGCGAGGTTTAGTTAGAGAAGGACTGATTTCCATTAACTTGAATTTATTTACCGCTGAGCCACTGGTATTCATATATATATATATATATATATATATATATATATATATATATATATATATAGTGCGCATTAGTGTCGTAAGTACGATATATCCGTTATTAAAGGAGATATCAAAAAGTTATTTAAAATTATAGGCAACTTCAAACTTACATTATAACATTATTTTCGTATTTACAGGGTGTTATATTACCAGGGTGAACCAAATGTATTTTTTAAACGGGACACTATATATTATTTTTTAAATTTAGATTAAGTCTTCCCATACTTCAATAATTTTTATATAATTTCAAAGTTATGTCATTTTAAATCATCTCATTCAGTCTGTATATTGAGAACAATAACAATATTTTCCAGGCATAACTTTTGACATTGATACAGTTGCGTTACAATGCGTTGAAGTAGAAGTATTTCTTTATTATTGCAATCAATATGAAAACTTAAATTTAAATGATTATATTTTAAAATAAAATAAACATGTTTTTTTTTATTAACTTTCCTAATTTTAATTTATTTTTAAAAATTCAAAAGAATTTTTTAATATTTAACAAGGACATATTTAAAGCTATATTGGAAATTTCTGTGATTATTTATAATATCAAATATATGAAAACATTAGAATTATAGATAGAATAAACGGCTTAATTTCTTGATTTCGTGAAACTCAATAGATTGCTATAAATTTTACTGCATTGTTCAATCTCTGTTTTTTCATTCAATGTATATTTTTTGTTTATACTTATGTCAAGGGCGTAGCCAGGATTTATAACAGGAGGGGGGCAAACCATGGTCCATGGTAGTTCAAAATGTAAAATTTTAGGATAAAAAGAAAAGGCAAATGAAAATAAAACTTTGAGATTTTAATTATACTTAAATTAAACTAATAACATTTTTCTTGGGTTTAAACTAAATTTATCCAAAACTTTCTTCACTATGCAGTCCTGATTTTCCTTCAAAAATTTTCGATGCACACTCATCAACCACAACCCAGTGAGTCTGTCATCACCCACTGTACTCCTGAGCCAGGTTTTTACCCTTCGCAGGGTACTGAACGATCTTTCCACGGTAGCAGTAGTGGATGGGAAAGCACTTAATATTAGCAGTGCGTGCCTTGTTGCAGGGAAAAAAACATTAGCTTCCTCCAAAAGTGCAGCCACTTCAATGTCCTTTAATTTGTCTTCTGCTAAATTCTTTTTCTTCCACATATTGTACCACAAATCTAATTCTGCAGAGACATCACCCAACTTATAAAATTCCATGAAAGATTCTGCATTATTTTTGAAATCTTTTGAAGCCATTTTGAGCATGCTTGAAGGATGAAGATAAGTTAAAGCAAAAGCAGGTGTATTTTCGTTGGAGAATCTAGCATCCAAAGACGAAGTTAAAGAATCAAGATAGGGAATGATTATTGACCGCTTCCAGTATTCAACTGTAGACTCAGATGGTGGATTACTTCTGTGTACTTGCTTTTGAGTGACTCGTGGTACTGACAACTCAACCCCTACTTTCTCTGTGATATCAAGTGATTTTTTAAATAATTCATAAGAAACATTTTCGACATCTTGTCGATCTTCTTTGATTACATCTTGAATATCATCAATATGTTTCTTCACCATAACCAAATCCATACTTTTACCTTGTAAAACGTTTACAACGGGTTCCAAAATTGCAGAGTATCTTGCAATTATGTTTAAGCCTAAAATGAATATTGGTTTAGTAACTGCACAGTGTAATTGGTAGGCAGATTTTCTTGTTGCATACTTTCCTTCGACAGATAGATGTTCTAGTGCTTTAACAATGTCAGTGAAGCTTTCTGAATTTTTTTTTATGCTCTAATATTTTTCCGACCATCAGGTCTCACAGAGCCTTGAAAGATTTGGAGCCGATTTCCTACGGGCTGGCGATTCACGAAAGAAGGTTATTGTGTCTTTAACCGTTGCAATTGTGTTTCTTATTTCTGGTAGCTTGCTAGTATCATTGACCACAAGATTTAGTCTGTGGCTGGAGCAATGGAAAAATAAAGATTTAGCGTACTTTTTTTTAAGAATGGCCTGTACACCACCTTTTTTGCCGGCCATCGTGGAACACCCGTCAAATCCGAATCCCACACAATTATTGGCGGAAAAATTATTATCTTCTAAAAAACTTTGAATTGCGCTAGCGATTGTAGAAGCATCTTGACATTTTAACTCAATGTAGCCTACAAATTCCTCCCTGATTATTTTTTGGCTTTCATCATAGAACCTTAATCCAATAGAAAGCTGCTCTTTTCCAGCGATATCTGCTGTTTCATCAGCCATTACAGCATAAGCTTTTGCCCGTTTACAGTCTTCGATTATTTTTTCTTTGATAACTTCACCGCATAACTGTATGATCTCATTTTGAATTGTTGCTGAGGTATAGACTGCGTTTTTTTGACATTTATCCAAGTGGCTCTTTAGCTTCTCATCACCAGAGTCAATCCTCAAATTTAAAAGGTCAAAGAAAACTCCCTCATTTCCTTGTTTTCCTCTAAGCGGCAATTCCACAAAATATTATGCATGAAATAATTGCTGACAATATTTGTTTATTTTCTTCAATCGTCTTATGGTGCCCTATTTGCAACTGGACATCAACAGGAGCATTTTCAAGAAATGCTTTTGCAGCAGCTGTTGAAGATTTGTGGTAATGTCTGCCAACGTGCTTTCTACAATCTTCATGTATATCCTTAAACTTCATGTAAGGCCTTACCATAAATGACTCCAAAACTCCTTTAACTGTAGCAATTCTTGGCGGAAATAAAACCCAATACAAACATAGAGCACCTTTCAAACGACTTGAGTACACCAGCCATGGAGTATATTGATCTAACCAGCCATGGTTAAATTTTCTTTTCAAGTGAATGGCATCAGAAGCAAAATCGTAAGTGGATGATGGAACCCAAGGGTTTGTCAACAATTCCTTCTTTTCTTCAAAAGGCAGGTTATTGGCACAACTAACATAACGACCAATGTCATTTTCATGGTAGCCATCGCGTTCTTCAGTTTGTTTAGAGGTCCCAGTTCCAGAGACAGCTTCATGTAGATTTGAAGAACTACTTGAGCCTCCTTCAAAAATAGATTCCGATTTTGATGTTCCGACCATTTTATTTTCATCTTCATCACAATCATTGCTTCCACTTCCATTACTGTCATCATGAACTTTTTTCCGTTTTAGAGATTTTTGACCTAAAAATAATAACCTAATATCATTCTTGTTCCTAGTCCCTAGTATAAAAATTAGTATAAAACAAAACTACCATGTAATGATAGCTTATAATGTGGATATACTATATCCAATGTTAATATTTTTTCTCTAGATTAAAAACACAAAATGAAATTAATAGCACGTATAAAGTGCTGTTTGATCTTTAATATGTGAAAATTTCAAGTTTTTATATTTAGTCCCATTTGAGATATCAGCTGTCAAAATTGGTGCATTATTGTAATTTTGTTATAATTAGAAGGCAAAAAGTCGGCATCATAATAAGAAAAATATATAAAATTATATTAATAATGCACAGAATCTTTTGCCAAAGCTAATAAAAATTGTTTCACAAAGATACAAGCAAAGAGGAAAGGGCAATTGGCAATTTTGTAAAGGGCTGCAATTGAATTTTTTTCCAAACGTTGCGATACAAATAATTTTGAACAAAAATTAACATCGGATATAACATATCTACATTATAAGCTATCATTACATGGTAGTTTTGTTTTATTTGGTGCTGGTCGAGCAACCAATTTTCAAATTTTTGGACCATTTCTAATGGAATGACTCTAAAGTTTTAATTAAAAATTTAATTTTCTACTGAAATTATTTAACTTACCTTTTGTAACCAATTTCTTATATCCATATTGTCTTTTCTGTGATTTCTGTCTCTTTATTCTGTGGTAAAACTATTGTTACGGATTTTCCGCGGTAAAGTCATGGCTGGATCTAAAATTTTCTAATCGCTGGATAGGAAGATATTCCAACAATCCATGGCCTGCAAGATCCCCATACCACCAATGGACTTTTCCTATGGGGATATTTAAAAGAAAGTTTATAAACAGCGACCATTCAGAAATATTCAACATTTGGAAAATACAATTAGAAATTGTATTCGAACAGTAACCCCGGAAATGTTGAGAAATGTACATCAAGAAATGCACAAACGTACAATACTTTGCATAGAGAACGGTGGGCACCACTTTTTTCACACTTTTGTTTTATGTTTGTGTTCCATTATCAATTAATGTAGGTTATTCCAATATTTTGAATAAAACTTCTGTCTTGAAATTTGAAGATTCTTTTATTTATTATAACTCAACGTTTCAGAAAGGTACATAGAGTTATTCCAGAATGTTAAAATTTAAATATTTTGATATTCTCTATAATCCCCGCAGATTTGCTAGGTATAATCTTGAAGGAATATGTAGTTTTCCTCATTGGATATAAAAATTGAGGATAATTGTGAATAACCTAATTTGCCACTTATGGGGCAAATAAAACTTATGCTTTTTAGCGTATTGTTGTTCCATTAGAAAATAACACTTTCGAAAAATTTTGTTTCGCGAAAAATACAGGAATGGTAGAAAAATCAGAGAAAAACGTCGTAGACATTTTTAGAAATGGCTGACTTTACTCTTGAGCCGCGTTCACATTTTCGAATCCTCTCGTATAAGAAACCAAATTTTTCCATTTGTCCATTTTAGGTTTGGGATCGAGCAGGCACTTTTATCAAGAATAAAATTTTCTGAGAAATGAACAATAAAATTTTTTTTCATCTGTATCCAAATTTATGCCGGTCAACGAACATGTATGTTTATTTCTGGGAATGAATGGTTCAATTAATTAAATGCAAAATCTTTATTTAGGTTTCGCTGTTTAGATTTACAGCATTCTGAAAATTTATTGTTATCTACAATAGCAAGAATAAATTGAAACACTAATTGATACTGCACGTACCTGAATTGTGTAAAACATGACTACAGATTTAAAATATTTTGTTTGTTAAAAATATTATAAAAACGGCATATCTAAAAAGCATCAAATTAACGACATATGTATTTAAAAACTATTGAATTAACTCTAATTATAACCTGTTTGATTAATAATTAATGTAAATTAAACACAACGATAACATATTTTTAATATTTAACAAGGACATATTTAAAGCTATATTGGAAATGTCTGTGATTATTTATAATATCAAATATATGAAAACATTAGAATTATAGATAGAATAAACGGCTTAATTTCTTGATTTCGTGAAACTCAATAGATTGCTATAAATTTTACTGCATTGTTCATTCATTGTTTTGTCATTCAATGTATATTTTTTGTTTATACTTATGTAAAATATTCTTTAATAAAGCGTTTTTGAGTATGTATTTTGTTCTAAAATTTTAGTTTTATTGTAATAAAAAAATGGTTACAGTTTTTCATGTTTTCTGAGAGCTGTTGTACAGTTTTTTTTTTTTGTACTTATGACCATTTAATCTATTGCATACTAGTTGTGAAGTGTTTCCAATATATGATTCGTTGCAATTACTACATGGAGAACACGTTAACTGTTTTTGTTAAAGGTGTTTTGCTTTTTAGTTTTGTATAAAAGTGACTTTTTGTAGTGTTATGGCTTTTATGACCAACCTTGATGTCGTGTTTATTTAAAATAGAGTTAAGTTTTCTGAAAGATGTTTTATGTATGGCAGTGCAACTCTTATTTTTGTTTTCTTCAGTTTTTTTTAATTTGGTTACTATTTATTTGATTGATGTATAATCGTCAGGACTTGTGAGTTTTAAAGTTCTATCAACTAATCCGAGAATAGCACTATTTTATGTGAATTCGGATGATTTGAGTTGAAGTTTATGTATCATCCTGACCAAGTGTGTTCAGTAAACCATTTTGTTTTGATCTTGTTATTATCATATGAATTAGTGTTAGGCTAGGAAGTTTATTTTATTGTTAATTTGTTCTTCTATGGTGAACTGAATTTTTGATGAAAACTGTTTAATGTATTAAGTATGGTAGTTGAAGTGTCATTTGGTATAGATGTGACCTCGCTGTATACCAACATTCCACTAGAGTTAATCGTGACCTCACTTACACTCCATTGGAATATACTCAAAGCACACACAAATTTAGAAATAAGTGATTTTATAAAAACAATGAAACTAATTTTTGATACAAACTATTTTGAATTTGAAGACAAATTTTATAAGCCAATTGAAGGATGTGCAATGGGATCAGCAATCTCATCATGCATCGCTCAGCTTGTGATGGTGTACGTTGAAGAATCTATAATCCAAAGATGTAACACATATTGCGTTTTATAAACAATACGTAGGTGATTGTATATTAGCCATACCAAATGACAGTTCAACTACCATACTTAATACATTTAACAGTTTAAAATACTCAAAACAATTTTACAAATACTACTTTCTTCGATCAAACCACCAAGAATTAGCCATACTTGGTGTTAAATATGGCGAATTCGTCGCAATTTTAAGTACGGTATATAACTCAACGTTTCTTCCTGGTATTTTATATTCTAAGATGTGATATATATATATATATATATATATATATATATATATATATATATATATATGTGTGTGTGTGTGTGTGTGTGTGTGTGTGTGTGTGTGTGTGGTGTGTGTGTGTGTGTGTGTGTGTGTGTGTGTGTGGTGTGTGCGTGCGTGCGTGCGTGCGTGCTCTGTATCTGTCAAGTTTGACATTTAAAAAATAAATGGCCAAAAATGCGTTTTTGGCAGAATTTTGAAAACTTTATTTGAAAAAGTTGTTTCTTTTTCAATTTTAAGTATGTACTCCTAGGTTAAATTTAATTTTTTGGCAATTTTTTACCAATAGCAGCCTGTTGTCAAAATAAGAGCAAAAAACGGATGCTAGTCCATTTTTAATGAAACATTTAGCTGATGATAATAAATTCATTTAAATTTATCGATCCAATTATTGGTTTTTAAGGAAAAAATTGGTTGTAAGAAAGTTGACTTCAGTGATGCAAAGTTTGAATAATCCCCCCATTTTTGCCAAGTGACATCATCCCTATATTGTTTTAAATTATAAACACTTTCTTAAAATTTACAGATGCTTTAAAATAATCTCCACTATGATAGTTAATTATTTAAATCCACTCTTTTAATTCAAAACGTTAAATTTGGCCAGTAATCGTAAAGGAAACGTAGGCATTAAAATTTTACAAGTAGGCCGTGAAAACAAAAGATTACGTGATGGAAACTCGGTTTTGACACAATACTAAATGTCACAAGTAGCAATTATGATATTTAGATTTTGACTGTGTTTAATGCACCTACGTCATGTTGTCGGTAGAATAAAATGTCGAAATTGTTTAATTAGGTGGCGAAAATACACCTCACCGGCAAGCAGGTGAATTTTTAACCGTCAAGCCATAAATGTTAAACAAAGCACAGTATCTAGAATACTTAGCAAATTTCAACAAACAGGGTCTGTTGTAAATACATTTAAAAAAATTCATGCCGGAAACAAATATGATGAAGAAGCTCAATTAAATGTTTGTTTAAACGTGGTTGAAAAAGGACAGACCAACATCACGAATATTGCCAAATCAATGGGATATAACAGGGAAGCTGCGAGGACAATCCTGCACAAAAATAAGTATCGCCCGTACAATCCAAATTTATAAACGTTTTAAAGGAACGGGATTTCGAAATCAGAATGGGTTTTTCGTTTTGGTACCAAGGGATGAAGGGAGAAAATAACCGTTTCCCTTATCAAATACTCTGGACTGACGAGGCAACTTTTAGTTCAAATGGGACCGTGAGTTCACAAAATTGCCGTCGGTAGAGTCAAGAAAATCCGCATTTTACAATCGAACGTAGCGACCAATATTCTTTTAAAATAAACAATCAATTAGTTGGACCATTCTTCTTCAGGGAGAATGTAACGGAAGAAAGATATTGCCACTTTTTGGAGAATGAAATAAGTGACTTTTTAGAAAATTTACCTTTACTTACTAGTAACCATTTGTGGTATCAGCTCGATAGTGCGCCAGTACACCAAACAAATGATTGGCCACCCAGAGACGACACCCCAGGTCTTTTTTGTGGGGTTACTTTAAACAAAATGTGTATAAGCATAGACCATTTGTGAACTTAGGACATTTGAAAGAGACAATTAGAAACTATTGTGCCAACATTAAACCTCAACACTTACAAAATGCTGTTAAGGCAGTTGTCAATAAGACTATTGTCTGCATAGAGCACGAAGGGTCATACAGAGATATAGTTCGTATTTGTTGTTTTAATTCGTTCCTTGTTGTCATTATTGTCAGTAATATTTTCTTGTTCTAAAATGTTTTGTTTTGTATAATTATTTAATACATGTTATTTATAAAAAGTATGTCTTTTATTGCGAAATACAAAACACTGGAGATTACGAGTTCTAAAATGCAAAAATGACATAAACTTTTGTTTTTCATAGTCTATTTGTAACAATTTTAGTGCCTACTTTACCCTTTATGATTTCTGATCAAATTTAACGTTTTGCATTGAAAGAGTGGGTTTAGAAAATTAGCTATCATAGCGGGGCCTATTTTAAAGCATCACCAAATTTTCAGAATGTATTTAAAATTTAGAATAATATAGCAATGATGTAACTTGGAAAAAATGGGAGAGTTATTCAAACTTTGCATCACTGAAGTCAATTTTTTTATAACCAAATTTTATTTTTCCTTAAAAACTAATAATTGGATCGATACATTCAAATGAATTTATTACCGTCAGCTAAATATTTCATTAACCGAGCTAGTAGCGTAATGGTGACACGACCTGCTGGCTGCTTAGCATTCGGGAGGTAATGGGTTCGATTGCCGTTATCGTCTACCTTGTATGAGGTTTTTTCAAGGGGTTTTCCTCATACATCATAGGCGAATGCTGGGGCAGTATTTTCCCCCTCAGAACCCTAACTCTGTTCCTTTCGATCCTATCCTGACCACAACCATCCTTAATCCCCCCCTTGCATATATACATAATGTATGTATGTATTCTGGGAATTCATGATTGTGGCTAAAGGAGCTCGGAAAAGCTCGAGCAGCCCGCCCTCCCCCTTGGGGGATGGAATGAAATAAGTGGCATTTTCCTTTTCCATTAACAAATGGACTAGCATCCGTTTTTTGCTCTTAAATTTGGCAAGAGGTTGCTATATAAAAATTAAAATCAATTTACGCTATGGTATAAAATTAAAAAAACAACTTTTTAAATAAAATTTTCAAAAAAAAATGGATTTTTATTTATTTTTTTAAATTTTTGACAATAAAACAACAGGTTGAACTTTTCTGTAATTTTGAAAAAATTCCCAACTGAAAAGTCAAATTTCACCAGAGTTATTAATAAAAAAATTTATATGACCACTTTATCTTGAACTGTATATTGTATGAACTTAATAACCACGTTTTTTATTAGAACATATTTTTTCTTAAAAATTTTATAATACAAAAATTTTATTTTAACTCTTTGGTGATCAGATCAAAAGTCTACCAGACAAAATTGCAAATAATTCATAAGATGAAATTGTTTTAAATTAAAATCGTGCAAGACACAAACAGAAAGAACACAGGCAATTAATTAATCAAATTTTGTTGGTTGTCTATTATCTTAGTTGATAAAGTGTTAACTTTGTATAAAATTTTATTTCATACGGTTAATTCCCTTGGATCAAACACGCGCAACAAAGGAAATATAATGACGTTTAATCTTAGGTTAAAATTATTCTTTTTTACAGGAGTTTAAAATCTAGCCAATCAGGTAAATTTTCTTTGACATTAAAGCCTTTATTTTATTTTATTAGTTTTAACTTTTTCTAAAATGGTTGAAATAATGATTCTACTTTACTTTAAATTAGTAATAACAAAAAAAAATGGAAATTCGGTTTAAATGGAATTTAATGTAATATATTTAAAGTATCAATGTTAAATTGACAATTTAATTTTAATAAAGGTCAAAAAACCATTTCATCTCACGTTAAGGTGACTGAACAAAAATTAAAAAACAAACGTTTTCATTAATGTTATTTAATAAGTGAATTAAAAGTAACGACAAAACCTTAGTAAGTATTTTAATATATAATTTAATCAGTGTAGTTAATTTTTCTTCCTAGTTATAAATTTCTTTATTACATAGGTATATTAATTTTAAAGAGCACTTACACACCAACTCAATAGTTGTTGCAAAAAATATTGTCCTGTGTTAGGATTTGGAGAAAGTTGTGTTTTAACCACTTGATAGTATTGCACGAACTGCACTCGGGCGTGACATTTTTCCGTACACTGACGATCCCTAGTCTCGTTCAGGCAACTTTTGTTTTAACTTGTTGGTGCAGGTCTTACGTGCGTTATAAGAGTATTTATTTCGGATTCTGATGTACGATTGTGTATTGGATGTTTCAAAATATTTCACACTAAAACTACTTATTGAGTAAATTTATTTTAATTAATTAATAGGATTAAAAAATGTAGTTAAATGAAAACAAAAGAAAAGTGACAATTTTTTTACCATTTTTCTCAAAAATGTCCGACTGTTAAGTGGTTGAATCGAACACTAAAAATTGACGTATCCTGAGAGTAATTCGAACACTCGTTTTTATCCAATTCTGGTGTGGGACAATTCTGGTGTGCACCAATGCATTAAATGCATAGATCGAAAACGCTATTAATATATATTTAGCACTATGTCAGTTTTTCAAACAGCTTTGTTTTTTGCTGATGAAATATATTTTAGTGACAAAGGACACGCGAATAATTTTATTTATTAGAGCTTATTAATTAATTTTAGAATGTTCATAAAAGCAACCAAACGACCACAACAACAAACAAAATATATAAAACAGATAACAAAAAAAATATGCAGAACAGAAAAATATGTATATTTTAGATTTAATTTTTTGTTTATTAAAATTTAAAAATGATTTAATTTATTTTTGCTCTTCCAGGGGGGGGGGCAGTTGCCCCTCCCTGCCCTTCGCTGGCTACGCCCATGACATGTAAAAAGATTCTTTAATAAAGCGTTTTTGAGTATGTATTTCTTGTTCTAAAATTTTAGTTTTATTGTAATAAAAAAAAATTAAAAAAGGGTGGGTGGGTTTGTGGTTTGGGTGGGTTTGTGCGTGGGTGCGTGTGCGTGTGTGCGTGTGTGCGTGTGTGCGTGTGGTGCGTGCGTGCGTGCGTGCTTGCGTGCTTGCTTGCGTGCGTGCGTGCGTGCGTGCGTGTGTCCGTGTGTCCGTGTGTCCGTGTGTCCGTGCGTCCGTGCGTCCGTGCGTCCGTGCGTCCGTGCGCCCGTGTGTCCGTGTGTCCGTGTGCCCGCGTGTCCGCGTGTCCGCGTGTCCGCGTGTCCGAGTGTCCGCGTGTCCGCTTGTCCGCATGTCCGCGTGTCCGCGCGTCCTTGTGCCCGTGTGTCCGCGTGTCCGTGTATCCGTGTGTCCGTGTGTCCGCGTGTCCGCGTGTCCGCTTGTCCGCGTGTCCGCGTGTGTGTGTGTGTGTGTGTGTGTGTGTGTGTGTGTGGTGCGTGCGTGCGTGCGTGTGTGTGTGTGCAGAAACTTCCAACTTGTTGCTCTTGGGTATCTGTCAAGTTTGACATATAAAAAATAAATGGCCGAAAAATGCGTTTTTTGGCAGAATTTTGAAAAACTTTATTTGAAAAAGTTGTTTCTTTTTCAATTTTAAGTATGTACTCCTAGGTTAAATTTAATTTTTTGGCAATTTTTTACCAATAGCAGCCTGTTGTCAAAATAAGAGCAAAAAAACGGATGCTAGTCCATTTTTTAATGAAACAATAGCTGATGATAATAAATTCATTTAAATTTATCGATCCAATTATTGGTTTTTAAGGAAAAAAAATTTGTTGTAAGAAAGTTGACTTCAGTGATGCAAAGTTTGAATAATCCCCCCATTTTTGCCAAGTGACATCATCCCTATATTGTTTTAAATTATAAACACTTTCTTAAAATTTACAGATGCTTTAAAATAATCTCCACTATGATAGTTAATTATTTAAATCCACTCTTTTAATTCAAAACGTTAAATTTGGCCAGTAATCGTAAAGGGAAACGTAGGCATTAAAAATTTTACAAGTAGGCCGTGAAAAACAAAAGATTACGTGATGGAAACTCGGTTTTGACACAATACTAAATGTCACAAGTAGCAATTATGATATTTAGATTTTGACTGTGTTTAATGCACCTACGTCATGTTGTCGGTAGAATAAAATGTCGAAATTGTTTAATTAGGTGGCGAAAATACACCTCACCGGCAAGCAGGTGAATTTTTAGTGACCGTCACCCAGCCATAAATGTTAAACAAAGCACAGTATCTAGAATACTTAGCAAATTTCAACAAACAGGGTCTGTTGTAAATACATTTAAAAAAATTCATGCCGGAAACAAAGGTGGGGGTATTTTCCCCGAACCCTCTCTGTTCCTTTCGATATTTGAACCCAAACCACCTTATTTTTTAAAAGGGTTTATTCTGGGAATTTGTTGGGTAAAACTCAAACTACGCCCCCTCCTTTGGAAAAAAATCTTTTCCTTTTCCATTAACAAATGGATGATGTTTTGTTTAAATTTGGCAAAGGGCTTTGGAAAAAATTGCCTCTTTGAGGTATATGCATTTTTAAAAAAACAATTTTAAAAATTTTTTTTAAAAATTTTTTTTTTTTTAAATGCAAATTTGAAATAAGGAAAAAAAGAATTTTAATAAAATTGAAAATTTGGAAAAATTTCGATTATTAATAAAAAATTTAAGGGGTTTTTAACATTTATTTTTAAAAACCCGTTTAAAACCCAACTTTTTAAAAAAAATTAAAAACTTAAAATTTTAAATTAAAAATTTTATTTTAACTTTTGGGGTTTCAGAAATTAAACTTTGAAATTAAATTTTTAAAATAATAATTTTTTAAATGTTTTTTAAGGGAAAAAAAAAACGGGAAATTAATTAAAAAAAAAATAAATTTATGGTAAAAAATTTTTTTAAAAACCCTTTTTTCAATTTATTGAAACGCTTAAAAAAATTAAAGAGAAATTTTAAAAATTGGTTTTCCAAAAATTAAAAAAAAACTTTTCTAAATTTTTTATTTTTATTAGTTTGTAAAACCTTTTAATTAAAATTTTTTAAATTTTAAATTTAAGGTTTAATAAAAAGGGAAAGGATGAATGGTCAAAAAATTTAACCTGTAATTTTTGTTCTTTAAATTGACAACTAATTTAATAAAGGGTCAAGTATGAACCATTTCATCTCACGAATGGTGACTGAACAACAATACGTGAAAAAACAAACGTTTTCATTAATGTTATTTAATAAGTGAATATTGAGTAACGACAAAACCAATGAAAAATAGTAAGTATTCGTTAGTATTTTACTATATAATTTAATCAGTGTAGTTAATTTTTCTTCCTAGTTATAAATTTCTTTATTACATAGGTATATTAATTTTTAGAAGTAAAACTCAATTTAAGCTCATTTTTGGTATTGTAGTTTGTAATTGCATTAGTGTAGTAACATAATCAATTGTTAGAATTACAAATTAAGAAATTAAAAAATGATAATAAAAAAATTTAGTTCACAAATATGTCTAATTTCTTAGGCTAATTATTAATTTATAAAGTAGAAAAATACTGAATAAACGGTAGTCTAAAATTGTTATTTACTTCTGCTTACTTTACGTGAGGTAGATTTTCATCGGCTTCTGGTTGTACAGTTTCAGGATCAACTAACGGTTCTGTTTTTTTTTATCTTGCACTACGTTGTGTAAAATAACACATGCGATAATAATGCGTTGTGCTGTGCCTAGTGCTACTCTAATTCCCATACTTCAAATGAGGAAACGAAGTTTCCACAGCCCGAATAATCTCACGATTGGATTGCTTGTGCGAATCTGGGCCTCATTAAACTACTGTTGACGTGGACTGTTTGGGTGTAGCAATGGTGTTATTAAATAATTCTGTATTGCACAACCTGAATCTCAAAAAATAACACTGTTATGGAATTCGTGGTTTTCCAAACCAGCATGAATCCTAGAATTATTGAAAATAGTCTGATCATGTGTCGAACCAGGCCACCTTGCTACTATATCCATCATTGGACATGATTGCACATTTAGGGAGAAATATCCTTTTCGATTACGAAAATACTCAGCATTATTGCCTCCTAAACACCATAAATATGTACATAAATAAATGTATCAATGATATACGCACCTGGGGATTGAATCCGAACATGAGTACAGTCTATAGTTCCTATGGTATGAGGAAAGTTGGCAATTTTGGCAAACACATGCAAATTTCTGACAACGTACAAATTGCCATTGCTACGTTTTTTACAATTCGGTATGCTATAGACTTATCTACCCCAATAAAATCTTCAACAGTTATAAGCATACTACCCGTAGCATACAGACGCAATGTTAGCAACAATTGGTTCATAGGGGTAATTGGCATATTCCTATCATTGTAAATATATTTTAGTTCCATAGCTAGCAAAATTAAACATTGCAGATGCTACTTAATATTCAATTAAGGTTAACAAAAACATGATTGTTTCCTTTTGTAACCGTTGAACCACTACTTGGACTACGGGTTTAAGAAACTGGCGGTTCAACCACTGAACTCTACTTGTGTGCCATAAAAAAAGTCGCGAGGTAAGAGAGATAGCGCGCAAGGGTCACACGTGTCCTTTCCATGACACTTTGCATATGTTCAGCAGAGACAACACAGAGACGTGTAACTTAATGTATAATTCTTGGCCTGGCCCTGTGTTCAGTGCGAGTGAGCGACATCGTTGAAGCGCGTCACTCCAAAACAAACTAACCAAAATGTAACGTCAAATCGCCAATTTTCATTTTGAATTTTACTATACTGCTTATTTTTTGTTGCATTTATACAACGTCTTGCATAATTGTTGTTATCACGTTTGTTTTTTACGATTATATTTTTTATACATTTTTACAAATTGATTACAATTTTTATATATAGCGATAATGTAGAATGTATTATGCGAACACGCGTACGTTTAATTTATAAAATGTACTTTATATCTTTTATGGTTAATAAAAATCCGAAGTTTAACGCATACCATTGATTATACCTTGAAATTATTTTTATAGTTTATTTTTTTTTTTTTGTAAAAAAATTAAGTAGGTAAAATGAGTTTCAATGGATATTTGTAAATGCTCATGTTATTAACCAATTATCATTGAAAAATTCATCATTAAAGTATTCAAAACATATCAAATCCTTTTCAAACGTTGCGACATGACAATCGACTGCTATACACATGCGCGTACGTTCGAGAGTAGGACAGAGATGTCCCTTGCGGGTTTAAAATATTCTAAGCTTGCGGGGCTCTGTCGGATCGGGCTGGCGGACGGAGCGCGCGTTCGAGTCCAGTTCAGTGGGTTCAACCGTAGGTGCGGCGCCAATGTTAGTTCGTACACACAATTTTGCATTCAACCGATCGTTCAAACTCAACCTTTAGTCAACTAAACTTTATACAACCGGCCCTAAACTCACAAGTCCTGAATACAGACCTAGTGCCCTTAATACAATAAGAATGACAATGCATAATAGTTAGTCATAAAAGCCATAAGTAACACTACAAAAATTCATTTTATACAAAACTAAAAAGCAAAACACCTTTGACAAAAAAAAGCTAACGTTGTTTATCAAATTCCATGTAGTAATTGCAATAAATCGTATATTGGAAACACTTCACAAGTAGTACGCAATAGATTAAATGGTCATAAGTACAAAAAAAAAAACTGTACAACAGCTCTCAGAAAACATGAAAAAAACTATAATCATAATAAAACTAAAATTTTAGAACAAGAAATACATACATTGCACAATACAGTAAAATTTATAGCAATCTATTGAGTTTCACCAAATGAAGAAATTAAGCCATTTATCCCATCTACAATGCAAATGTTTTAATATATTTGATATTATAAATAATTATAGGTATTTCCAATATAGCTTAAGTATGTCCTTTATATATTAATTATATATATATATATATATATATATATATATATATATATATATATATATATATATGTTGAGATGATTTAAATTACATTCGTGTACTATAATTCACATAGTAATTTCATTAATTTGTACAAATGGTACATTTTGTTATATATAATATTAGATAAGAATGATTGATTAACATTGAGATGGATGTAAATTTAAATAATTCATAATAAAATGTTAAATAATTATAATCGACAACATATTACATTTAAGTATAGGTATGTTAATTATCGTTATGTATTAAATCAAGTTCATATTTAGTTAGTAGTTTATTTAAACATAATGTTCCCTAAGACATGAGTTACAGGTTAGATTACAAAAATAATGTTAAAAACTAGATTTAGGATAAATATCAATGTCACAATTCATTGTACGCAGCCAAGAATCATGAAAACCATGTTATGGATAAACGTATATAAGTGCTAAAATTACTTTAAAAACAGAATAAATACATTGTGATTAACTATAAAACATAAACAAGCCAGCAGTTCTGGAATTATTGTGATTAATCACTTTACAGACCTTAAATTAGTGATTTGCAACAATTCGACACTAGTCTCAGAAGAACTTATAAACTATAAAGTGTGAGAATAAATTAAATTAAGACATAAACATTAAGAATAAACACTTTCACAAACATTTAAAGTGCTTAAATGTAAAATTATACATAAAATTATAATATTAATTTGAGGTTGTTATTTCCTCACAAAATTATGTAAAATTGTATAGATTGAGACAATTTGTTGAAAATAAATTTAGAGGTAAAATAGTAAAGTGCCAATTTCAAGTCACAATTCACTATATTTGTAATTTTCAAATTTAGTTTCTAAGTTTTAAAATTTCAAATAATTTTCCTTTCAAATTGGCTAGGCATTTAAAGATGAATATTTATATTAGTGCATCCCATATTCATGTGAAATCAATTCCAGGCCTGTAAAGTACATAAAATTAGCTTAAAATCAATAAATCAATGAAAATCAACATGTTAATAATTGGAGGAATTAGTTCGTGTTTGATTTAAATTAGGAAAAATTGAGAATTCCGAATATGTTATTAGTTTTAAGATAGTTTAAGGAAAGTTATGAGCTTTTGAAATTAAATTGTAATTTAAGAAATGCATTAGCCAATCAGATGGAAACATTGGTAACTGTTGATAACAATCGAAGATTTTGGTTTCTACTTGCATATAAATAGAAGTGCTGAAAGATTAGTTTTTTTCTCTGTTCAACAGCTTGCTAAAGCAAGATGTTGCCAAATTTCTGAAATTATTTTAACAAAATAACGTCACTTTCGATAAAAAAATAAAGTGGTTTAGTATCGGCAGTGTTAAAAAACAAGTGATATCATTTGTCGTAAATAATTAAATTAAGGTTAGTTTACCTTTAAAATAAAATCGGTTTTATTGATAGAGTGAAAATATTTCGAGATTCGACATTGTTTTTAAGTTTGTTTTTACGTTTGTTATGGATATTTAATTGTGTTTCTTCGTTTCTATCATTATAATTATTTATTGGAAGCGTGTTTAATTTAAAAACTTCAATATCATGCATTTCAAAATTTATTTTGAAATAAAATAATAAGTGATGATCCTAAAATAAAGATTCATCAATATGAAGAAACATTAGTAAACTTAGATAAATTTTAAGATAGAACATAATTTGGATGTTCAAGAAGCAGAGTTGGAGTTCGAAGGAGCTTTCTACGATCAACTTCATCATCAGTGACAGATAAAGGACATTTATGTGAGTGTTATGATGTATTGTTGACATTAATTTTCATTGTTGTTTATATTTCATATTTTGTAAAAACATGATGTGCGACAACGTTTGCATGTCAAAGGAATTATTTGAGCTAAAATTTAAATGGTTAATATAATATTGATAAATTCAAACATATATTAATTCATGTAGGATTCTTTTGCTTAATCAAAATCATAATTATACAGCGCATGCCAAGTATACATTTGAAGAATTTTTTTTATTCAGTGTTTCCATATGACGAATTAAAATTATAATTATTTCTTTAAAATTAATATATAAAATATAAATGGGCGATAACTCAATGTGTATTAATCACATTACTATAATTATAATATTCAAAATCTTAGTATAATTAACAAATAATTATTTACTTTGTCATATAAATCTAAAGTCTCTTCTAAATTTTGAACCCTATCCTTTGATGAGTTTTCATGATGTTTTAAGTTAGTTTGGGTAATATAAATATAAATATTAATAATAATAATTACAATATAATTTTTAAGAAATTACTTGATTGTTTAATATTAGTTTAAAGAATATTAATATAAAATAATAATTAAATAATAATTAATATAAATATAATTAATAAATTATACTAAACTGATCATCGTAATATAATATAATTATATATATTAATATATATATATATATATATATATATATATATATATATATAATTCCCTTTGGGAGCTGATCCTATGAGATCTGTAAAAACTTCTAATTTTAAAATTTTCAAATTGTTGGGAACCACAAAAATTTTCTTGACCACTTCCTTTGGAATGGTTTTACGCTTATTTTTGGACCCCGTTATTAAAATTTTTTTTATTCGAATTTTAAAATTTGTTAAATAAATAATACGTTTCCTTTAAAAAAAACATTTTTAAAAATTCGATCGGTTTGTAAAACTGATTTTTGTTTGCAAACAATTTGAAAAAATTTATTTTAGGAAGGTTTTTAAAAAAATTTTATTTTCAAAAAAAAATTATAATTTAAATTATATAAAAATAATTATAAAAAATAAATAAAATTTTTATTATCAATGTTTAAGTCAAAAATTAATAAGTTTGTTTAAAATTTATTTGCCTAAAGTAACGTTTAATTATTTCAAAAATAATTTTAAAATTTGTTAAAAATGACTAATATTAAATTAGTTTCCTTTTCGGGTCCCATGGCCAAATAATTAGAATTGTAAATAAAAAATTTGAAAAATTTCAAAAATTAAAAATTGATAATTTTTGGACAAAACATTTTGCAAATAAAATTTTAAGATTTTTTAAATTCAAACAACTTGAAAATTTAATCTTTGAGTAAATGAAAAACATTTTTATGGAAATATAAACCATTATTTTCATTTTAAAAAATCGCTTATTTAATTTTTCCGTGTAAAGAAATTTTTCAAAAACAAAATTTCCCGTTAGGAAGACATTTTGAACCCTTAAACCTTATTTGTATTTAACGGGAAAAAGAATTGAAGGTTTTTACTTTAATGCTTTTTTGTCATTGTACATAAAATATTTTAATTGAAAAATAAAATCCTTCGAAACATGATATGGCCAAAAGGACCATTATTAAAAAGTTTAAAAATTTCATAAAGTTTCTAAAAGGGGGTTTTTTCCCTTTTTTCCTTTTTTCCCCTTTTTAAATTTTCATGTTTAATTCTAAAAATTTTTTCCTGAAATTAAATTTGTAATCATAAATCGCAACAATCAACTATTTTAAACCTCTCAAATTTTCGTTGTAAAATAAACGTCAAAGATTTCGTTATTCCGAATAGCACAAAATACGTTAAAATTCCAAATTTCCTGAAAATGGCATTCGCGAATTGATTGCTATTTTCGTTATTCCAGTAATGCGAGTTTGGCGATTAAATATGCCATTTTTCGTAAATTTAGATTCGTCCGTCCATTTGATATTAGTCAAAAATTAGGAATTTCTTGTATTTTGAGAAAATTGTTTCACAAAATTCGATACGTTTCAAGAAATCCGCATCTTTCAAATGTTGATCTAATTGTAAACAGTATGGTCTAAACTTATGTTTCTTAAGAATTCTTCTGATAGTTGTTGGTGTTAAGCCAATATCTGTTTTCACGTCGTTTATGGAATTACAAGGATAGGCACGGAAATATCCTAAAGTTATAACTTCATTCTGTTGGTTATCAATAGCAGTTTTTTTTTGCGAGGCGCAGAGTGTTTAAATGTGTCAAACTGTTCCAAATTTTGAACCACACGTATTATTGTATCTGCTGATGGTCGGGGGCGCTCAGGATAGCGTTCGTTAAATGTTCTTACTATTCGTTTTACAACTCTATGACATTCTCCGTGAATTAAATTAAATTCAAATAATCTGTATTAGAATATTCAAGTCGAGCCATTTCATCAAGAAAACACAAACTGTCAACAATTTTATTAAATTATTGACTACAAAGAAAAAAAAATAAATAAGCATCTTTATCGTGTAATGATGTAAGTATGTATTACCTCCGCAGTAAAAGTAGTTTTTTCGATTTACTCATACAGTATTAAATTTTTACACTTATGTTGTATATCGAATTTGAAAAATGACAGAAAATTTCTATTTGGCAAAATTATCAATTTTATAATTTTTGCAGTAACTTATTCAAATATTTTCTTTATTTCAATTCTCAATTATTTGGTTTCCATGGTGACCACGAACAAGGAATACTAGATTTAAGCATATAGCTTATTTTTATTACAAATTTTAAAATTGGGACTTTTTGATAATAAGTATGAAACTGTTACGTTTAGGCAAATAAAGTTTTAAACAAACTTACCTTAATTTTGACGTTAAATCGATCTGAGTAATAAAAAATAGGGGTTTCCATTTGATTTTTTTGAGTAACTTGCATTTTTTGATAGTCAAGTTTAGACATTCATAATTTTATTTTTATGAAAATACAAATGTCATTTTTGCAGACTGTTGCCTACAACACCTCAAAGTTTTATTCAAATTGTTTGACAGGAACAGAACTATTAACGAGTTATTACTAAGACCGCATCTGTCAATTTTTTAGAAAAATGTTTTTTTAAAACGACTGAAATTTCGTATCTAGTTTATTTAACAAACTTGCCTTAAAATTCGACATAGAATCCAAAAATGTATTAATATACGGGTGTTCCATTTAAAATAAGCGACTAGTACCGACTTCCGGTATAACCGGAATGGTACGAACGTGAAAATATTTTAGATGAGTTAGCTAACATCATTACCCTGTCCAAATTTTCAAAATTATAGCAAGTTTGGTTTAGGAGATACTCATAGGATCAGCTCCCAAAGGCGGACCCTGTATATATATATATATATATATATATATATATATATATATATATATATATATAGTATTGCATACACGGATACACTGCAGTTCAAAATTTTAGTTTGAAAATAGTGCAATTAAATTCATATGTGCGATTCCTAAAATATTTATCGATCGCGTGTTACGTAAAGATAACGATAAAGAAGAAATTATGTTTCAAAAAATATTGGATCGTTTGTTAAATAATGATACCTTTATCAATAAACTTTCAGTTAGCTTATCCGGTCATGTGTCCAATATAAAATCAGAGCTGTCCGATAAAATAGTGCAATTACAGAAATAGTTACAGGAATGTCAACAAAGTAATGATAATTTAGAACAATACATGAGGTCAAATAATATCAGAATTTTTGGAATACCCCAGCAACCTTCTGAAAATACATCTCGAGTTGAGATACAGTACTGCAAGGACAAATTAAATATTGAAATATCTGAAAATTCAATTGATTGTTTCCATAGATTAAGGGAAAAACAAAAATCAGAAACCATTATTGTAAAATTTATTCCAGTCGGTTAGAAGCTTGGTGTTCAACAACAAAAAAAATCTGATATGTGGAGCACATGACCTTACAATACAATGTAATTGATAATTTAAACAAGCACAAGTAAAAGTGAAAGAATTTGATGTGTTTTATAACTAGTTAACTGCGTTTTTTTTTTGCTACTAAAAATTTTGTACAGTTTTTACATATCATTAAATTGTTTTATTAAAAAAATTGTAATACTTCGACAAAAACAATGAAATATGACGACCAAGACACATTATCTTAAATTTAAGGTATTTAAATAATACCTATGAACATGTGTTTCTTTTGATGCGGTTATCATTTTTACATTTATTCCATAGTTAACTTTCATTGCTGCGAAAACAACAGTTGTTTATTTAATTCCTAAATGACATAAATTCTACTTAGTAATAAAAAAAAGTAATAGAATTCTGACATTTTAAAATGTATCATAACGTGTAAGAATACAAAAAAAAATGCGAAAATTTTTGACAAAAGGGCCAAATATTTTTTTCTTCCAAAAAATCATCTGAAATCGTCAGAAATGTCTCAAAACGCGTAAAAATGCAAAAAATGAACATTTTTTAGCAAAGAGCCAAACATTTTTTTTTCAAAAATCATCTCAAATGGTCAGAAATGGCTCAAAACGTGTAAAAATGAAAAAAACAATTTCGAAAATTTTTGACCAAAGGGCCAAAATCTTTTTTTTTTCAAAATCGGTTCAAATGGCCAGAAATGCCTTAACACGTCTAATAAGATAAGATAAGAAAACCTCGTACATTATGAGTCTTCAACCCGAGACGCCGGGAAATCAACCAAACGCGCTGTTACTGCACTTCACGGGGAGTTCACGAACAAACGCAAAAACTTGGTAGATATTCAATTCTAGGATGGTTCACTTATAGTTGCCTACGTAAAGACGTATTGGTCTGCTACGAATTCATACACTCTATAATAGTCGAAATCTGGATTTCGCTCAAACGTTCATGATTCCGTCTACGCATGGACCTGAGTACCAAATTTCATGATGATCGGATTATCTTTGTGGACACTATCGCGCTGGAACGCATACAGACAGACACACATTTTGAAGCTTTCATGTTTGAACCTATTTATTTCCAACTTACGGTAAAGCAATTTTTAAGCACCTATGGTAGCTCATTTTAAAGGAAATTGAATCCTCTTTAATAATACGCTGGGATCTACTTTCTACCTATTTTCTATTTTGCGATAATTCACAAAAACTAAAGTGCTGCACTCGAAATTTCGCCGACCGATTACAATACCTCACAATACTTGCGTACCAGTTATGATGTTCCCCAAAAACAAGCTTAAGTAGCATACAAGGAGCTCTACTAGACACCCTTGGTTAACCTACTTAGGATGGATGATTTTTGAGTCACGTGAATGTAAAAAAGCACTTCATACAAAGAAGTAACAGTTCCAAATAGAATACCTATTTAGATTTAATTTTTATATTTTTTATAGATATGTTTAGTATTATTAATTAATTTATGGTTTTCTTTAACACATGTGGATTGTATCATAAGAAAGGTCCTTACTTTCGTGACATTTCGAAGGTTAGGGTTTTAAGCGAAAATTTATTTTTTACTTAGGTAGTTCAACCACTGAATCTGTTCAGTAAGTATGTGGTTACTCAATATAAAGATTTAATACTACAAAGGGTTTTATTTCAACAAAAAGAAGTGATATAAACGTAGAGAATACCCACATTTAGTTAATGGATAATGTATCACGTATTCTTGGATACTACAAATCTGGTCATAGACTATGATACTGATATTATTACCATTCTGCTCCAAAAAGTTTCAGTTCAGCTCCTCACTGCAGTTTTTTATTCAACGATGCTACACTATACAGGTATGAGGTTACTGGAATCATCCTGGATTTCCTCTTAAAATACCATTGAAATCATGAATGTTGTGAACCTGTGTCATTAATTGCCGAATTTAATGACAATGTACACTTCTCTCTTGTAATTAAAAGTACGAATGTTTTTTACAAGTATTGACATAATTATTCAGTACAATACATAATTAAAAAATAGAGAATTTTTACACATTACAAAAATTTTTACATATTAAACCTTTTATTTTTCATGTATTGAAAAAGTTGTTTTCAGAACCTTTTGGTTTACTTATCATGAGATTTACTTCTAAATTTCAGGCTTATCAACTACTGTGAATATACTTAAGTCCAGCTTAAAAACTACTCATTTTACGGAAAAAACAAACAATATGCTTGACAGTTCTTAAACTTATGTAAGGAATACATTATACAATATGTATTTGCATAGGTTGCATCATTGAATTATATAATTCAAAACGAACATATCCTTTTGAGCAATTGCATATTACATGAAACGGATTTCAAATTCATAAAAAGATTAAAATCGTAAGTGATTTTTCACACTGAGGTTAAAAATAAATTTGTTACGTTTCATTAAATGTAAAATGTGGAAGATTATTATAATGAGATGAATTACAATATATCATATCACTGGGATTTTAATCCTATTAATTTGGTATAGACAGCAATAATGAAGAGTTATGTTGATAATCGAAAAAAATTACATTGCATAAACGCAAACTCATTTTCTAAAATGATACAAGAATTGAATGCACCTCTACATAGACAAATAATGATTTTGGATTAAACCTAGATTGCTTATTAAAGGAAATGCAGGAAAATCGTGGCAAGATGAAAGCATAAGGAATGTTCGTAAACCAGAAGGACATGATAGAAATCATTTTATTATTATACATGCTGGATTTGTACAAATTGCTTCATTAGTTTGTATCCAAATAATTATAAGAATACTATGGGGAAATGAATTCATATTTATTTTAAAACTTGCTTACTGAGCAACTAATATAGAAGAAACATCTTTAATACTAGATAGATGTTCCTTGCTACTTAAAATTAACCGAGAAAGTGTTCACATCAAGTATGATGAAGGCTTGTATAGTAACATGGTTAGCAAATAATGTTCTTTCAAATCCACAATATTTAAAAGTGACTGTATGCATTAATCAAATGTTTGCAAAATTATATGCAGGATATGAACTGATAAGACATGGCCATAGAGTACCGTTTTTTTTTGTATTAATTTTGGAGGTATTCCATTGTTCTCCCAGAAAGTACCTCATCAAAACACCTTTTCATTACTATGCTTTTCACTTTATGTTTTCTAAGAAGACTGTTGCATTTTACTTGCCTGCATGTTAAGCTTTCAACTTAATCAAAGCCTGGTATTCTTACTTTACTTTGATACTATTTAATATTAGTATACAGCTTATTGCTAGGTAGATGTGGCAGTAAAAGTGACATCAGCACTTCTTGTACACCCTTTTAATATACACAATATGGAATTTTGGGCAATACCACAAGTATATACACGAAACTAAAAAAAATTAGAGAATTATATCTAATCTGAGCCACATAAAAAATACCAAAAGACACATTCTTTCTCTTTACAGAAAAACGAAACTAAGATTAAATGATAACACACAAAAGTAGCTATAATTGCATTTGTGTTTCAGTTTAAAAATTAATTACGGGTTCTACAACATTCAGAAAAACAATTCTGAATCCATATATGGTCTCAGGCTTGTTGAAGAACTTCATAGGGGCCTCCGAAGTTGGCCTACCATGCACACTAGTATGTATTATTTACCATTAAGAAAATGTGATATTTCATTAACTTCTTATACTTAAATCTCTGAATAGTAGCCTTAAGATATGTCTCACATAAAGACAAAAAATATTAGTTTCTCATATTTAGTTATTCATTTCTGAAGGGTAATAAATACATTCTGTCAAAAAAGTACCCCGAATTTGTAAATAAAACACATAATAGTTATTTATTCATCAAAATTGCTTTTAGTTCCTTCTGTGTTGCTTTATGGCTTCAATCGAGTTCTATGAAGTGGCAATTTGAATTTAGGAAACAGGAGCCATATCTGGTAAATATGGTGCTTGTCTGATCATATTTGTCTCGTTTTTGAGTAAAAATTCGTTCACGATGGTGACTTTGTAAGATGGTATGTCATCATGATGCAAAATCCATGAATCCTTTTCCCACAAATCTGGCCATTTAAGACATATATTCTCTCTCAAATGGTTCAGAACACCCAAGTAATCCTCCTTATTTACTGGCTGGCCTTCCTGAAGGAATTTGAATTGAACCACACCACAGTAGTCAAAGACTTGAATTTTCAATCAACTTTGACGTGGTTTCTTGAGTTTCGGCTCGTTTCAGTGGAGCCATTCCGTTGATTTTCGACTACTTTGCAATGACCCACATCTCATCACCTGTTATGATATGCTGCATGAAGTTGGGGTCTTGAGAAATCATGTTTTCAGCAACAGATTTTCGATGCTCTTTTTATTAAAGTCTAGTTCTTTTTTGATGCCATGCCAAGGGCGTAGCCAGGATTTATAACAGGGGGGGCAAACCATGGTCCATGGTCGTTCAAAATGTAAAATTTTGGGATCAAAAGAAAAGGCAAATGAAAACAAAACTTTGAGATTTTAATTATACTTAAATTAAACTAATAACATTTTTCTTGGGTTTAAACTAAATTTATCCAAAACTTTCTTCACTATGCAGTCCTGATTTCCCTTCAAAAATTTTCGATGCACACTCATCAAACACAACCCAGTGAGTCTGTCATCACCCATTGTACTCCCTTCGCAGGGTACTGAACGATCTTTCCACGGTAGCAGTAGTGGATGGGAGAGCACTTAATATTAGCAGTGCGTGCCTTGTTGCAGGGAAAAAAACATTAGCTTCCTCCAAAAGTGCAGCCACTTCAATGTCCTTTAATTTGTCTTCTGTTAAATTCTTTTTCTTCCACATATTGTACCACAAATCTAATTCTGCAGAGACATCACCCAACTTATAAAATTCCATGAAAGATTCTGCATTATTTTTGAAATCTTTTGAAGCCATTTTGAGCATGCTTGAAGGATGAAGATAAGTTAAAGCAAAATCAGCGTATTTTAGTTGAGAATCTAGCATCCAAAGACGAAGTTAAAGAATCAAGATAGGATGATTATTGACCGCTTCCAGTATTCAACTGCAGACTCAGATGGTGGATTACTTCTGTACTTGCTTTTGAGTGACTCGTGGTCTGACAACTCAACCCCTACTTTCTCTGCGATATCAAGTGATTTTTAAATAATTCATAAGAAACATTTTCGACATCTTGTCATCTTCTTTGATTACATCTAGAATATCATCAATATGTTTCTTCACCATAACCAAATCCATACTTTTACCTTGTAAAACGTTTACAACGGGTTCCAAAATTGCAGAGTATCTTGCAATTATGTTTAAACCTAAGATGAATATTGGTTTAGTAACTGCACAGTGCAATTGGTAGGCAGATTTTCTTGTTGCATAGTTTCCTTCAACAGATAGATGTTCTAGTGCTTTAACAATGTCAGTGAAGCTTTCTGAAAATTTTTTATCTCTTATATTTTTCCGACCATCTGGTCTCAAAGAGTCTTGAAAGATTTGGAACGATTTCCTACGGCTGGGATTCACGAAAGAAGGTTATTGTGTCTTTAACCGTTGCAATTGTTTCTTATTTCTGGTAGCTTGCTAGTATATTGATCACAAGATTTAGTCTGTGGCTGGAGCAATGAAAAATAAAGATTTAGCGTACTTTTTTTAAGAATGGCCTGTACACCACCTTCTTTGCCGGCCATCGTGGAACACCCGTCAAATCCGAATCCCACAATTATCGGCGGAAAAATTATTATCTTCAAAAACTTTGAATTGCGCTAGCGATTGTAGAAGCATCTTGACATTTTAACTCAATGTAGCCTACAAATTCCTCCTGATTATTTTTGGCTTTCATCATAGAACCTTAATCCAATATAAAGCTGCTCTTTTCCAGCGATATCTGCTGTTTCATCAGCCATTACAGCATAAGCTTTTGCCCGTTTACAGTCTTCGATTATTTTTCTTTGATAACTTCACCGCATAATTGTATGATCTCATTTTGAATTGTTGGTGAGGTATAGACTGCGTTTTTGAATTTATCCAAGTGGCTCTTTAGCTTCTCATCACCAGAGTCAATTCTCAAATTTAAAAGGTCAAAGAAAACTCCCTCATTTCCTTGTTTTCCTCTAAGCGGCAAATCATGAATTCCAAAATATTATGCATGAAATAATTGCTGACAATATTTGTTTATTTTCTTCAATCGTCTTATGGTGCCCTATTTGCAACTGGACATCAACAGGAGCATTTTCAAGAAATGCTTTTGCAGCAGCTGTTGAAGATTTGTGGTAATGGCTGCCAACGTGCTTTCTACAATCTTCATGTATATCCTTAAACTTCATGTAAGGCCTTACATAAATGACCCCAAAACTCCTTTAACTGTAGCAATTCTTGGCGGAAATAAAACACAATACAAACATAGAGCACCTTTCAAACGACTTGAGTACACCAGCCATGGAGTATATTGATCTAACCAGCGATGGTTAAATTTTCTTTTCAAGTGAATGGCATCAGAAGCAAAATCGTAATTGGATGATGGAACCCAAGGGTTTGTCAACAATTCCTTCTTTTTCAGAAGGCAAGTTATATTGGCACAACTAACATAACGACCAATGTCATTTTCATGGTAGCCATCGCGTTCTTCAGTTTGTTTAGAGGTCCCAGTTCCAGAGACAGCTTCATGTAGATTTGAAGAACTACTTGAGCCTCCTTCAAAATAGATTCCGATTTTGATGTTCCGACCATTTTATTTTCATCTTCATCACAGTCGTTGCTTCCAGTTCCACTACTGTCATCATGAACTTTTTTCCGTTTTAGAGATTTTTGACCTAAAAATAATAACCTAATATCATTCTTGTTCTTAGTCCCTAGTATAAAACAAAACTACCATGTAATGATAGCTTATAATGTGGATATACTATATCCGATGTTAATATTTTTTCTCTAGATTAAAAACACAAAATGAAATTAATAGCACGTATAAAGTGCTGTTTGATCTTTAATATGTGAAAATTTCAAGTTTTATATTTAGTCCCATTTGAGATATCAGCTGTCAAAATCGGTGCATTATTGTAATTTTTGTTATAATTAGAAGGCAAAAAAGTCGGCATCATAATAATGAAAAATATATAAAATTATATTAATAATGCACAGAATCTTTTGCCAAAGCTAATAAAAATTGTTTCACAAAGATACAAGCAAAGAGTAAAGAGCAATTGGCAATTTTGTAAAGGGCTGCAATTGAATTTTTTTCGAAACGTTGCGATACAAATAATTTTGAACAAAAATTAACATCGGATATAACATATCTACATTATAAGCTATCATTACATGGTAGTTTTGTTTTATTTGGTGCTGGTCGAGCAACCAATTTTCAAATTTTTGGACCATTTCTAATGGAATGACTCTAAAGTTTTAATTAAAAATTTAATTTTCTACTGAAATTATTTAACTTTTGTAACCAATTTCTTATATCCATATTGTCTTTTCTGTCTCTTTATTCTGTGGTAAAACTATTGTTACGGATTTTCCTCTTGTTTCTCAGGCAATAATTTAACACTGATAACTATTCACACCAACTTTATTTAAAACCAATAAAGTTAACAAAACAACACAAATATTCACTTTCTCAACACTTTTAACTATTCCACTTTTAAATCTCGCGCCTCGCTTTCTATTCGCCGTATGCAACTTCGTATCCTGCATTATGTACTGTACTGTACTGTCTGTCTTCGCGCCAGATAGGCAATTTTATATACCCTTTTGAGCCTAGAAATTGCCAGAACATTCGCATCGCCGGTTCCGTATATTCCTCACTTGTATCTCGATTTTCTCGAAGAAAACCAGTGGCGTTTCGTTACACTATTAAATAGGACACTGTCGCTAGACAAGAGCACTTACACACCAACTCAATAGTTGTTGCAAAAATATTGTCCTATGTTAGGATTTGGAGCAAGTTGTGTTTTAACCACTTGATAGTTTTGCACGAACTGCACTCGGGCGTGACATTTTTCCGTACACTGACGATCCCGAGTCTCGGCAGTTGCTCTGCTTCGCTGGCTACATGCCATGTGCCTCAACCAGAACAACTAAAATCTTTCAAACTGCCTCCTCAGAGACGTCTAAATTCTTCAGATCTCTCAAATTATAACAATGGTTATGAACCACCAACGCAGAACAAGGCAAATCAACCAGTACTTGACCGGTTTAGAATGACGTACCACTCATACACTTGTGTTTTGGATAAAACTGAATCACCATTAGCCTTCTGCAACATTTTCAATTCACCTCAAAATTTAAGGCAAACTAGTTTAGCAAAATTATTCATGGTAAAAATCACAAAGTGACACTAAATGACAGACCATGCTCAAATTCTATGTCATAATAGTTGACAGACTTACCACAAAAAAATTTTTAAAACATACAGGCTGTTTAAATCATAAATTTCGAGGAACTTTTTGACAGAATACACAACAGGATAAGGTACACTACAAATTAGAACACCAGGACTAAGTAGCAATTTAACAAATGATGCATCAATATATTTTTTTGCCAATATTAATGAAAAAGTATCTATCCATACAATTCATTTCATAATTCAAATAGCTTAGCAGTTTGAGAAATGGAATAACAGGTAACATAACAATAAGAAAAAATATTTCATTTGATCGTATAAAAATGTACGTAAAATGTAATTTTTTAAATCCACATTTTCCAGCTGTCATATTTTATTCTTTTTAATATAAATCTATAAATTGTAATAAGGATAAGCTAAGTAAATCAGTATTTTAATTCACTAAACAAACATCCATTCATTGTACTTTCACATTCCATAAACATATAATAAAATTTCATCTTCGAACAACCTAATCATTCATCACCACAAATCTACATTTATAACAAATATTCAATCTTCTAGTTAATTGGAATGTTATTTCTTTCAAATATTCAAACTTTTAGTAATATGTATAACACAATGTTCTAATTACAATAAATTATTTTCAAACATTTTTTATGTTAAATAATTTCAACTTTAGTGTAAGTATGGAAACTTTAAATGTATCATACATATTAATTAAAAAGGTCATATTTTACATCTGTAGTTAACAAATATTAACATTAAATTTGCATGTAAACATATTCATAAATTTGCATATACATAAGCTATAACAATTCATAGTATTTATAGTACATTTGAAACTTAAATATCTAGACAGAAACTGTAATAATCTTTGATATGCAAACAGCTATACATAAAGATTGCACCACCATCGCCTAACTTTTCTAAAACACAAGGCTAATTTTATAGTTAGGCCTTGTATACCATAGCCATCTTAATTCATACATATTTTTAGAAGAAGCTAAGATTATTATAAACTTAATCTACCAATCTCAATCTACCAGATCACATTGAAAGATTAATCTTCATAAATTCTAAATACAGAAGGACAACATCAGACCGAACACCATTTAGGTTACACTACTCGTGCTAATTATTTTAAAAAAACACCTTTTAAGATTTTACATAGTCATTATGAACACATATAAAATCTTAAAATATAATATTGTCAAAGTAAAACATGGTAGTGCAATATCGATAATTTGGTAAATACTTCTAGATAGGACTTGAAGGTCTGAGATTAAAACTGAACCCAATTACTATTATTTGCTGCAGGAGATGTGGCTGGAGGGGCACTAAAAAAATATTACTATAAGAAAACAAAGCTGAATCAAGTTAGAAATCGATTTTAAAGTTTAGATTATTTTGTATTATCAGATTATAGCTTTACTGTTTTAAGTTACAAATCATGTGATTAATTTATACAACAGCCAAGTTAAAGATTACATTTTTCAAAAGGTGAAATAATAAACCACTTGCAGTAAACATAATTACATACTATAAATAAGGTTTAAATTCACGAAAAACCAGCTAAGAATAGCGAGCATAATTATAACAGAATCAAACGTCAATTTTTTTTGTATATTCAAAAGCAGAAAGCGGATTTGTAATCAGCAATCAAATATCTTTGTCTCATGGAGGTTATGTATCTCAAAATGTATCCAATCGATGAAACAGCCAAACATGGATTGGTAATCAACATGAAATACTACGTTGAAATCTTACCTTATATGTCCCATAACGCTGCCAGATGAACACGAAACTAATTTTACAAACCCAACATTTTTAAGTTCAGTTGAAAAGGAAAAAAATTAAATATTTGAAGTCGTTCAATATTGTATGGCCATGCCAGGTCTCATCAATAAACTGACAGTGTGATGATTAAATATATTGGACATGTTTTTTCAGACATCTCCAGTGCAAAATGTGTACCTGCTCAGAGCTTATATTGTTCTGCCTGGTGAAAAGGTTGGTTGCACAGGGGTCTAAGTAGGCAGTCTTAAAGCACTTAAGCTGAGCATAATCCATTTACGATCTAGTGTTACAGAAGTATAGAGGCATAGGTATTGCTATTCACTCTTTCAATTTATATATTGTTTGATCACCATTAATAACGTTTTTCACAGCTGAAATTCCCTACGAAATAGATATAGGCATTTTAATTCATTATTAATACTGAAATGGAAACTTTCACCATTATTACACATATTAAAATACTTATATTTTTTGGGTTTTTTTATGGTGTATTTGTATATTTAGGTTATACAATCTAAACGTTTCGGTAACACTTACAGTTATCTTTCTCAGTAGTAATACTATCTTTCAAAATTGTTAAAGATGTTGAAACAATTTTGTGAAATTTGAAAAATTGAAAACGCAAACAAAAGCCTGGTATTACTATAACAGTTTGATAAACGTGTAAAGCAAACTATGGAAAACAATTTTAGTAAAGAATAAGTGAAGATGACAAATCAGAACAAAAGTACTAAATCACAAACATTAAAAACTTGACATTTGAAAAATTACTTCTCGTATCCGTAGCAACCATTCATATCATTTGCAAAATAATGGCTAAGGAATTAAAATTTTCCGTTTTTTGGAAATAACTCTAGAACAGTTTGATTTAGGTATAACATGTCATATCACTTTGAAGTAAATCTTATTACCAATTCGATTACGTAACAAAAAATTCAGTATTCCATTCCAAAAAATTGATTTTTTTACATTTTTAACTCTGGCTGAAAAATATAAATTTAGGCATTATTCTCAAGCACAGATCTTTATTTTAAAAAATGCATACGATAAGGGCATCTTTAAACTGCAAACTTAATTGAATTTTAACTTTTTATCTCAATCCAAATAGTTAGACCATTTTGTAAACATCAACCAGCTGTCAAGATTTCGGAAAATAATTTTTATCTCAAAAACCTTAATAAGTGAGCATGGTATAGTTTCAATAAAAGATTCAAAATTATGGTTCCCATCCAAAAATGCAGAAATATATAGGGTGTTCCATTGAAGATAATAAATAAAGTAGATAGCGAGTTCCGGTATAACCAGAAGCGCTAGAAGTCTGAAAATATTTTAGTGGAAGAGAACGCAATCAATTATACCTGATAATTTTCAAGTTTTTATTTAGGCTACAAACTTCTAATAAACGGTCTCACTGAGATACCCTGTATACAGTTTATTCCAACGACCTGGGTTCAGTCGATTGTGCTTCCAAATTATGAAATCATATGTAAGGTGTTCCCTTTATAGAGTGGTGAAATGGCGTAATATATTATGACCATTCAAAGATCATGTCTCTGGCTCCCGTTTAAACAAATTATATGGTACAATAATTATAAAATGGTAGATCATCATATTTGTTGTTGTCATTCAGAGGTTACAAGAAATCTGAAAATGATAAATATACCTTTACTTAAAAACACATCATTTTCACAGAAAACTGTTAAATTTTGACATTAGACGCAAGAAATGCTGTCATACATGAAAAGTGAATCTTCTCAGAAACTGACACCAATCTCAAAATCCTGTCATTTCAGTTGCTATTAAACAACTTAGCGTGTGTAAATAGTTTTCACTAAATAAAAATGGATTACTAGTTAGGATGAAAATTTTCAGTCTCCTTCCAGCTTATTTTTTAAGTGTAATTTTCAAAATTTCTTGTAGAAGAGGATGTTTCTGATTTGCACATAGAAGTAGAATCTAATCCCAAAGATAGTGCCGATGTTTCAGTACGAAATCATACAGTCGACATGCATCATTTTCTTGTAGAAATAAAGAAGCTTTCTTCTCACGATAGGAAGTGAACTATGGACGAATAATACTTGTAAAGGAAACGAGGCGTGGAGTAATATCAATTATGCATTATCATGTGAAAAAAACATTTCCATATCTTCAAAACCCGCCAGCTAGCACAATAAACGAGTCATTAGTTTGGGGAGCAAAGACAGTAGGTATGGATTATTCGCAATCTGACGAACTTTTTTCTATAATGAATATTCCCATGATGATTGGAAGGTTCTACAGGAAGCTGGAAGAAAAGATTGGAAATGTGTGGGAACCTGAACTTTATTCCAAATGTACAAAGCTACAGACGAAGAAAGACGGTTCGCCGTAGAAAATGGGGATGTGGAAGACGGAATGCCCTATACCGGGTCTAAATCAAATAGGGGCCACTCCAATAACTTTTGAACGGGTCGTTTGATTTTGTTCAAATTTTGGTGGGTTATATTAGTGCCAGTTTGGGATTTTTACATAAAATAGACAATATGGTTGACTTCCGGTTTCATCGGATTATTTTTTTAATATTTTTTTAATTTTAGATCTCTATGACGTCATCTAAAATATAGATAATTGACGTACAATTGCCCCCACAATATTATTTTTCCTACTAATTAATTTTTGTGAAGTTTGTTACGATCAAATTTAAAATTGCGCTTTTTTAACTAAAACTCACTGTTCCCAATAAAAACCTACATAGGCCACCCTGTATATTGCATAGCTCTTTCAAGTACTAGTAACACGATAAGCATAGTAATTTCCTTAGTTCTTAAATAAAACAGTAATTTTTATTAACACAACATGCTCTTGAAGCCGACTCTGTCAAAGTGAAATGGCGTTTGAGTTGACATTTGGCAGATGAACTGTATGTATTTGAAGCCGTAGAATCCAAACATGTAAAAATATACAGGTTGTTCCATTTAAATCTTCAGCTTTTGTGTCATTTCCGGTGAAACCAGAAGTCGGTCATATTGTTTTTTTATGTAAAAAAATCCCAAATTGGCTCTAATATAACCCATCAAAAATTAAGCAAAATCTAATGACCCGTTCAAAAGTTACAGGGGAGGCCCCTATTTGATTTACACCCGGTATAACTGTGACCGTTGACGGAGGATAGGCTAAGCAAGTGGCATTCATCAGAAAGAAAAAATTATTATTTATGGGTATCACGGACAAATTCTGTTACATCTGCACTACTGCCGATATCAAACAAATTGACCCGTGCAGTCATACATGTCTTAAAAACTATATTAGTTCATCCAGAGCTGTGGAACAGGACATAATTGTTCAAGGTTTCAATGAAAGTGAACAGCAATATAAGCTTAGATATAAATGATATTGGTGACGGGGATTCCAGTGTGTATACCAGAATGGAAAATGTTATGTACGGTACATACGAGAAATACCTATATCGCCGTATAAAGGGGAGAGAAGAACTCAGAGTGGTCAATTGTTGCAAACGTAAGGTAAATACTTTCATACAACTTGTTTCATTGATGATTTTTAGTAAAGTGTTTTTTTAATCGTATGTCAGGGGGATGAATACGCTTTCTTGTGTTTAGTTTTGCATAAGCCCTTTAGGTGAATGAAATTAAAGTGTATTCACCTGCGATTCATATCACTACATTCTGTGTGCTATTTGAATTATATGCTGATTACTATACTAAAATTTCATACTACGAAAATTTGTTAAATTTATGTTTTCGGCGTTATTATTCCTTTAGGTGTTTATTAAAATTAAGGTACTAAAGTATATGGTTTTAGGAGTTTGAACCTTGCAAGCATCAACCCAAATTAACTAATAGATTTTACAAAATTGAATGTGTTTTAACATCTGTATCTATACTCTAATTGCTTATTTTAATTTATATTCTTATCATAATATACGAATAGTGTTAATGAATTTTGGGGTATAATTTCGTATTGAGTGTAATAGTATGTCGCCTCATTCTTTTGTGAACATGTGCTATTATTTACGCAGTACCAAATTTAAAATATTAATCTCTTGATTACGTTCAAGTTACTGAGTGACTTATTTATTTTATGGGAATTTTGATTTATGCAACTTTACACTGACAATGTGTTTATGTTATATTCTTAAGGAAATCTTTAACATAACAATTTGTGGGAGCTTACCTTATTAGCTTATTTCATAAAGATAATATCAAACATTTTGATAAAAGTACTTAAAAGGTAATATCATACCTTTCATTATTCCGACCCCTAAATATTACAATATTTCTGTATACACTGTGTCCACATTTCGATGCTCACCAATGGTATATCGGTTACTAGAAGAGATAGAACAACAGTCAAATGGGAATGTTTTGCGGAAATTAATGCCCGCATACACTCATGCCAGGAGCGTTCAATTCTGTGCCCATCACCGCATGTGAATTCATAGATTCCCAGTAGACATGGTTGTCTGTTCACTTTGCCATTCACCTTAAAAGTCACTTTGTTGCTCCAAATAATGCTTTTGTAAAACATAGGATCCCCTTCATGTCGGATTGTGTACCACTCGCTGAATTCTAAATGGCCATCCAGATCATCTTCATGTAGGCCTTGAAGTAAAGTTGGCCTATATGCTCTCAATTTCTGCTTTTTCTGCATCCTTTGTAAACTTGTTCTTACTATTCCACACTCATTAGGCACTTTCCTTTGAGATTTAGTAGGTGATTGCACAAAACATTGTGCAACAACTTTAGATTCTGTTCTGGCCTACCTGAACGAGAAAGCTCGGTCACCAACCCAGTCGCTCCGAATCTTAAAGTTAATTTCCAAATACCTCGTCAAGTTGAAGGTTCAACGTTTGGACAAAGATCCACAAACGAATCACAAACATCACTGTAATTCGAATAATTTTAATGGTACTTAGGTCTCTTTTGTTGAAAGCTTCCAAAGTTCACCAAATTTTCAGAAAATTCTGAGCGTAATTTGTGCAACCATTTTCAGAGTTTCAATTTGCTTTGAAATAAACTTCCAACATATCACCTTTTATGTGCCACTATCAGTAATGGTGGTTACTCATCAATGACTAGTACACAAACACTCATCAATCCACTTTTACAGTGACAGAGTGAATATTGAAAGAGCTTATCATGTTTTCCGTCATAGTTTTCCCTACTCAAATTTATTTTTTGTTAATATCTCACATAGAAATGAAGATTTTTCTGACAAGTAGATATCGACGACTATTTAACTAATCAAAAATAAAAATGACCACCATTAAAAAAACAAAAGGTAGCACTGATAACTTGAGAACAAATGAAAATCGAGGGTTTCTGTTAACAGCAACAAATTTGTCGAGAAAAAGTGTCTGAACAATGTGAAAGTTCAAAAGCGGTTGTATAAGGCATTATTAAGTTATTGAAGAAAATTGAAAAATTTTAGTTTTTTCAAAATATTTCAAAATCGAAGGAAGTTACGATGAATTTGAAATGAAATTTGTGTGAGCATTGAACTCCGCAAAACATTCCCCATTTGACTGTTGCTCTATCTTTTCTAATAACCAATATACCAATGGTGAATATCGAAATGTGAACACAGTATATATCCGTGCTTGTACATTCATAAAAAGTGTCTGAGAAACAGTTAAACATTGCACAACTTTTTGTAATAGAAATTAATAATTTACATGAAAATGATTTACCTTTCGACACATATTCTATGGATGCAATTACATTTTGACATTCTTGTTATAACTGGTAACCTTACCAATTACAAAGGAATACTAGTATTCAAGTAAAGCTATAATCTATGCGAGATACACTTATTTTCATACAACAATGACATTGCTGACTTGGTACAAGTATCAAGCTTAACTCATACCTAGACTGAGCCGATGCAAATTCTCCCCAGGATTCCCCAATTAAGTCAGGTTTTGGTACATGTGCTGGTGAACCCGCAGGTGAGCTACCTGGAGGAGCTGGTAGCCTAGAATTGCCACCAGGAGGTGGTGGTAATAAACCAGAACCAGTACCAGTTCGAGATTTCATTTTATTCGAAGCTTCAGACCCATCTTTTTTCTAAAATAGAATTAAATAAATTTACTAAATTAGTTCAATCTATTATACAACTTACAGTAATTTTCATATTAATTTTAATAGTTTCTCCTTCCTTAAATTGTAGATCCAATTTTGGACCAGAAGGTTCTTCACTAATTTGTTTTTCTTTTTTCAACCATTTAAAATGATCTTGTAATGCAACATTTAAATCAAATGAGTCAGATCTATCTCCAAAGCCTAAACCTATAAAAGCTGTCCGTCCTAGAAAATAAAAAATGTTGATGAAGTTTGTAATTATAAGTAACTAACCATTGTCATCCTGTATTCGTATAACAAAGTACCTTGATGAGTCAGATACTGATTCTAATGCAATACCGGGATAAGTTTCAATGGGGCATTTTGCAAAGAGTTCTCCAGTGTTTTTATCTTCTAATTTTATTGAAAGTTCATTTCCTTTTGATACTAGTCGCATACGTCCTGTCCATGATGGTTCAGCTAAATTCCAGTCAGCAGCTCTAAATTACAATAAGTAATTTGTGCATAGAAACTTCATAAAAAAATTTATGTGGGTGGTTTATGTTAAAGTAATGGACAAATTGTTAAAAAATTAAGTTTTTACCTATAACCTCTATTGCTCGTTCTAGGTGGAACATTAAATACGAACACTTCAGGTTTTACCAATAAAACACTTTCGTATGTATCCATTTTGCTTTAAAAGTTAAAACATATATATTTTATAAAAGTGCACATGAAAACATACAGATATTTCCTGCCGACTGAAGTTTTGACGCATCTGTTACATCTGAATCTGACAATTACCTATTACGTCATTTGAACCCATTCATGTTGCCAAGAGTTCTTTTTAATAGTCAGTGGTGTAGCAAGAAGGGTCTGGGTAATCCAAGAAAAACAACAAAAAATATACAGGGTCTTCATTAATGTTCAAGTCCCACGTGACCGCGGCTGTTGGCAACTAGACTTACACAAATGGTTGTAATTAAAAAAATCCTAAACTTATGTAAATGTTAAATTCAGTCAATTTCTCGTATTGCTAATAAAAATCATTGACCTAGGTTTTCAAACAATACATAATAATAACAAAATCCTAAACTTACTCTTTATTTAAACAAGTCTTGCAAATTAGTTGTTATATAATTCAAGAATATTTACAAAATGACCACGCGAAAGTGTGCTATTAACATAGCAGTATGTCTTGCTCCTTTGTAAATACCATTTCTAAACAGCTTAAATTCTACACTAAAATCCAACATTAATAAATGTAATTTAGAAATATTTCTAATTTACAGTGAAAACGTCACGTAGTTTCTGAGTTCTCACAAAAAATTTAACTTAACAAACAATATTCAAACTAGTAATAAAGTAATTCACAACCAAAACCAAAACACAGTCAATTAAAGAATTGTTACTTTGATATTGGACGCAATTCATGTTAGTTTTTTTTACACTAAAGTAAGTTGCTACAAATTTTAGATAAACAAATTATTAGTAATTCAAATAAATCAGTCATGTGGAACTTAAACATCATTGTACAATAATGTATATAATATACAAGGTGGCCGGATAAGTATATGGAGCCACCATGTCATGGTAACGATACATCCCAGAAACTCGGAAAAGTTTCCTTTCAACCTACATATACATATGTGGGTATAGAAGGTTATGCACTCGACTTTTTTCACTATCGCTTAATCGACTTATTACATCATTTTACTACGTTTGACAAAGTTTCACCAAGTGTGTGTGGTGTGGTGTGGTGTGAGTGTACGTGCGTGTGTGTGTCGTGTGGTGTGGTGGGTGTGAGTGTGAGTGTGAGTGTGAGGTGAGTGTGAGTGAGGTGGTGTGCGTGTGGTGTCGTGTGCATGTGCGTGTGCGTGTGCGTGTGATGCGGGGTGCGGGTGCGGGTGTGTGTGTGGGTGCGTGAGTGCGTGCGTATGTGCGTGCGTGCGTGTGTTCGTGTGTGTGTGCGTGCGTGCGTGCGTGTGTGTGTGAGTGTGAGTGTGAGTGTGAGTGTTAGTGTGAGTGTGGTGAGGTGAGTGGAGTGTGTGTGGTGTGTGGCGTGGTGTGCGTGTGGTGTGTGTGGTGTGTCGTGTGCGTGTGTGTGTGTGTGGGGTGCGGTGTGTGGTGGGTGTGTGTGTGTGGTGTGGTGTGTGGGTGTGTGGGTGGGTGTGTGCGTGCGTGCGTGCGTACGTGCGTGTGGGGGGGGTTAGTATCTACGATAACTTCAAACCCATGATACGTACGTACTTGAAATTTTGTATTTAAATTTAATTTCATTTCTCCTAAAGCTAATTAGATTTTAGGACAAATCCAGTGGCAGTTTTTGGTTTTTATCATATACTAGCCGTACCCGTCGCGCGTTGCTGCGATCTCAGAATGGGGGGGGGCGATATTAAAATTTTGTGACACACGTGTCTCATAATTTTAATTGAAGGGTATGTTTACCAATTTTCGAGTCAATCGACCCATAGAATAAAAAGTTTCACAAAAAAAATATTAGGGGTAAAAACAATCAATGAAATCTGTAAAGTCGTTCTCAAGTTATGGCGTGAACAAGGAAAATAGGCATATATCTACATATTTAAAAGATATAAAAATACCTAGATATAGATCTTCAACGTATCGATTAATTATGTTCTATGCAATTTCTTGATACAAAGCGGTGGTTTTTAACCTTCGGGCGGGCGCGCCCTTAGGAATTATACGATCGGGCGCGCGGCAGCAAATTGCTGCTATTGGCTTCCCTAATGTTACTAATATTTTTTTATTTGTTTTTTAACCATACTGTTATTTATTTTAGCGTAACAGCAAAAAGCATATGTATTTTAACCAATTTTGTTACACTTTACACAAAAAACCTTACATATTTAATTAATTTGATTTGAATGTCGTTTACAAGTAAACGAATTACATTTTGAACATTTCATAGATGTGCATGATTTTATTTTTGCTTTGCAACAATTACGGCAACTACCACGTTTAGCTGGATTTCCTTCTTCAGGAATGTTGTTTAGGAAACATTCTCTGCAGGAAATCGGAAACATTATGTGGAAGTGATTTTATTTGAGATCTTGTTTGAAGGTGTTGTTTCATCAAATCCATGGCAAGGTTTTTTTAGTACTTTTCCCAGATTTACTGCAGAATGTAGAACAAGAGCATTGATGCCATCAATATTCATCAAATTGTAAAATATAAGACATGGCCATCTTTTCGTTATTCGCGACATACTGTAAGACGAACATAGTTTATCTACAGTATCTACCCCTCCTTTTGTTTGATTATAATCTAATATCAATTGTGGTTTCTTAGTAACAGTATCAACTTCGCTTGTTGTGCATAGCCGATAATAAAATAACTGACTTCTTTTTATGGGACACGTAAGAGGTAATCATAACATTTTTTTGAAATCCAAATATGTTCGATTGAACAGTTCTTGATATCTGTGGAAGAAATTCTTGAGGAATTTCCCTTTTACTTGTCCCAAGCAATGTTATTTTCTTTTCCAAGAAATATACGGCTAACGGGACGCTGGTATAACAGTTATCCGTTGTTATATTTCTTCCCGTCATTTCAATGGATTCTGTTAACCGTTTTACAACGTCAAAGGCCGAATTTGACAATTTTTAATCCGTATTTAGCAGGTTTGTTCGAGATATATTGTATTCATTTACACCTACCTCTGAAGGGATTTCATCTATTGTTGTATACTTTGATAAATTATATGAATTTTTACAATTCATCACAAAGTTATCAAAAACCGATCTAATAACCGAATACTTGTCAATTTTACATCTATCACCTCTTGTGCGTTTATCATCAAATCTGAATCCTAGGGGGGGGGGGCTCTCATATGCATGCTACACTATTCATCCGATCGCTATGAAGCTTTGGGAAATTGTTGAGTACACTTCCGCGAAGGTTTCTGTCATAACAATTTTAATTATCGACCCTCCTTTCTTAGTTTATAAAAGCAGAGTAGAATGGGGACAGAATAGGACGTGACATCATCAGTGGTGAGAGCGGGGATATGGGTGGGCGGTCGGAGTGGGGGTGAGGGTGTGAATGACCTCTTTGTGGGGTCTTTATCAACCCCTTGATGGAATTTTCAACACCTTGAAGTTGTTTTTACCCCTAATTTGTGAGCTTTTCGGTGTATTAAGAGCCGTTTTGGCAGTCCAGCCTCTGAAGGGTAGGCAACAGCAGTGAACCTGCGCGCGCATACAGTGTTCTGATTGGTCCATGGTCTCCCTTGTTTCTGATTGGTGGCTTGTCGATCATTTTGTCGCCCATTCTTGTTTTGGTTTGGCCATTTTGTGTTGGAGGCTATTTTGTCGGCTATGGCGGGAAATTTAAAATAGTATTATAATAAGGGCTTCATACTATCTCATAAGACAGGTATAGATCGACATACGCCCCTTGACCTTGGTGGTGACCATTTTGTAGGCCGTTTTGTCAGACATGGCGGGAAATTTGAAACAGTATTCTAATAAGGGGCCCTCATTCTGTTTTTAATTATGAGTCATATCGGTAGTTTTTGTTTTGGAGGGGGAAATTTGTAATAGTAACAATAACGAACTTTTACTATTCAAATACATCTATCGTGTCGTAGGAAAAACTCGTTAATCACATAAAGACAAACACGTTGACCTTCATTTACAATTGTAATAACAGAATAACAAACTTTCACTATTCAATGACATCTATAGCGTTAGGGGAAAACCCCGCTAATACGTAAAAGCAAACAAGTCGACTTTCATTTTCAACTTCAATAAAGCAACAAACTTTCAATTACATCTATAGCGTTAAGGAAAAACTCACTAATTGTCTAATTACGTGAAGGCAAACAAGTTGACCTTCAGTTCAAATTTCGATGTTATGAGTTATAAGCAAAGTCCTCGGCCATTTTATTTTGGCGGGAAATTTAAAATTGTATTATAGCAATAGGGCCCTCATGCTATCCCATAAGGCAGATGTAGAACACCATAACTTGTTCTAGGGTCATTGTGTCTTGTCAGGTCTTCGACCCTTTGGTGGGAGATTTGAAATTGTATTCTAATAAGAGGCCCTCATACTATCTCACAAGTCAGCTGTAGGTCGCCGGAACTTGTTCTCCGGCCTTCGCCCCCTCGTCAAAAGACAAAAATTAATCAAATCAATCAATCGACCAATAAAATACCCCGAAGCGTATCAAACCAAATCAATCAATTTCGATCGAATCAAACAAATCAAATAACCAGATCAATTAACCAAATCAGTCAAATCAATCAATCTCTATCAAGTCAAACAAGAAGCTGAGCTAACAATTCTACATAACGTTGTAGAAAAGGCTAACCGACACTCAGGGCTGGCACTTTCCCTAAACGTGAGGGCACACGCGTGGGAAAAAATTCGATCATCCGCAAATCAGTCTCAATCAACTCAATCTCACCCAAATCATAACTTACAGCTTGCGAAAACCAGCTTACAATTCAAAAATACTGATTTGGCTTAACTTACAGCTTTCTAAAATCAACCACAATTTAAAAGTACCAAATAATCTTAGGAGATAGTCTTCGACATTGCTATCAATATACGAATATCAAATTAGCGTGTAACATTATTGCCACGTTTTGCATAAAGTGATAAAAATACCTAAATACCTAAAATTTTATATTGTACGTGTATTGTCCTAACCTAAAATGTTTCGTGTATTAACCTAACCTAATACTTGAGTATTGACCTAACCTAAACCGTGTGTTCATTGATCTAACCTAATATTGTACGTATATTGACCCAACCTAAAACGAGGGGGCTAGAGAAACGAGAGAGACGAGAGAAACGAGAGAAACAAGAGAGATGGGAGAATCGAGGGAAACGAGGAACACTAGTGGGGGCGAAGGGGAGAGGGAGACGGACAACACCGAGAGAGACGAAGGCTATGAGAGAAGCGAGAGAAACGAGGGAACTGAGAAACGAAGGGACCGTGAGGCACGAGAGAAACGCTCAAAGAACGTGAACATCTATTTCCATTTTTCAAAGACAGTTCAACTTTCACGTAATTAGCTAATTAAGGTTTTCCCAAACACATTTAATGTGTTTTAATAGTGAAAGGTTGCTATTGTGTTACATAACTGGGAGATCCAGAAAATTACTTTATATTAATGATCGCTGAAAGTATTTTATATTATTCATATAAACAAAACGTCAAAAGTGCATGTGTTGTGACTGTAAGCTGTTTACCCTGTGAAGGCGTTCTGGTAAGTGATCTTTTTTATTTTAAGTCTTACACCTTATTTTATTTACTTTATTTAATTGCTAGTGCCCTGATTTCAAGTATGGTTGTATTTGTTGTTGTAAAGGCGTTTTTACTAATTTAACTGTAAAACGTATTTTTATCACTATATGCGAAACTCGACCATGGTGTACACGCTAATTTGGGCGATATTGTTATTATGGTTGTCTAATGATAATGATGCGCGTTGGGTAAAATAAAAGTCCTATAGCTGCCTTACTAAATTAAATCGGCGTTTGTTTCAAATCCCTTTCTGACAGAGGTATTTCCGATAAGACATTCCTTGTATGTAAAATAATATAGTAGTCTGATTTCGAGTTTGGTTATATTTGTTATTGTATAAACATTTCTACTAATTTAACTGTAAAACGTATTTCTATCACTGTGTGCAAAACGTGGCAATAGTGTTTCGCGCTAATTTGATGTTCATATATTGACAGAAATGTCGAAAGATATCTCATAAGATTTTAAATCAATTTGGTATTATTGAATAGTGGTTGATTTTAGCAAGCTGTAAGTTAAACCAAACCAGTATTTTTCAATCGTAATCTGGTTTTCGCAAGCTGTAAGTTATGATTTGGTTGAGATTGAATTGATTGAGATTGGTTTGCGGATGATCGATTGTTTTCCCACATGTGTACCCTCACATTTAGGAAGAGTACAGCCCTAAGTATCGGTTAGCCTTATCCACAAAATAAGCGGTCGCTCATAGGAGCTAGATATATACAGTAGGAGAATCGTTACCTGAAGGTTACGGAGAATTGTTAGTTTAGCTTCTTGTTTGATTTGATTGAGATTTATTGATTTGGCTGCTTTGGTGAATTGATCTGGTTATTTGATTTGATCGAGTGATTTGTTTAAGCCTGATTTGAGTAATTGATTTGTTTGATTCGATCGAAATTGATTGGTTTGGTTTGATATGCTTCGGCGTATTTTATTGGTCGATTGATTGATTTGATTAATTTAAGTCTTTTGACAAGGGGGAGAAAGCTCGAGCACAAGTTCCGGCTTCCAATACCTATCTTATAACATAGTATGAGGGCCTCTTATTAGAATACAATTTCAAATTTCTCACCAAGGGGGCAAAGACCTGACAAGGGACAAAGACCATAGAACAAGTTACGGTGTTCTACACCTGTCTTATGAGATAACATGAGAACCCTCTTATTAGAACATAATTTCAAATTTCCCGCCATAACAAAATGGCCGATTGCTTACGACTCATACCATCGAAATTTAAACTGAAGATCACCTTGTTTGGCTTTACGTAATTAGATAATTAATGTGTTTTCCCTGACGCTATAGATGTAATTGAATAGTGAAAATTTGTTGTTGTTCTATTTAAGTTGAAAATGAGGTTCGACTTGTTTACCTTTACGCATTAGTGGGTTTTTCCTTGACGCTATAGATGTATTGAATAGTGAACGTTTGTTATTGTTGACAAACGAAGAATCACGAGCAAGTTCCGGCGTCCAATACTTGTCTTATGAGATAGCATGAGACCCCACTTACTATAATGCTATTTCAAATTTCCTGCAAAGGGGCTAAGAGCGGCCAAGGGGCAAAGACCCTAGAACAAGTTCAGGAGGTCTACACCTGTCTTATGAGTTAGTATGCGCGTCCCCTTACTAGAATTCTATTTCAAATTTCTCGCTTAGCCGCCAAGATGGCCGACAAACAAAATGCCGAACTTAGCTATGACACATATACTTAAAAACAGAATAAGGAGTGTGTAGAACAAGTTCCGGAGTCCTAATACCTGTCGTATGAGATAGCATGAGCGCCCCACACAATTTCAAATCTCCCGCGAATTACAAAAATAAAGCTAGCTTATTAGAATACCATTTCAAATTTCCCGCCAGAACAAAAACTACCGATGACTCATAATTAAAAACAGAATGAGGGCCCCATATTAGAATACTATTTTAAATTTCCCGCCATGTCTGCCAAAATGGCTGACAAAATGTTCACCACCATTCAGAATCCAGGAAGCGTTCGGCGTTTTATACCTATCTTATGAGATAGTATCAGGGCCCCCTTATTAGAATACTTTTTTAAATTACCCGCTATAGCCGACAACATAGCCGACAAAATTGCCTCCAAAACAAAATGGCCGCCAAAACAAGAATGGCCGACAAAATGAATGACAAGCCGTACCCACAAAATGGCTACAACTAATCAGAGGCCAGGGAGCGGAGTCCATGGACCAATTACAAACTAAGGGGCGTGGACCACCCTCAGGCCCTCCAATCAGAACAGTGCATGCGCGCGTAGGGTGCCTGCGATTGCCTACCCTCCAGGGGCTGGACTGCCAAAAAGGCTCTTGATACAGCGAAAAGGTCACTAATTAGGAGTAAAAATGGCTTCAAGGGTTGAAAATACTATCAAGGGGTTGAAGAAGTCCCCCGAAAACAGGCCGTCCTCACCATCACCCCCACTCCGTCCCCCCATCCACATCCCAACCCTCCTCACGCTTTCCCCCACCACTGATAACGTCACGTCTTATTCCGTCCCCATTCTACTAAGCAATCATATACGTTGAAATCACCTTCTCCTAAGTTATTGGGTTAATCCGAAAATGGGACGCTAAAACTAACTCTACCTATATTAATATGGAACCGGATTTAAGTTTCAGAATGTAGTTAAGTACACGACAGACATAAACGCCCACTCCATGTTTTATTCTTGACCTTCTGCCGTTTGTAAGTAGAACAAGACTTATACTTACACAAATACACAAGACGAAAAACGTAACGTAAGGACTCGCCCTGCGCCCTGCGTCGTTTTTATTCCACCTCGACGGAAGCGTAACGTAAAGTGCCGCCTATTTCAAACCCCACCTTTTTTAGATGCAAGTGTCTTTAACTCGTGCCCCTGGAACAATAAATTACACATCTGCGTCCAGTTACTTGCCATCACTGGCATCTGAACGGTACAGAAGGTTGTGTTCAAATGTAAAAGCAGGTTTAGTTGTTAGATCCTGTCCAAAAATTGAATAATGTTAATATTCACGTAAGTAAGTTTCGGGTGTTATAATTACATGCTTATCTTAACCGCTTTTCCTGAGACAGAAACTGAAAGTATCTGCTTAAACTGATTTTCGTGTTTGATAATTAATTTTTATATCACCTGACCGCTAAACATGAGTTAATCTTAGAGATTCAGTTAAAATTATGTTGTATTTTTGAAGGTTAAATATCTTTTTGTTAGAATTTATTTCATAAATTCTCCCGTTAGACCTTGTGGAAGACACCGCAGCCGTAACATGTTATTCTGAAACCAACCCTCGAATCTGCATGTATGCTTCTAAGTAGGTATATATTCCTGTTCGCTACATACACTCAGCAAGATTGATCCTGACCTACCTTTTATAAAAGGAAAAATATAAATAATTAATTAAATAATAATAATTAATTTCCTAATAAAGGCCCCATTATCGATTAATACATAATGTAACAAAACCCAAGAAGTCCTTAAAATCTTAAATCCTAAGAATCGACCAAACTCTCTTATCATAAACGAAACTAATCTCTGTTTACTTTTAAAAAAGCTCAGCTCATTATGAGTAACTTTCTAACCCAAGACGGCGTTAATATTTTACATTAACAGGTGGTGATTAATAGTTGCATTACTATCGCGCTCAAAAAATTCTGGTACAGCTTGTTACTGTAGACATTTCCAAAATTCAAATTTTGATGTAGCCGCATTTTTTGTGTGTCGGACATCTCACGATTTTCAAGTAGAGGTTAGGCATTTGTCAAACTGGCAAATTTGATGAAATAAGACTCTTATAAACTGTCACTTTGATCATCCATGGTCATAGCTTGCTAACGCAATTGATTATGTGCCATCAAACAAAATACACACAGCTAAAATTTTGCTGTACCAGTATTTTTTGAACGCGTTAGTACATGAAATTATGCAGCTTATTTTAATTAAGATCCTCTTCTTACGCCTCTCCAGTAAATATTTTCTGTAAGTTTCTAGGTACAAGAATTTATAAAATTTAATTCCCCCGTTTTGTCTTTGTGAAAGAGACATACGTCAAATGTGTTTGCTTGAGTCCTTAATACAAAATGGTTTCTTACTGAAAGATAACAATCCGCTAATCCCGCAATATTAATTTCACCACAGCCAACCTCCTTCTTAATCCATTTAATCTAAATGAAACTTGTTATAAGTTCCTAAATTACCGTAAGATAATTAGTGTAATTAATAATATAACACTATCTTAATCTGTGACTAATTATAGTAAATAAAATGCGTTAAAAGCTGCTTCAAAACTAATTTAAATTGTATTACAAGAAAATATCGATTTTATTTTCATTGTAAAAGTTACCGACTTCGATCAGCTATACAAAAAATAGGACATATCCCTTTAAAAGAATTTATTTTCAGAGAAATAATAAATTTATTTTTATGTACATGTTTTCACGTAGTATATATCATTATTGCTGCCTTAAAAACAGAGACGGATTTAGTAAAATTGACAGTTTTACAAATTAACGTATTTTGATTTGAATCTTTGACAAGTAACCAGATTCCCAATGTTCCAGACGAACAAGTTGTAACAAACTTGTGTGGGCCGTAACTGTATTATTGAGTTATTTTTCTTATTATTTACGGTTTGTAGTTCAAGTTGTTTTATAAGTTAAATTATCTAATAAAGAACAGGAAATATAAGTATAAAACCCTTCTAATTGTCTCTGTTAGTGTGGTAACGGGTAGCTAATTTGTGTATTTATGAAAAATTTTGAGCTGATTTACTTTATATAATAGCAGTTAGCTTGTAACGGTCATAATGATTTTACAGTGTTAATTTCAAACGTTCGGATTAACCCGTATTAATTTTCATTAACCCCATTATGTCTAAAGTAGAAAAACAATCATGTAAGTACGCCACTGCCATAAATTCTTCTATTTTCAAAGACAAGTAAACAATATGATAAATATGGCAACGACGCTGGTAACCTCAATCTAATAATTTTCATAACTTAAAATATTCCTAAATGTCATTATTCTTGTCAAAAGCGCTGTAGGGTTGACGTGGATATTTTATTTAATATTTAAGATAAAATGCAAAATTAATACTTTGTGTTCGTAGAGTGGTAATTTTTTCTGTATAAGTAAGTAATAATTGGCTACAATTAATCTAGAACAACGTTTCAATTGATGTGTACATTTTTAAGTTAGGTTAAATGAAATGTCATTCAATTTCTTTACATCTAAAGTAGTTTACCTTTATTGTTTCAGATAGTTTTAGTTAAAATAGAAGGATGGATGAAGATTTAGCCACCAACAATAAAAAGAGTGTTATATCACAAGCATGGACACGTTTGTCACAGGTATGGTTAATCATAGTTATTTATTTACATTCTTTCTGTAAATTTTAATTCTATCACATCAATTAGTTAATAAACATTTCACATTTCCTTAATTTCTTTTTAATTTTTTCTCTTAAAGTAATTATAAAATCCTTGCTGTAGATATACCAAGGTACTTTGGATAGTTGGACGCCGTATACTAAATGGCGTTGGTTGGGAACAATAGTCCTCATTATAATGTTTGGTATAAGGATATTTACTAAACAGGTATTAATGTGTTTTAGTGGTACCAAGGAGTGGTGGACAAGACGGTACCATGGCCCATCTTGCGATGGATATCTTCCGTTATCCTGGTCTGTGTGTTCTTGGCAAGGGTTCTTATTACCCAGGTATTATTATATTTATATTTATATTCATCCGTCTTTCCACCGCTTCTTGTAAATTCTGATATTTTCAATTTTAAAGCAAATATTTCACATTAACTCATTTATAATTATTAATATTTCTAGGGGTGGTATATCGTCACATACGCATTGGGAATTTATCATTTAAATTTATTTATAGCATTTCTAACACCAAAAATTGATCCAGCAATGGACTTTGATGGTAAGTTTGCATTGATGTGTCATGAAAGATAAACCTGAAATTCTTATAGAAACGAACATGTTCTAAAACATTTTTTGTGATTGCTATTATGTCCGTTGTTAAACAGTATGTATATTGCTTGTACTTTTTCCAGTTTTATCATTACCATAGAAAATATTTTGAAATCCAAATTAGCCAACTTAGTCACTGGACATAATATGTACATTTAGTGAATATTATCACAATTGCAGCATAATATTTCTCTAAGGTTTGCAACTCTTTATTTTGCTACTATGGTTACTTATACAGTAGTCGCACTCCATTATCGTACTGACATTTTTAAGTTCGCAGTTAACAAGAATACAACATTTAATTTTAAATGTTTATAAAAAGAAATAGGTAACAATAAACAGCTGTGAGGTAATCATATTTTCTTGTTGTTTGCTCTGCACGAGTGTAACTACGTATTGTATAAGCAATTATACTGTGCTACAGTATCAAATCACCACTAAAGCCCGTTTTATATTATCCTATAAAATTGGACAAGAAGATTGGATACTATTTTCTTGACATCTAACGAATTTATTGAACAAACTTGTAAAGAGGGTGCTTTACACAAACAAATAAAATTGTTCGAGAAATTAGCTTGCAATTTTGCTCATTTCAAAATAAAAGCAGCAGTTTGAATGGCAATAGGACAGGTTCTAATTTCTTATGCGTATTGTGTGGTGCATTAGCAAATAGGGGCAAGAGTTAATCAGTCGCAATATGAATATTTTTGGCTTATTCATATTTAAACATATACGTATACAAATTTTGTATTGTGTAAAAGTAATACATATTATCTACTTCCTTCCTGGCTAATTTATTTATTTGATACCTTTCTCTTTATATAATACAATATCAATAATGTTTGGTTTGACATTCAATACAAAATAACCAATTCCTTTTAAATTTATATTTATGAATTTTTGTTAAGTATGCAAATCAAGACTATATGGTCGGCTTAATATGTTTATCACATAACTCCCAAAAACCTAATTTCACAGGAGAGTAAAAAAACTATAAAGCTATGGAAGTGTTTACATTGAATTTTTCACATTTTTACAGTCCGCGCGGCCAAAGAATACCTCGTGTCGCGCATGGATGTTCGTGTATTCGGCCGCACTCGTTAACGCAATAGCGACTGAAAGCATTACCAGTAGCGTCGGTGTGCGTTTTCAATTATTCGTCACCAAACCACAAGAAATTTTAAAATATTTTATTTATTTGAATTACATATGAACAGTAATAGTTTAAATATTTATAAAATAAAAAAATAACCATGTTGACAAGTAATAAATTTTATATTTGAATTACAAATGAACACAACAGTTTAATCGTTTTTGAAAATCAAAAAAGTATAAGTTCGATTTTTAATTATAGAAACAGAATAGGCCGTATTTTAAGAGTATTATTTAGGATTTTAAAAAATTATGATATTTCTTAGGTAATCAATTTTTATATTTCCATACACTTTGGGGAAAAGTTACTCAAACGGCGATAATTACCGACTATAATAATTTTAAATACTATTAACAAATAAGTCACACAATCATTCATCACTAGACCAGCCACTTTCAGTTTCTGAATCGTCCTCCAAATTTATCACCAGTTTTTGTTGTTTATACGTATTTGTCTAATAAATTTGAGTATTATGAGCTTTAAAGTTCACATAGGACACAAAATGGTTCACTGTCATTTTGTTGCAATAATTGTAATAAAGTTCAATTAACAAGTACGTATGTAAATTAATAACAGAAATAAATAATTAATTAGTGTAATACTTAATAATAAACGGAACGCGCTTTTGGTGGCGACGCCACTGACATGCCGCGCTTAAGAGACTTGAAGCTGGACGAATGCGCATCCAACGTTCAGGCATTCTTTGGCCGCGCGGACTGTATGTAATGTTTAATTAATTTTATTTGTAGATTTGAATGTCAAAAAATTTGAATTTCTATTATTTTGCAGGAGTTACATGAATTTTTTTTAGACTTGGGATTTTCGGCACATAAACCACACCATGTCTGTATTAAAACATAAGTATTAAACATTATAAAACCAAAATAAAACTACATACGTCTTTAACAAAGATTTTTTAAACTAAGAATCATAAAATGTATGATAATCTTGTGTTATGCTTGCCTTTAAACTCATAAGATGATCTTACTTTGACTTTTTAATTGGAATTCGACCTAAACATAGTAGTAGAAGATTTTCAATTTTCTTTGGGATGTTATCATCTTTTGTACGATGAACTGCAAGATATGACCATTCATTAATGTGTCTCAACTTGTAGCGAATTGTGCAATCTGGATCATATTGGAGTCGTCTTATACAGCTTACTGTGTCAGAAGTTCCAGGACTAATGGAAGGGTAATATTGGAGAGAACTCAAGTCTTTGAAGAACTGGTGGTTTAATACTCAATTTTATATGGAGGATTTTTACGAGCAGCTTTGCATATCGTAATATAGTCTGCAGAAACATTTATTATTGCATTTCTACTATCTCCTTTATTCCTTATGTACTGGTCAACACGCATTAGCCAAGCGTTTAACGGCTAAACCCTTAATACAGGTTCTAAAACAGCCGCTTTAGCCCAGGTGGGTAGGGCGAGACGCCCACACTCACGTCGATTCGTCGATCCGTCCCAAGGATTCTGAGGGGTCAACACCAAATCAAGACTAAGAAAAGCAAGATTTGTCGGGAATAAAATCCTGCCCCATTCGGATGCCGGGAGGGCCGGACTCAAGCGACTTCGGTTATCGAAAGTACCAATATTCGGATACAATACTGCAACATACATGGTATCATGTCGTATCTTAATGCTGTTCACTTACACCTTGAACAACCGAGCTGGTAGAGTAGTGGTGACACGACTTGCTTAGCATTCGGGAGGTAATGGGTTCGATTCCCGTTAGCGTCTACCTGGTGTGAGGTTTTTTCAGCCGGGGCGTTTCCACATACACATGTAGCAGCATCCACTCTATGTGTGACTACTTAGGCGAATGCTGAGGTGGTATTTTTCCCCTCAGAACCTTAACTCTGTTCCTTCCGATCCTATCGTGACCACACCCATCCTTAATCCCCCCATGCGTATATACGTAATGGGTCATTCCACATCAATTCAACCAACAAAGAATTATTTTTTCAGCATCTCAGATCTTGACTATACTTGGCACATTTGTTCTACCCATTGAGATAACCAACCATGCCCAATCTTAATTTTCTATCTCTTGCCGTTGATAAGTTGAATTTTCAGCAATAGCGAGCGGATGAAATGATTATGTGAAAATAATTTATAATTTTTTATTTACCACCCAATAGTAATGAAAATTTATGGGGCTTATTCTATGAATAATGAGGATTTTAGAAAAAAATTCTTAATATCTATAAGTTAAATGGCAAAGGCAATATAAAAATATTTTGTAAGAATTTTTGTAAAGTTTTTGAATAAAAACATGGTTTAGCATAAAATTCTTTTTCATGGATAGGGTATGTAATAACCCCACAAACTTTTTTTTTTAAATAATCCTTATTAAATGGGCTATCATATAAAATAAAGATTTTTATTGGGTTTTGATTCCTTTAATTAATCTTCTAAAGTTGAATTTAATTTTTAAAATTTTATATTTGCAAAGCCGCATGCATGAATAGTAGGAACTATTTAAGCGAAAATTAGTAAATAACCACTTTTCTGTTTAAAACAAACTTGAACTTAAATTATTGATTTGATTTAATAGTCTATTTTAATAAATAATCCATGGATAGAAAAGTAAAGTATTCACAGTCAAGTCAAAGGTCAAAACATGAATGGTAAGCACTAGTAGTAAAACAGTGCACTAAATCCTTAATTCATAGTGCGAATGAGCCTCCTCCTTGCAAGTAGCAACAGGCTGTTTTCATGTCTGAACAGGTAGCTCAACAATCAGCTAGCTATCTCAGCCATTCTTGGTCAGTTTGTTTCTGGTGCTCCCTGAAGCAACATTAGTTCGTTCTTATATGAGATTATTTTAATATCGTGGTGTGTTTTATTTTAGAAGCAGTGGTTTGTGATTTTTTATAATTTAAATTAATTTAGTGAATGAAAAAGTTGTGCATTATAATTGCTTTAAACTAGGTATGTGTTCATGGTTTTATAAACAATTTGATTGTGTTTTTATATTGAGGAGACAATCTTTTTTTGAATGATAACAATCTTAGATACAGCCTACCTTAAACTATGCATTGTGGTGATCTTGTTTGTACTATTTGTTAAGTTGTGTAATAAGTATGGAAGTCAAGTGCAATATAGGGGATGTCACATCAACAGAATGCTACAAAACTTGTTTTATGAAAAATAAAGGATTTGAAGAAATTCATTCATTATCTGAAGAAGAAGTTAGTTTAATTAAACTAAGAACTGAAAGAGAAGATGATTATGGAACAATATGTTTGCACCACAAGTATTGTTTTTTAAAGAAATATGATTTTTTTCAAAAAAAATGCTGCGATCCTTTTAAAAAACATAAAAAGCTTACAACAAAAACTTTGCGAGTCGTGACAATGCAGCAAAGCAAATTTTTTATCACTAAAGGATTTAAAATAAAACCAGGAGAGAAGCTTTGTGCATCCTGCCGTAAAGCATTGCTAAAAAGTCAAGATGAAGAAAACAGTGACCATGAACAACCTCAAGATGACGACGATTACCCTCATTTTGATTTGCAGAAAGAATACATCTTTAACAGAAGTAGGTTGTGCACCGTTGAAATTGCATGCACTGAATGAGTACAGCAAACCAAACAGTGCTAAAGCTAAACTTGAAAATTTGCAGGAAAATGTTAAAAAGAAGTTTGAGTTGGTTTTAGATGTTGAAGATAAAACAGATGTACAAATGACAGTTGAAGAAAAAGCCGCTGATATGACTTATTGATAAATAATATAAAAGAAAATTTACAATTGGCATCCAAGAAGAAATGGAATCAGCTCCTTACTATACCTGCATCTTTAAATTGGTCAAGGAAAGATACGTTTCAGGTTTCGGACTATTCAGCATGGCAAGCACAAAAACTTTTTAAAGAAAAGGGCTTCTTAGCAGAACCAGACCCTAAAAGAGGAAAGACTCTCAAAGCTGAAGTAGTTAATTTAGTTACAGAATTTTTCCAAAGGATGAACATTCCAGAGTTTTGCCTGGTATGGATGTTGTGAGCTTAGGTAAAAAACAATATGAAAGGAAAAGGTTCATTTTAGGTAATTTACATGAAATTTATTCGAACTTTAAAAAAGCACCCGGATATTAAAGTAGGTTTTTCTAAATTCTGTTCTCTCCGCCCAAAACGGTGTGTTTTAGCTGGAGCCGCTGGCACCCATTCAGTGTGTGTGTGCACTATTCACCAAAATGTAATCTTATTGATTCATGGTGCAAGTTTAGAAGAAACCTACAAAGATCTAACCAAACTATTGGTGTATGAAAATCCAAGCCGTGAATGTATGTTGAGGCATTGTAACTTTTGCCCACCAAAAGAAAACAACAAGTTTTTTTACAAACAAAATTTGAAAATTATGATGAAGATGACACAGTTGAATTTAATCAGTGGATTTCAATTGACAGGACACACATGATAACACAAACAGAAAAACTTGAAGAATATATAGATGACATCATCTAAATTGGAAAAACTTGTCCACCAAAACCAAATTTTTAAAACACTTAAGGAGTCTCCTGATGTAAACATGGACTTTAGTGAAAATTATTCATTTACCATCCAGGATGAAGCCCAAGGATACCACTGGACCTCAGACTCTTGCACCTTGCATCCTATTATAATCAACCTGAATACAGTGTAGAAGGCGAAAAATCAGTCCTGTCTCTTTGTATAATATCTGATGACATGAAACATGATGTTTGCATGGTCTACAAAACCCAAGAAATTGTGACTCAGTTCATCAAAGAAAATTATCCACATGTAACATAAATCCACCATTTTAATGATGGCTTTGACTACTTTTGAACCTTTGCCTGCATGAAAGAGATTTAAGATGACACAGTGGTCATTTTTGCAACCAGTCATGGGAAAATGGAATGTGATGGGATTGGTGGTACTGTGAAAAGACTAGCAAGAAATGAGAGTTTACAGAAACCGTTTGGAAATCAAATACTGTCTCCAATACAATTGTTTGAGTTTTGCAAAACCAACATTAAAAAGTTAGTTTTTATTTTATTTCAAACGATGAGTTGTGTAAGGTTTGTTCAGACTTAGAGACTCGTTTTGAAGATGTACAAACAGTACCGGGAACTAAAAGTTTTCGTAACTTTAAACCAGTAGATAGTGTAGAAAATTTGGAAGCCAGGAGGATCAGTTCTGATGAAAACCCTACCCTAACATATAATTTAAAGAACAAACCAACATTATTGGTGAGTGAAGAAAATTTAAACCCATCATGCTATGTAGCCTGTAGATATGATAATCTATGGTACTTTGTATTGATAATTGAAGTCAACAAAGATGAAGGTGATGTGACTGTAAAATTTATTCATCCTGCTGGACCATCACCATCTTTTAATTGACCTAAGTGAGAGGACGTTTGCCCTGTTCCCATACCTCATGTACTTGCAATCGTTGATCCGCCTCACACATCGACTGGAAGAACCTACAGGTTTACAGAAAACTGTATGAAATTAATTGAAGAAAAAATGTTAAATAACCTTTGATATGGCGATTAAAGCTGAAAGTGAAAATACTGGAAATATTAAATATTCGTGAGTCTCTGATTCCTATGTAGTTTGTCTTTAGTTGTAACTAAACTAGATATTTAGAAACAACCATTATTGTTCTTTTGTTGTACAACCCAAGTCAATGAAAAATCATGTCACAAACCAATCAACTGAATAGAAAAACTAATTCCACAATCCTTCATTTATTTAAGAAGACAGAATTGGAGTCCTTGAAAATAACATAAATAAAAGGTACATTAAATACTTAATATTATTTATGGTTCGGCAGAATCTGCTGAGAAACTGGGTATAAACACATATTTTTAATGTACAAAAACAAAAACACTGTAAAATCAATACAGTACTGAGTTTAATTGTTATTATAATTTAAGTTCAAGTTTGTTTTAAATAGAAAAGTGGTTATTTACTAATTTTCACTTAAATACTTATAGTGTAACTGTTACTATTCATGCATGACAGCTTACAGTAAAATATCAATTAGTCCTGAGAAAATTAAATTCAACTTTAAATAGTTAGTACTATTCATGCAAGTAAAAATTTTCAAATTAAATTCAACTTTAAAAATTATTAACCATCAAACCATAACAATCTTTATTTTGTAAGATAACCCATTTAATAAGGATTATTAAAAAAATGTTTGTGGGGTTATTACGTACCCTATCCATGAAAAAGAATTTTACGCTAAACCATGTTTTTATTCAAAAACTTTACAAAAATTCTTACAAAATATTTTTTTAGCCTTTGACATTTAACTTGTAGATATTAAGTATTTTTTTCTAAAATCCTCATTATTCATAGAATAAGCCCATAAATTTTCATTACTATTGGGTGGTAAATAAAAAAATTATAAATTATTTTCAAAACTCGGGCTAGCATCATTTCGCGGATCCGCTCGCTAGAAATTCCGAATATTCAAAACTTAAAACGGCTCTAAAATGGAAACGGTAAGAGATAGAAAATTAAGATTTGGCATGTTTAGTTATCTCAATGGGTAGAACAAGTGTGCCAATTATCAGTAAGATCTAAGTTGGTGGGTGAGATGGCCTGGTTGAAATGACATGGAATGACCCTAATGTATGTATGTATGCTGGGAATCTATGATTGTGGCTGAAGGAGCTTGGAAAGCTCAAACAGCCCGCCCTCCCCGTTGGGGAGGGAATGAAATACATGACCTTTCCTTCCCATTTTCACCTTGAACAAGTGCAACCGGACATTCTGTTTCTATCAGAAACACACGTCTCCCCTGGAAGCACTAATCCGCCTGACCTGCAAGTTCCTCCACTTTCACTTTTGTGTTAACGGCGGAGTATGTGCGTATACCATGGATAAAATACCTAGGTTGTAAGAGGATGTCCACTTTGGAAATCAACAAATTCGACGTGATTTGGTTCAATCATTCTGGGCCCCAATTTGTGAAATTTTACTGTTGTTTGTATAGGTCTCCTATTCCTTACATCTAACCCACTTGTCTATAAAACAAGAGCCCTTTCCCCACTTGGTCAATCAGACCACTGCCTAATGGAAATAACTTCCTCTGTACCAAATGACACTTACTCGAAAAACAGATAGAACTATGTGGTCTTTTAAATCAGCTAACTAGCTAACTAGAGCGAACTGCGAGATTTTTTTGCTACCTTCCCCTGGCATGAGTATTGTTTTATACATTCCTACAAACACATAATGGCGTATGTCATGTCCGTTCCCAACCATGGTCTAATAGGGTTTGCACTATACCAAATGGAAATCAAATAAATCTGTCGAAAATCACGCCGACTATTGCCAAGGCCAAAGAGATATTTGAAGAACGTAAATGCAAAGACTTAGTCTCATGCCCTTTGGGTAGTCTTAAATTTTTCAGTAAAAACTAGTACATCTTTCTTTCGTCCATGACGTCTCGTGACAGAGACGAGGATCAGTGATAGCTCCCATACTTTTCATGCTATACATAAATGACCTCATTTCCTCAACAACTAATCCGATCCATTGCTTTGCAGACGACAGCACTCTACATTGTAGTTCTTCTCAATTTTCCCACAACAATAAGTCTAGTCAGGACGTTAAAGTGATAATGGCAGCGTCAGTCAACAGAGACTTAGAACGTATCCTTGAATGGAGAAGGAATAAATAATCCACTCACGTTTAACGCCGACAAAACCCAGTGTTGCCTTGTGTCCGCTAAGAAAGACCGATCATTTCCTGCTGTAAATATGAATGGCTTAGATCTTAAGTTTTCAAACTATTTCTATGTTAGGGATGTCCGTATCATCGAACCTTTCATGTGTTCACCACCTTTTGTCAGCCAGTAAAACAGCTGCCCGTAAACTGGACTTTATATACAGATCTAAACAGTACAAAACGTCCCTGTCAAAATATCGCCGTTAAAAAGTCGCCGCGACAAAATGTCTCGGTCAACGTCGCTGCACAACAAAAGTCCAAACTAGTTTATACATAAACAAAACTACTGTAACCTAACTGATATAGATTAGATAAACAAAACTACTGTAACCTAACAGAATTAGATCAGATAAACAAGACTATTGTAACCTAGCAGAGTTAGATTAGATAAGCAAAACTACTGTAACTTAACAGAATTAGATTAGATAAACAAAACTACTGTAACCTAACAAAATTACTACGACGACATTTTTGTTACGCGATCTTTAAGTCCGGCGACTTTTTTGGTGACGACAAAAGGCTCAAATTCGACCTCATCTGGGATACAATTCCCACCTCTGGGTCAGTGCTCCCCAATACGTCCTTGATATGGTAAACCGCATCTCTAACTTCTGACCTACAGTCTCTTGAGCATAGAAGAATAGTTTCGGTTTTTTCTTTGTTCTATCGCTATTACAATGGCAGGTATGCTTCCGAAATACACTCCTTAATATCTTCGCAGGCCATCTTCGCTAGGAACACTCGGTTTTCCCATTCACACGATAATTACGCGCTTAGAATTCCATCTTGTCAGTTGTCACACTAAACGGGCGAAATCTGCATTTTTGCATACGGCCACCAAATTGTGGAATGCACTACCTAGTTCATGTTTTCCTCCAAACTTTGATTTAAGAAAATTTAAGGTTCATAAACATTTCTCGACTGCCTAACAATACACCCCCCCCCCCTGTGTTCCTGAGTGTTTAGCATGGTAGGCAAATTTTAGCCTGTTCAGCAATACTATTAGTAAAAAAAACGTTTCATCTGCCTTTCGATAGTGGAGTGCCTTGAATCGCACTCCATCTGGGTGTGCCGCGCTCTAGATTTCTGTATTTCAAGAAAATGATAACATTTTTCAAAAGTGCTAAATTTAATAAACCATTAGATAATCTCACATTTCTGTTTTGACTGGTACATCCGTCACTGTACAGAATGTAATAACGGCACTTGACGTTTATCAATTTCGCTAGCAAGAAAATTCACTATAATGAAAGTATAGACACTTGCTGTTAATCCTCTCTCTGATTCGCTCCATAAAGCATGCCCCGTTTTTAGTTTTCAGATCGTAAAAGGTAAAATTGTAATAGTTAATTTAGTTTTATAGTAAAGTGCTCTCACATTGGATTTTGGTGCCAGCAAAACTGCTTGCATGCCCATAGTGTACACTTTATATTCATCAGTGAAATTGTTGTTATCTTGATCTTTCTCCGTTTTTACTTCTTGCTTTTTCTCCTGATGCAATGTATAAACCTCTTCTTGAAGATTCTTTGTCCTATAGGAAACGCATAAGTCGCATTCACGTTTTTTTTGGCATGAAAAGGCTTAAATTCAAATTTGAAAACGTGATGAAATGTGGCTATAATGGCCGTTCATTGTCATAGTTTGTGAAACAGAAAGTTTTGTAAAGATCGTATAATTTCACAAAATTGTTTCAACATCTTTAACAATTTTAATAGATAATATTACTACTGACGAAGATAACTTGGATTATATTGTTGCATTTTAGTTGAAACAATGCATTTGAAATACATTACTATTTTTAAAGCCGGACCTGTCGGGTAGCTATCGGGAGTAAAATTATTTACAGCTATTACAACGGTGATGGTAGGTGTGCGTCAATATGATAACAAGGGTAACGCTCTTTATGCCTGTTTGGAGGTCAACTAGAAAAATCAATACTTTTAAAGGGATTCTTTTATACAGAATTCGCTTTTATATTGCCTTTATAACATACAACTTTTATACCTCGCCCTTTATGAAATTTAATTTTAAAGAAACTGCCGATAAGTAGCTCCTTGCGCCTCGGGGTTTGACAGCGTCGATAGTAGCTACGAGGGGTGGCTGTTAGTCGGGGACGGTTTTAATAATGACAGTGGTAATGTCTTTAAACCTTCTGGAACGATTTAGTTTAAAGATTTCAGGTACAGGATAAACTAAACGTTTTACAGGTACGGTACACTTGAAGAACGATTTCTCCTTCAAGCCTGGATTATCGCGATGAGCGATGCTGGTTCAAGACTTCGTTAGAGAAGTATATTGGGTGTCTCGCAATGGGCGAGCGGGTATTAAAGTTGGCTACGGGACTTCTATTAAGAAGTGGAAGACTGGCGGGGGCTCTGACGTAACAACACTCTTAACGTTTTTTAAATTCACGGCGGAGGGTATATAAATTCATTATTTGATATTTCTGTAAATTTTAATCAAACAGGATAATTAGCAAATAATTAATTCCAAAAAAATTTGGTAAAGACGGCTCGCTCCTTACATAACGTGTTGTTAATCATTCAGGGTGGCGAGATAAATATGTTCTTGTATTATAAAGAAGTAATTAAAATAGTTTTGAAATTACAGGGAATCAATAATTAGAAGTATGATTATAGATGTTTTATTACTCTTGATAATGGTTATACAATTTAATGTTTTGTTGTTTATTAACAGTCATCAATTTGTGTACAGAAAGTAAATTTGAAATAATTAGAGCATATCTAATAATGATAACAATTTCTTATTTTCCTTATTTTATTACTTACAGTTTGCAGTCAAACATAAAATGCTTTAATTTTATAATCATACTAGCTATATTAATTGTGTAATAAATTACATCAAATTAATTAAATACTAAATAAACAAATTCTGCGGCTTATTAAACTTACATTAGATTACAATATGTTATTCTGTTCTTTTCTGTAGCAAAAAACCAGATATAATTTATAATTTAATTGAATGAACAATTTTAATTTACCTTAATTAACCTTAATTTTCTTGGTGACCATTGTTAATAAATAAATAAAATAATTATTTCCATACGGATTTCAAAGTGTACATGTAAATTAACCAATTGTAACTGTGTAGTCAGTCCACTGGGAGCAGCAATAGTAGATAGAAGTGGGGTATAGAATTTAATGAAAATCTGTCTCATACAAGCCGCTTTCTCGGCCGGGCCAAAACTTTTAATGATGAAAAGAACTTTTTTCTGGAATTTCTTGTATCTAGCCTGGAATTTTAAAGTTAACTGTTTTGGTGCATTCATTCATAAACGCTGTCAAATATTTCCAAAGCTTTTTCAATTTCAATCGAAGTGATATGAGGGTCGGTAAAAGTTACCCAAAATAAATATAGTCCTATCCTTTTAATATATTCAGAAATTTTGATAGTGGTCTAATATGTCACAGTATTTTTGGACTCATCTTTAGAATTTGGGAAATGAAATTGAATAATGAGTATGCTCACTCCTCTCCCTCTCCTTTTCCCCTTCACCCTCTCTCACCCCCACCTTTTCTCCCTCCCGCTCTATTCGTTACTTCTTCCTTTTAGTGTTAGAAAGCATGTCGCGTCATATTGTTGTATAATTAGAAATTAGTATACATTTTCCAACGCCATACTAGGGTATAATTTAAATGGAAATTATTATGCCATTTTCGGTGTTGCTCAACGCCATAACAAGTAAACTAGGAAACACCCTCAAACACTCAAACGTGCACGAAACTGGCAAGAAAACATTCCAAGAATCTCAAATATGCAAAAATCTAGTAGGCTTCAAATAATACCAAATTAAAGAAACTTAAACAGTTAAATACCCAATCACGTAAACCTCCAAACAAGCAAACACAAGGCACTAGCAATCAAGAAAACGATCGAACACAAAACTTGTAAGTCTGCAGCTTACAGTCAGGTAAACGTGCAAAAACGTAACGCCCCAAAACAAAGAAATTATATAAATGTGTATAAATTAAAAAAGTGGAGGACATCATTTTTATACATAAATGTTACTATGGAGTAGGACATGATCAATTGAGTTATAAGTTGGAACATTATTATAAAAAAAAAAGAAAAAATAAATTTTGTATGGATTTAAAAATAATCACAAGTTGGTTGTAGGTTGTTTTAATTTCTGCGATGTTGTACTGTCCCAAAATACTAACCCTTATCGAATTTCAGCTGAATTACTCAACTTGTTCGAAAATAAATAAAAAAAACTAAAAGACCCTCCTTAGGGGGTAATTAGAATAACCCCCCTTCTCCAAAATTGGTTGGATATTTTGATACGTGTAAATGTAGTTTATAAATTTATGGTCTTTAGTTACGACTCATCCTATAGGTTATTGGAAAATGGCAACATTGCCAATAAAATTCGTTCTTAATAGGAAAATTTTTCAAACATGTGACCGTTTTAAATTCTTGTATTGGTAGAAATTAATCAGGCTTTCTTTTTTTGTTTTCTGGTACCTTCATAGAAGAAGGAAAAAACGCCATTTTTGGCAAAGAAATTTAATGCGTAGTTAGAAGCAAATGGAAAATTTGGAAAAGGTTTCCTTAAAAATTTGATTGAACTTTTCAAGTAAAATTTTAACACAGCCTGTTGCTGGATTTAATCTTTTCCATATAAATAAATCCTGTTGGGATTTCGAATTTGAGTTCGGCTTTAATTTTTTGTTTCTACTACATCTTAGCTTCATTCAAGAGGTAAGCTACTCACTTTTTTTCTTATTTACTAGACATAACTTTGAAATGCATGTGTATATGTTTTGACATTTTAATACAGCATAAAGATCATATCTTATAAAAATTTGGGTATTGATTTAAATTCTAACACAGTTGTCTTATATAGGTTTTTTTTTTGGTCCTTTACACATTTACTCAAGGTTAACATCTTTCGTGCTTCCAGAAGAGATAGTTAAACCATTTCTGACAGCACAATTGCATACCATTCATCCGAGGTGTGAAATATTAGTTATGGGTCTTCGAACTTGAATTGAAACAGTTTACGATTACTCGTTCTCCGAGTATCTTCCGCATTAACTGAAGAAATATACGTTACACCTACGACTATTTTCGGATAAGTATTTTGTTTCATGCACACAAAAAATTTACCTACGGTGAGTGACTTTTGTTAGCTTTTCTACATGACGAGGCTCTCGTTACCGGTGCATTACTGAAATTCTTATAACAAGTACATTCCGGTGCTTGCTACATTGTATTAGTGTGTCTCCGCAATTATCCTATTCCTAAAATTAATGCTTATACTTTACTGTTAAACGTTTCCTTAGTAATCGTTAGAGTAAGGTTAGACATTTGTACCTGTAAAAGATAATTTGGATTATTTCAAAGTTTCTCATATACTTACATTTAACTTTGCAGTAGAATTTGTATTTTAACTATCAATTTCTAACTGTTTTCTTATGTACTAGTTTTATTTTGATATCAAACCGTAGTTTGTTCAACCGTTAGAAATCTCTGTGTCTACTGTATAAGCGATCAGCTGTTTAGCTGACGGAACGCTACTATTTGAGTCTAAATGTACAAGGTGTGTCATAAATTATGCTAACTGCTGGGGTTGTATAAAAAGTTATTTATTTCAATTACTATGTAAATCAAATTGCATATTTATTTATGATCATTGGGGTTGAAAAGTTTTTTGTTACTTTTCACTGATTACAATTTGATAGTAAAAAACTGTTTGAATTAGGGCTTACTCATTTTAAGTTTTGGTTTGTAGCCATATGCTTACTAATGAATGTGTCAATCTGTGTTGCGCATTTATTAAATTCTTGCATTGTGATTGCCAAATCTGTAATGAACTTGGCCTTTCTGAATTTTCTAAACGCTTCATGCTTACTTTGTCTGTAATGCTCATAGTAACTACTTTGAATAATTTTTTTAAGGTAAACAACGGGGTAGACATCTAGTAATAATTTTCGCTTTCTATTTGGGGTTTATTTGCGTCCGATTGATTGGAAACTGATAGATTAGTCCGACGGAGAGCTCTTCGTGGAATATCGGTGTATAAGTATTCAATTTCGGATAAATATATACATGTTTGAGTATGTTGTTTGGGTCAACGCTAGATGCCGGACCGTATTGTGTCTGATTATGTAAATTTTAAGTAAAATTCATAGTAGCTTTTTTATTTGTTTGAAAGGTAAGTTGATTACTGGTGGTTTATTTGGTAGATATATTGTATCTGATGCATTATTGATTGTTTGTTTTGGGAATATTTCCTGAAAAAATTGTATTTATGTCTGCGAATTGGCGCTCCATAATTTTTTTTTATGTTAGATACTTACGAAGATTGAATTATTATTATAAAATTTATGCTATTTTGCAGTGGGTATATTAAATAAGTGGTGTTAAACGATCGTAAGGTGTTTCGTTAATTGATCTACGATCAATGTCCTAGCCAGTCCTTTGTCAGTGTGGCTTTAGTTCACCATTTTATTTTAGTTGTCTCTTTTGTCCTGTGTGGCCGTAGCCCTTTTCTTGATAGAGGGGCGATATAAAATTAAATCAAGTGGTGCCCTTTTTAAATTCTATGTATATCTTTTCTCCTGCCAAAACGCCCATGCATCCAAGTGCTTAACCGACCGACTGAGCTTCCGGCTAATTCCTTAATCTATGCTACAGCACTTTAGCCACAATTTCTACGATTATCCCTTTGTGCACGTAACATTTTTGTTTTAAGGGTGTTACCTGCTAAAGACAACTGTTTTTCGCGATGCTACGTTACTGTCGCCATTTTAATATTACTACACTACCAGCCCTAAGCCTTGCCTCCCTAAGGACTTTTAATATTCACCTGTGCAAAGTTATTGTTGAAAAAATATACCAAGAATCTGTTACCTGAGCATATCTCTACCTGTTAACGACTTGTATTATAATACTTCAGTGCATTTTTCACATAAAAGACGAATTATTTAATTGAGAAATAATTATACAATATTTATTTCATACAGTGTGTCCACGGATTTAGTTCATTATAGGGTAAATGACCAAACATTTTGGAATTTCAAAACGATTTTTTCAGATTAAGCCCTACTGCATTGGAAATGATTTTTCATCATTTTTAATTTTTTAAAGTCAAATCCGCCTTGGTGGTTGAGCAAAAACTATTTTCTTTGCAGGTAAAGTACCTTTTTTGTGTATCATAGAGCAAAATTTTATTAAGAAAAGCTGTTCAGAATCGAAAAATAATTTTAACCTTAATTACGTTTTATTTATAATTTTTTTAGAAAGTTAATCACATATAATTCTATGCCGTTGTGTATTGAAAAAGATAGCTTTAATTTTTATTTGGTTACTATTGGAAATTTTATTTTTTTAAATTTTAAACTTCGTTTTTTAATAACCCGATTGAATTTGAATGATTCATTTTTCTCTGGAATTGAATAAAGTTATATTGTTTCGTATAGGAAGTTTACAGGTAATGAACAGCCTTAAAATACTAACCCTATACAAATTTCAACTTAATTAGTGCACCTGTCCCGAAATAGATGCAAAAAGAACAAAAATTGACTAGCCGGTATCAAAGGCATTTTAAAGTGTGTGGTAAATGTGGTGGGGTGATGTATTGTCCGAAATTGCTAATTCTGGCCCGATTTCAACTCAATTAGTTCAGTTCTTAACGTAACCCTCACGCCATTCCCTTGCGGTGTAGGCAAAACAATCCGTGCCCCTTATTTATTTTTCATTCACAATCTCCGCATACCTCCCTAGTTTCCGCAAAATTCATACATTGTCTGTGACATGCCGTTTTATTTTTAAAACTCCATATCTTTCTTTCCTGTATCATACATTGTACTACAGTCAGCGAAGTTTTACGCGGCCTACCAGGCTCGGGCTTACTCTAGCCCCACCCATATATATTTGCTTCGTTAATCTTACGTTGTTCATTCTCACAATGTGACCCAACTAACGTAATGTACTACTTTTATATCTATCCATCATCGTCTTTTCCTCGCCAAATATTTCATATTTTATAAATTTTGTTGACATTAATATTTCGAATATTTGTTAACACTTCCGTCATATGAGTGGAAAGGAAAGGAAAGCAACGTGTTCACAGCGATGGATTAAATTATCAATATATATATATATATATATATATATATATATATATATATATATAACCTCTGAGAAGCGAACCCGAGAGTTGATAATAACAGAGATACAGAGTGTTAAAGTTGGATTTTTTTTTTTTTTTTATTTAACTTTTGATAGGTATTTACAAATGTCATCAAACATGGCATTCGGTTTTTTTTGGGATGAGAAATTTAAATTTGTTAACCATTTCTTTCGTATTTTGAAGAGGGCGCCACCTGCGGGGTTTAGCGCCAGTGTTTTGTATGCCAAGTTTTTTGTGCGACCCTGTATACAACTTTTGACCCAAGAAATTCATTCTCCTGTCTTTTCTACATAAAAAAGGTATACTTTCTAAAAGGCGCTCTGTGCAGCCGTTTTCTAGTAAAATAGGTTTGAAATTTTAGCTGCAGAAGATTCGGTGTAGGTAAAAGAATAATAAAATCTTTAACTTTGTTTCAATAAATTAATTATTAATAAATTTATAGCTAAATATCTGTAATGTAACAAATTTGAAAAGTGTAAATAGTTAGTACAAGTAATTACTCAATTCAACTGTGCGAAATGTCCTCCATTTTGCTGAATACACATATTAACAGATCTTAAAAGGTGAAACTGAACACGGTCGAGAGTTTCAGGATTGTTAAAATTACTTGCTGCATTTAAAATTCTCCTTAACAAATCGTCTCCTTCGTTCACTGTAGTTTTATACATCTGTTTTGAAAACACCCCACAAAAAGAAGTCACACATGTTAAGTTCGGGAGAGCCCATTTAACTTGCGCATGGTTGCCTCTTCCAATCCATTTGTTTGGATATTGGTTGTGTAAATATATCACATCAACCTTTTCACTATTCGAATATGAATCCATTTTTGGTAATTAAAAAAATTTGACAGATGTAAAAAATTACAAAACTTCTATTTATTGAAACAAATGTTATTCGTAACCATGGTTACATATATGTAGTGCCATTATGATTATGCATGTGTTCAAAAAGAAAAAAGTTATCAAGCAGGCTTTGTTTATTACAACCAGCCCTTTTGGTAACAATTTTTTTAGTGCATTTTTTATTTAGTTAATATTACGACCGCAAGATTTCACAGATCCTGTCGCATTTTGCAATATTTTATGGAGTGATAAATTTTGTCTTTAATTCCATTTTAAAGTTTATAGTTATGCTGTTCTATGAGTAAATAATTATTAAGCATTGACCTTTTATAGTCCAAAATGTCACAAAACCTATAGCTTCACAGTTTTATTGCAATTAGCATTGTTTCATTTCGGTTTATCGGTGAATTATGACATTGTCGTAACTTATTTTATAGACCCTATTGTGACAAATTCAAAAAAGTAACAAAATTTTACAATTTTCAACTTTATCACTAAATAATTCAAAAACACTTAGGAGTAGGTAGTACAAAGTGAGTATCTATTGAAAACCCGTAAAAAATGCTATTCAAATCTATAATAAAATACTTCTGCAGCGTAAGGTTTAAACCTATTTTACTAGAAAACGGCTGCCCAGAGCGCCTTTTACAAATTACACCATTTTATGTAGAAAAGACAGGGGAATTAATTCCTTGGTTCAAAGTTGTATACAGGGTCGCACAAAAAACTTGGAATACAAAACACTGACGCTAAACCCTGCAGGTGGCGCCCTCTTCAAAATACGAAAGAATGGTTAACAAATTTAAATTCCTCATCCCAAAAAACCCTAGAATGCCAAATTCGATGACATTTGTAAATACCTGTCAAAATTTAGATTAAAAAAATCAAACTTTAACACCCTGTATCTCTGTTATCAACTTTTGACATAGGCAAGTTGACCCATATCGGCCAAATTTTAGCTAGGAGTTTTCCATTAAGCGTTGATCCAGTATTTTCCGGACACCCAGTATATATTACATTACGCATGGTGGGATTAAGGATGGGTTGCGGTCCGGATAGTATCGGAAAGGATGGAGTTAGGGTTCTGAGGGGGAAGATACTATCCCAGCATTCGCCTAAATTGCCGCACATGATGTGCGTATACGCAGTGATCATGCTGCTATATGTGTATGAGAAAACCCCCTGAAATAACCTCATACAAGGTAGACGGTAACAGGAATTCGAATCCATTACCTCCCAAATGCTAAGCAGACTGTGCTATCACAGATCCAACTAGCTCGTTAAACTATAAGTGATACATCCAATAATCATTAGGTAGCTCAAAGCCTCAGCTAAATTCCCCTACCACATGTTTTACACAGTGTTTACGCCCTGCCCGTTGTGTGGAATGCGCTTTGTGCACGTGAACTGAGACCAGAATAAAATAATGTGCCTAGATTATTTTTCTTCTTGACAGTTGCAGTTCTAACAAAATTTAATTAAATCTTATCATGGCCTGCATTTAGGGCATGGGATAGTTGAGCACAACTTATGCATTGCTTTACTGTTCAATTAAAGTCTATTAACTTTTCAGCAGATTGTAGAGAAATATTTTCGCATACATAGTTCTCAATAATTTTCTTTGTACACATTAAATATTCTAATACATGGAATGAAACAATAACACAATGCATCCTTAAATCGATTACAAGAAGTTAATTTAAATAATAGATATGATTTTGCTAAAATTGTAAGAAACAATTGCAAAGGATATTTTAATTCATATCGTGGAAATAACTACTGACAAATACATAAGGAGGGGCATATTTACCAAAATAGTCCAACAGAAGTGTGAAAAAAGTGTACGTATATAAGTGCTGAAAGTGATGGTGACAATTCCAACAAGGAAAACAAGTCCAAGAATTATGGTGACGTAAATCACCATATATCTTGTGATCCATAAGTCATGTATTCAAGGATTGTACCTGTATATGGGTGTTTGATACTCTTGGACATACTGCTGGTAGGCTCTCCAAAGCCAACATTATCAAGAGTGTTCCTGGTGTAACAAGATATGTTACAACTACAACACTAATAAATGATTTGTTAAGTTCAGTTAACGTTATAATTGGATCAATTGAAAAATATATAATAAAATAAAATACAGAAGTACATCGTGTTTATGGTGACGATTAGAGAAATTTTTTCTAGATTATGTTCGACTATTATTCTCATTATTTTCCGAGCAACCATTGTAACTTACAACCTTTTCTAAAATTTGAGCTTTGTGTGATACTAAAATATCACACTCTCTAATATCTCAAGTATATAATGGAAAAGGAACACACACCCATAGAGGCACACCTCCAGAGAAAAACCAAGGGACCTAAAAGGGCATAACTTTTTCACCTCATATAATCTAGCAAAATTACTCAAACGAATCATACCATTTGTGGAAAATAAACCGAAGCTATCTGGACAAATCACAAATACGGAAAGGCAAACAACCAGGTCTCGATGAGTATTATTATGCCACAGCAATAGAGATATGTAAAGTTGTGAAGAATGTACAGATAACTAGCCTTGATACTCAACCAAGGACTTCTAGGTTTAATTTTATTATTATTTATGAAATTGTGGAAAGTAGTTTACAAAACAATAATCTGCTTTAATGAAAAATATTGGAAATCTTTCTTTTTTAAAAAACTGAAAAAAAAATTAATCTAGCATTACCATTGTTACCTAAAGTGGTGAAATTTTTATTTGAATAATAAAATGTCTGATGTGTAACCCACGCCAACCTACAAAGTGGAAATTCAAAGAAATGAAATAATAATAAATTTAATAATAATAATTTTTTTAGGATCATTATGCAATCCTTTTTACCTTCCAACCTACATATATACAGGGTGGCGCACCGGATACGCCACGGAGTTTCTTTAGAGCCTATTGGAATTTTTAATTATTTTTCTTAGAGCATATACAGGGTGTTTAGGAGCACAATTTAAAATAATTTCAACTATACAGGGTGTTCACAAAAAGATTAATATCAAAGTTATATTTTTCTTAATGGAACACCTTGTATATTATATGTTTTTGGAATCTATGAATAAAATAAAGGCAAGTTGCAATAGAATTTCTATACCTAAAACCTACCGATTCATAGATATTTAATGATTTTTGAAATTACAGGCTTAAATTCAAAATTTATTTTTATTACGTTTATTATTATTGAAACAGCGTCAGTACTTCGCAAAAGGGTTGTGTAAGACAGCATTAAATTTTTTTAAGAAAATATACAGGGCACCCGAAAATCAAATGTCAACTGCAGGTATCTAATATTGCAAATAACTGCCTTATTTTAAATAGTACACTCTGTATTTAATGAAAAAATTTGTTGTAAAATTTTACAACCTTTCAAATTATATTAGGGTTCTCTATACCTAACTAACAATTTTTGAGTTGTTTTGATTTCTTTTGATTTTAAATATTACATCTAATTTTTATTAAGATGGCCTTGGAATACAAGATGACATCTTTTTTTATTTTGTAAGATAATAAAACTTAGTACTAATTGAAAAAAAAATACGGGATATTAATGAAACATGGAAATAATTTAATCACGTATAGAATTTACAAAATAATTACAACTACAACACTTGCTTCTACCGTTGATTGAAGCAGTTGGCCGTTATAAACAATACCTTTTATGTAGCCCCATAAAAAATAGTCATATCTGGGGATCTTGCCAGCCAATTTTGTGGTTCTCCCCTTCCTATTTATTTATTAGTGAAAGTTCTATTGAAATATTTTCGGACTTCAAAATGTGCCGGAGCACCATCTAACTGAAGCCACATATATCTTCTGATATCTATTGGAATATCTTCTAAAAGATCAGGTAAATTATATTGCAAAAATCTTCTAAACTTTTGACCGTTTAAATTTCCATTAATAAAGCTAGACTCTATTAGTGCGATCCCAAAATTCCGCCACACGTTAACAGACTATCGGTGCTGATGATCAAGGTGAACTAAATGGATTTGCATCACTGTAGTAATGGAAATTGTGTCTGACCAATCCGTTAATATGGAACGTAGATTCATCTGAAAATTGTACAGAATCATTATCAAGCAGATCCTGATGTAACTGAATACGGTATGGATTTATAAATTATTCTACCAACGCTCGTTTGCTGAAAGCTACTTTCGACTTATTTTACCCTGATTGTGTGGGCGACAATTACCTCAAACTCATTGTCTCCATTTCCAGTGTCTGTTAATTTTCTGGTATGCTATACTTCTTCTACGAACACTTCTAACAATCCTTGCAATACTCTTTTGTTTGGATATAAACTCATTTTGCTCCATTCTCCAATCGGTAAAATCATATCAATTCTTTTGTGTACAGAGTACGTTTTCATTTTACATAATTTTCGTAGGACAAATTCGTTATTATTACAAAGTGACTACCTTAGAAATACAATATTATGACGTTATATTATTTAACAAATGTCAAATAATAATTAAATATTGTCAATGCCACCTTGCATCTTCAAGTAAACCTAAGAGTATCGGCATTATTATAACTTAATTAAAATTTGAAAATAACTCAAAAATTGTTCGAGTTAGGTATAGGGAACCCTAGTATAATTTGAAAAGTTATAAAATTTTACAACGAATTTTTTATTAAATACAGGGTGTGCTATTTAAAATAAGGCAGTGATTTACAATATTAGGGACCTGCAGTTAACATTTGATTTTGAGGCCCTATCTTCTTAACAAAAATTTTATGCTGTCTTACACAACAACCCTTTCAGAGTACTGACAGAGGCTACCGTTATAATAATATAACGTAGCAAAAATAAATTTTGAATTCAAGCCTGTAATTTCAAAATCATTCAATATCTTTGAAACGGTAAGTTTTAGGTATAGAATCTATTGCAACTTGCCTTTATTTTATTCATCGATTCCAAAAACATATAATATACAGGGTGTTCCATTAAGAAAATATAACTTTTAATATGGATCCTTTTTGTGAACACCCCATATAGTTGAAATTATTTTAAATTGTGCTCCTAAACACCTGTATATGCTCTAAGAAAAAATAATTAAAAAATTCCAATAGGCTCCTATAGAAATATATATGTGTAGGTATAGAAGGTTATACAATCGACTTTTTTCATTCTTTTTTTCATTATCGCGAAATCGACTTATTAGTTCATTTTACAGCTTTTGGCCAAGTTTAGTCAAGATCGGCCATGATGTCTTGGATTGCCGCGCGTGCGTGTGTGTCGTGCTTGTGCGTGCGTGTTGCGTTCGCGCTGTAGTCGCGTGATGCTGCACGTGAGCTCGATTGCGTGAGCGCGAGTGTGCGCGAGCGCTTGCGTGAGCGCGAAGCCAGCGCTGTAGCGCTGCGTTTGCGTCGTGCTGTTTGCGTGTGTTGCGTTGGTGTGTGGTTGGTTTAGTGGGTAGGTGCGCACGTGCGTGCTAGTCGCTGTGTTAGTTATCCACGATAACTCTAGAACGAAAACACCTACGTACTTAAAATTTTGCATTTAAGCTTGTTTTCATTTCGCTTGGAGCTGATTAGATTTTGGGAGAAATCCAGCGGTAGAGGGGATTTATTAGGCAGTTTTTTGTTTTATCAAATATTTCTAAAACAGCTGCATATTTCAAAGATTTAAAGATACCTAGTACCTAGATATATACCTTAAACATATCGATTAATTATGTTATATGCAATTTTTGGATACGACGCGTAATTTAGCGACAAAAATTCGTAAGGTAGACATAAATATTGGTTAAATTTTTCAATATCTGAATAAGGATTAATTGTATAAGAAAAAGTGTAGACATATTTTTAAATCAAAATGTCATTTTACATAACTTTTCTGTATAAAGTTTCCGAATATAACGCAAGGTAAGTGTAAAAATTAATTAAATATGAACGAAAATGGTTAAACTGAATTATTGATATCTTATAGAAGCGGGCGGCTTTAGAATGTTTTGTTAAGTTCCCATGTCTATTAATCTCTATCTTATATGAAGTTTTAAACGTCATTCTGACATAGATTATTGTTTTTATTTTTGCAATGTTGTGTGTTTTTGTTATGAACGTATAAAAAAGAGGTTGCATAGTTATCTTAAAAAAATATAATTAAAATTATTTCATTTCTTTTATTTCCATTTTATAGGTTGGAAGGTCGTGTTGTATTCCACACCAGATATTTTTTAATGTGTTCATAATGAAAATAGACAACGTTGTAAATACAAAGAGAATAATATATGGTCAGTTGGACGTTTAAAAGTTTATGTCAGATAGAGGTTAAGACAGGTATTAAACATAAGACGTGTTCCGATTATGTATGGAATAAAATATCCGGCAAATGGCCCCCATGGCTCTGATGACAGTCCATTACTCCTATCATGAAATTTTTGATGACTTATTGACAAAGTTGTGGCTGTATCTCACTGATAACGCGTTGGATCTCAGCCTTGAGCTCAGGAATTGTTTCTAGTTTATTCGCATAAACCCAATATTTCACAAAACCCCTAAGAAAGAAATCGCACGGCGTTAAATCGCATGATCTTGGTGGTCAGTTGACATCTGAATTTCATGAGATGATTTGGTCTGGAAATCGTTGCTGCAATAAATCTATTGCTTCATGGGCGGTGTGGCAGGTGGCACCATCCTGCTCAAACCACATGTCCAGATCCAGACCAGTTGAGGCCACAATAACTCCGTTATCATATTCCTGTAACGAATGCCGTTCACTGTGACAGTCACTGCAACTCCGGCCTCATTTTCAAAAAAGTAAGGTCCAATGACACCGCCTGACCAAAATCCGCACCAGACAGTTGCTCGTTGTGGATGCATTTGTTTCTCATGGATTGCGTGCGGATTTTCTAAGCCCTAAATTTGACAATTTTGTTTATTCACAAAGCCATTCAGATGGAAATGCGCTTCATCGGTGAAGATGACGTTTTTCGAAAAATCGGCCTTCGCTTCACTTTGCTATTGCCTATTGAACGAATTGCCGACGCTTTGCATGGTCTACTGATTTGAGCTCCTGAATAAGATGATTCTTGTACGGGTGAAGGTGGAGGTCTGCGTAGTGCTTCGTGAATTTTGAAGTTGTTGAGCACGATGCCGAATTGATGTTTTCGGGTTTTCGGCCACACTCGTTTACAGCAGCAATCTTTCCAAGAGATCTACCGGTACGTTGACGCAGAGGAGACACTGTTCACGACCGATCCAGTTTCTTGAATTTTTGACTATTCGAATTGTGGACATTAGGTGCACTTTCTACAAAAATACACCATTAAAAACCTAAGAATCTTAATTATGTGTAATAATTGTGAAAGTTTACATTTTCATATGTATCGTGGATACTAACATATACACACACGCTGACATCATGGCCGATCTTGGCCAAACGTTGTAAAATGAGGTAATAAGTCAATTTAGCAATACTGAAGAGAGAGTCGATTGCATATACGTAGGTTGGAAAGTAAAACGGAGTAATAAGTGTGTATCCTTTAATACTTTATTGAAACTACGTACTCAAGTACCAATGAATATGTACAGATTTATTTACAAACTTGAATGAATTTGTATTCGTTACATCATTTCATTTTAAAGGTTTACCAACATTTATTCTGTAAGTTTTTCTGGAGCTATTTGGGTAAGTTCATATAATATCTGTGGGATGTTACGTTATAAAATGGCAGTAAAAACAGGGCAACAGATAAAGTGGAACGGTGCCCGTGTTCAGTGGTTGGGGTGGGTGTATTTTTCACCTAACTTTGAGTATTTTAGGAAAGCTTGTTGTACATACGTAACGATAGGTAGGTTGACAAAAACCGGAAAGGGCGCCAGTGTATTTAAAATTATCACAATCGGGGTTGAGATGTCTAATTACGCCGGTTCACAGCTCGTCTAAATACTCAAATAATTTACTTACCTGTTATCGTAATTACAGATGGGCCCCGGACCTGCAGATGTTATGCTACCCCTGAAAGTCTACAATATTCTATGTGCACGAGGTCGTAATGTATTATCGTGCTTCAAATAACTCAATCGATCGTTCTACGATCTCTTGACTTTATTAGTACTCTACGTTATATCTTAGAATTATACCTAAAAAAAAAGAAAACAAATTTGATTCAATCTATAGCCGATTAAAATTTTATTAATCAACTTATTGTAAGAACAAAACTATCAAAATTATGCACGAACGCATCTTTCTTTGCATGTTACGTTACGTTTAAAAATATTTTTAGAAGAAATTATATTAACCAGATTAAAGTAATTAAAATGCTTAAAAAACACATTCTCTTTCAAATTGTTACGATACTGTCCAAAGAATCTTGAAAAATATACGCCCTTCGCAAGTAAATAAAAAACCAATTGATCTTGGCGTATCACGAAAATCTCCTCTTTATAAAATTCCGTATTAATTTAAATGGGGCGATAGATGAAGCTGAGTTACGGTTCTAGTTCATTAACCTATACATATAATATAAATAAACACATTTGTTCGGTCTGATAACACAACAGATAAATACAATAGTGGTATACATTTCGTAAATTACTGTCGTGAAGAGAGAGGTTCTTGCAAGACCATTAGCCCTTTCGTAAATTGAAGCAACAGAATTGTAGTTTACGGGCCTAAGGTTTATAACGTCGACAAATTATATAACTTCCCAAATATTGCATAATTTAAACAAGAAAAAAAGACTTAATCTACGATGTAACACTAATTGATCCGCGGATGGATATATTTGATAAACAGTATGGTTCAAATACGCTTACTAAAAAGTATTCAGCCGTTCGATACATATAGTAATCAACAAACACCTTTTTGTTTTATTCAATCAACAGCACTAGTAAATGAACGATATTGTTTCCTTAATTCTTGCACATCAATGACCCTCCTGAATTATCCCCTTTTCTTTATACTGCCTACTGAATGGACTGTGACGATGGTCCACCAGGTTACTGAACGGTGACGGTTAACCTCCTGCAGCCCTCTCGAGATTGTAACTACTGTCGAATGTTTTTAGCCAAATTCTCCGTAACAATTCGGGTAGCTGGATGAGTCAGTGCGGACTCTCATTGCTGCGATATCTAACCGAGTGTTTTGTGAAACTACTCAATATCCCTCAATAGGGTTGGTGGGGAAAACTGCCCCTTACGAAAGTTCTATCAACACTGGTCTTATCAACACCCTTCATGCACGAACGTTACGTCAATTCCACTCGATACTACAGCATCAGAATTAGGACTCAACACACATCTTTTTTTTTTCGCCACATTGGATTTTATCTCCTTCAACCAATCATAACCTTAACTCTTAAATTGCGCCAAAAACGAATTAAAATTCGTGAACCGAACTGAAAAATTGCATCATAAAAAACAGGCTACCGGTTATCATTGTAGTCGATATCCCAAACGTTGATGATGTCTTCTCAACACTGAACCTTAAAATTCGTGTTTAAAGGCGAAATTATTTGTTTAAATCCCAAAGTTTTATCCAATATTGGCGCCACCCTGTCACCGAAACATTTTTCTATACTACATTTAAATACCAAATAACAATTTTAATACGACATAATTTTCCAGCGACCCAAGTTTAACGACAATTATTATTGATTGACAAAATTTAGAAAAATACGAACAACTATTATTTACAACGGAACTAATTAATTCTTAACTGACATAGTAAAGGGAATTCAACTATCTATCGATATCAATGCGTATACCAAATTTGAATTTAAAACGCCAATCTAAACTTAATAAACAAACAAAAAACTATATTTCGCCCAAAATAAGGATTCCAAATGCGATTACCATTTGCAATAATTTTAAATATCTTCACATACGTGAGGAAAACCTTTGTAATCTAAAAGCTTCCAAAATTTATCCGTTATCACGTTTATTTCCTTGAACTATACTACATTTCAGATGTCTCACATAAATGAATAACTTATAGTTTTGAAGCTAAAGATAACGGCTCCCTAAAATCACGACCACGTGACAGGGACTATACCTTTTTGCAAATTTTAACTCAAACATTAAGTAAGATTGGGCAGTCTTGTGCCATGGTCAACTGGGGTACGAATACATGTTATTAATGGTTCATTACTTATGTGATCGATGCTATACTTTTGGTTTGTATTTTTTAGCAGTTTCCTTAAAATATTGATAACTAATAACGAAGTTTATTTATAGCATTCTAAATGGTTAATAAAAATAGTAGGTATGACTCGGAACGTGATAATGTACAATTTAATTGAAAATGATGAAAACGATACTGATCGCGATCTAATCAATGCATCGAATGTAATTAAAGAAATTTCGAAAGTTTCAACCGACGGCATCAAAGTAGTTCGTTTAGGACGAACTCGCGCGCCTGGAAAATCTCGACCGCTAAAAATTATATTTAAAAACAGCGATGATGCAATGAATGTACTTCGTAGCAATAAAAACTAAAGGAAGTTCACCCTGAAATGTTAGTACGTTCTGACCTAACAAAATGCAAATGGACCATCTTACTAATCTACGTAAAGAATTACAAGATCGAATTGATAAAGGTGAAAAGGATATTACAATACGGTATATACGCGGTGTTCCGCAAATTACCGATCTAAAAAACTAAAACCAATTAATAGTCAAATATCAGTTTCAAACTTATCAATATGTTATCAAAATGTTAGAGGTTTAAATTCGAAAACTAATGACTTTTATACAAATTTATTATCTGCAGATTGGAATGTAGTCATTTATGTGAAACTTGGATACAAGATTGCGTCCATAGCGCGGAACTTTTTAATCAAAATTATGCTGTATATAGGGCGGATCGTAACTTGAATGCAACTAACAAAAAACAGGAGGAGGTGTACTAATCGCAATAAATACTATCTTTCAAGCAACAAAATTGAAATACGCACAACAATAGCAAATATTGATATGATATGTGTCAGCTTGCGTTTATCGGAAGGATTTGTTTATATAATTGCTGTTTATATTCCTCCAAAATTATCTCTTGCGGATTATATGCAATTTTACACTGACTTGGCAACAAACGAAGTTCTGCTCTCCAGTAATATTTTAATTGTTGGTGACTTCAATATTCCTCGTCTAAGTATGAACGACAATAATTGTCAATTAGTCAATGAATTTAACAATTTTATACAATTATTAAATCTAAAGCAATTTAACTATGTATTGAATTCTTCAAATACGATACTTGATTTAGTTATTTTTAGTGCTGATAATGATGTTGTAGTGGTGAAAGATGCCAACTCCTAGTCAAAGAAGATCCATATCATCCATTTCTAAGTATAAATGTAAAATACCAAGTCAAATTAGTATGGTCGGACTAAATACTAATTATAAAAAATTTAACTTTAGAAAAGCTGATTTCGTTTCAATTTATAGAAAGTTGGGAACAATAGATTGGAAAATTTGTATGACAAACAGAGATCCTACCTATAATCTAAACGAATTTTATCAAATATTAGAAGCAATTTTCAATGAATTTGTTCCAAGAAATAGAAGTTCAAATAAATATCCAGTTTGGTTCACTAAATCAATTATTGATAATATTAAAAAGAAAAACCACTCTAGAAAAATATACCTAAAAACTAAACTTGAAAGCGATAATACAAAATACAAAACTCTTCGTCAATTAGTGAAAACTGAAATTAAAACAGCTTATAGTAAATACATACACAATTGCAATGTGAACATTGCAGATAATCCTAAATTATTCTGGTCGTTTGTTAATTCAAAAAAAGGATGTAGTTCTATTCCATCACTGATGAGCTTTAATGAAGAACGTATTACTAGTGGCCAAGCGATTGCTGATGCATTTAGCGAATATTTTCGCTCTGTGTACATTGAGGAAAATGTGTCCGATACTACTGCTTTTGATGAGTATTACTCACACGGTACGTTCATCAACAATTATGTTAGTAATTTAACTACTGTGACTGTTACTGATGTTATTAATGTAGCTAAGGAAATTAAAAATACGGCGGCAGGGCCGGATACTATACCGCCATATATCTATAAGGGTTACATAGAATTTCTGGCCCCACCTTTGGCTCATATTTATAACCAGTGTATAACTAAATGTGTATTTCCTGCTCAATGGAAGCAATCCAAAATCACACCGCTGCACAAGAGTGGAAATCCCTCAATTATAAAAAACTACAGACCGATATCAATTCTTAGTGTGCCCGCAAAAATGTTTGAAAAACTCATGTACCAGCATATATATAACCAGGTAAAAAATTTAATCTCTCCAAGACAGCATGGATTCATACCAAATAGGTCGACAGTAACTAATCTGTCTTGTATTACACAATACCTATCTGAAAAGATTGATTTATCGCTGCAAGTGGATGTCATCTATACTGATCTATCCAAAGCTTTTGACAGAATTAATCATGTACTCTTAATTAAGAAGCTAAATGATATGTACGGCTTTTCAGTGAATTTATGTTCCTTGTTAACAGATTATTTAAGTGGCAGATATAATTATGTGTCTGTCAATAACTATAAATCGAGAAAGTTTCTTGCTACATCAGGGGTACCTCAAGGTAGCAATCTAGGCCCATTACTTTTTCTGTTATATTTCAATGACATTGTGAATTGCTTAACTTTCTCAGAAGCTCTACTTTATGCAGATGACCTAAAATATTTAAAGTTGTTAGTGATTTACATACTGCCAATGAACTTCAAGAAGACCTGAATAGCATAATGAACTGGTGTGTCATAAATAAAATGAACTTAAACGTGGATAAATGTTATGTTGTGTCGTATAACAGAAAAGTGACTCAGACTAAAACTTCGTACATACTAAATAATTCGTTATTGTTAGATAAACACTGCATTTGTGACTTAGGCGTATGGTTCGATAATAAGTTAAGTTTTTCAGACCATGTTGTAAATGTTCTAAAAGTGCTAGCAAATCATTGGGATTCATAATTAGATGTACCAAAGAATTCTCATCAACAACAGCATTTACAGTTTTGTTCAATTGCTATGTAAGATCGAAGCTGGAGTACGCTACCGTAGTTTGGTATCCCCATTATAATAAATATAAACTTATGTTGGAAAGTGTTCGCTACAAGTTCTTAAATATAAAATATTACCGTGAAAATGGTATATATCTCCATCATCAGCATAGCTATCTAAATGATCATTATAAAGAAATTCCTACGATTGAACAGAGGAAAACAATTATAATTCTTTGTTACTTGCAAAAATTAATGTTAGGAAAGTAGATAACCCGTATATACTACAAAAATAGGAATAAAAACACCTCGAATCAACAGCAGAATAAAAGTTATTTCTCAGTTCCTAAGCCAAACACTAACTGTTTACTGAACTCTCCAGTCTTTAAAATGGTAACCTTATATAATAAATTGCCTACCGAGGTAGATTTGTTTGGTCTAAATATATTGCAGTTCAAAAAATATTGATGCCTATTATATTCGATATTAGGTAAATAATAGTGTGTAACTAATTAAGTTTAAAATTTTATTATACAATGTTACTTTCATTTCATTTTGTATCTGATATGTATTTTCTTTAATGATTACTCTGTAATTGGGTTCTTGTACCTGTAGAGTAATAAATATTATTATTATTATTATTATATTATTATTCTATAACCGCAGTGAATATACTGAAATGTTCTGCATTATGTTAACAGGTTTTATTACAGAAAGAGAGTCAGAAGGTTTATCTTTCATCAATTTCCCTAATTTTATTTAACATATTTTACTTACATTTTTTGATTTAGATGATGTTGGTCCAGAATTACCCACAAGAGCTAATGAAGAATTTCGGCCATTTATTAGAAGATTACCAGAATTTAAATTTTGGTATTCCGTCAGTAAAAGTACTGTAATTGCTTTAGGATGTACATTTTTCGAATGTTTCAATATTCCAGTATTCTGGCCTATTTTAGTTATGTACTTTATTACCCTATTTTGTATAACAATGAAGAGACAAATTAAGGTAAGTTTATTAACAGTTTTATACTATGTATAACCAATTGTTGTGTTTGTAGCATATGATTAAGTACAGGTATATACCGTTCACACATGGAAAACCAAAATACCAAGGTCATGAAGATACAGGTAAAGTTGTGATTGGTGCACCAAAATGACCCTTTGTATATAGGCAATAGACAATTTTAAAACTTAAATAGATTAAAATGAGATGTATTATTGATGTTCACCAGACACCTAACCATAAAATCAGTTATTTGTTTCCAAAATTATAAAATTTCCAGGCAACTCTGAAAAAACAACTGATTATTACTAAAAATTTTGTTTTTAATTGAACAGTGTAATTAAGCACTAAATATATTTCTATTAAACTAAATAAATGTTTTCAATACAGTTAAACTTGAATTTTATTTAATAAAAATGTATTAAGCTTTTTTTTCTGATGAAGAATTTGCATGTACCAGGTGTCAAATTCAAAAAGGATATAGAGGAAGAGGCTAGAAGAAATCGCTAGAAATCATTTTTAAATGCCTAACTCGATCGCTAGACGACTCAACACGAACATTAATCCTTGTAAAAAATGTTTTGTCAGATATACGCCTATTTAGTTCATATCAAAGTAAGTTAGTTATACTCCTTAGGAAATTACTAAAAATTTTCAGTACTTGCTTGTCTCTAACTTGTCAAACAAAGGGTGGGGAAGAAAGTGAATTTCCACATTTCGGAATTGATCTAGATATGGTAAATGAATAATGGAGCAAGCAATGAGGAAGTAAGTTGAACTTCATGTGTTTTTGGCCTTTTGAGAGGTCCTATTCACCTGAATTAACACAAATGCATTTTCTTAAAACAATCGCGTTTTCGATTTTTTTTTATATTTAACCAACTAGCCTTCTTTTGCTTCCTCTTCTCGAGAGCATGTACCACTGAAAACCTGATTGAACTTGACATTTGACAAGATGGGTGCACAGCATATTACTCTGCAGCTATCAGAAAAAATTTTGGAAATACATATCCTGGAAAGTGGATAAGAAAGGAAAGCATAATTGCATGGCCTGCTTTAGATTTCAATAATGAGGAAGATTAAAAAATCCTGTTTTTCCAACTCAACGTACAACCCAAGAAAATGTAATAGAAAGAATTAGGAATGCAATTGAATATATCAACAGGGTAGAAATTGAGACTGCAATATTAAGTACATAAGACATTAGTTACGATATGTGCTCAAAAAATCAAATAAATAATCATTTACCGTTAATACTGTTTTTTGTTTGTTGCTTTTTACTATGTGGCAGATCTCGTGATATTTTAGTTCCTAATTCTTGCAGTTGATGATTTGAGATATCAAATTATGTTTTTCGCAGTTTTTTTTGTACTTTTTATATCGGCTGATAAATCATTCTATTTAAAATTTTCGAGAAAATCAGCAAAATATGTGAGTTTGTCAAAAAGCGCCTTCTGACGCTCGGGGAAAAACATCAAATGAATATTCTATATACTTAAGAGCCCTAAAATCCCTTTTCAAGGGAACTAAACTCGTTAAAATCAGTTAAACCAAAATAAAGTTTCGGACGTTTCTCCAAGTAGAAATTCACTAGGCTAGTCAAATAGTGCACTAAAAATCGCAAACTAACGGCTAGTTCCTATTTTTTAATGTTAGGACCACTACCAGTAGTGTATATCCAAGTTTGCAACTTCGAAAGACCTGTGCTAACTTCGTAGCACTCAAAAAACCGCGTAATTTTCGCATTTTTCGGTTTTTTCACTATATCTCCTATGTGTTTTTCATAAACCGTGTTGTTTACGTTTTTAAAGTAGGTTACATTTGCTAAAATTTGAGACTAGAACCCACCCTGTAGGTACAATAGTTACCTAGATGCAGCCCTTCAAAAATTGGCATTTTAAAAAGTGAAATGTTAAAGAGTTAGTCATCTTTCGACTACGAAATCGTGGAAAATGTACATTCCACGGATAAAGTCTCAGGGAGTAGGTATTAACTGGATAACTGAAGATCCAGTTAGCATGGGGAATAGTGAATTGTTTAATGTAACATCAGATTGTTGAAACCGCGTTTTAAGTTTATGAAGTACATCTAGTACAGAATCATTTTTCCTCAGTTATTTTAGAGATAATTATGGCAAGCGGCATGTCACTGAATTCTACTTGAAAATACCTTTCAAACGGTATGGGCTCTGACAGCCCTTCCTATTTAAAAAATTAAGTTGGCTGTGCTGCTCCCCGACCTTGTCTGTTAAAAAATAACAAAACTGGAAATAATAGAAGGCTTTGTAAACAGCATGCATATTAAATTTGATTGATTTAGCTTGAATAGTTTTGAAATAACAAGGCGGGCTCCATACATTTGGTACGCTGCGAATATATATATATATATATATATATATATATATATATATAGGTAGGTGGGGAATAAGTCCGCTTGGGGTAAAAGTCCGCACGCATTTAACGCGAGAATCATCGGTTATATTACGACGCGGTCAGTGCTTCACTGAATGAGCCACAGAACAGACAAGTGCCTTGTGCGTCGTTTATTTTTAAAACAATGAGGTGAGTATTATATTTTACTGTTCTAATCTAATTTTTTTACATGTTGTTTGTATAGCTTGTATATCCATACATTATTCAATAAGAATTCTTTTAATTCCTCTGAAATACTTGGTTTTAGAGAACATTTGCCACTGAAAATATATTGAATTGAGATTATAATTTTCCAGTAAATGTTTGCTAAAACAAACGTGCATTTTGGGGTAAAAGTCCGCATTTCTGATGGGGCAAATATCCGCTACGGACTTTTGCCCCACTTGTGCGGATTCTTACCCCTTTTGTTTGGTAATTCGAAAAAAATTGCTGTTTTTTTGCACAAAATGACCAATTTAATTTTTCAGGACTTACAAGAGAAGAAAAGAAAGCCTGAAGCCTGAAACCATTGACAGAGGATGTTTTAAGACAAGTTAGACAGTTGCGTGATAGAGGAGGGAAATAGGGTACGATGAATCTACTATTCGGAAGCGGCTTAAATCTGGTAACGTCGTAGATTCTATAGGACGGTTTAGAGTTGTATTTACTCAAGAACAGGAGAAGCAAATAGTAGACCATTGTAAAGCATTAGACTTGCGTTTTATGGGCTTACTCTAAAATCGCTTCGCTCTCTAGCATTTCAATTTGCTCAGAAAAATGGCATCACGCATCCATTTTCTAAAGAGAAAAAATTAGAGGGAAGAGATTGGACAAGACAGTTTATGAAAGGAAATCGTCTTTCACTTCGTATTCCTAGAAAAACCAGTGTAGCTAGAACAATGGCTTTCAACTGGCAACAATTGTCCCAATATTTGCAAATTTGAAAGCAATTCTTGCCAAATATAAATTCCCAGCAAATAGAATCTACAATATGGATGAAAGTGGTTTTCAGACCGTCCCAAATAAATTGCCTAAACATGTGGCTCCCACTGGGAAAAGAGAAGTAGCCAAAAATGGAGCTGCCCAGCAGGAAAAACTGTGAGTAAGCTTGTGCAATGGGGCACTTTGTACCCTGTTTCTTTATATTTCGCAAAGACAACTGGTTCTACTTTAGCTGTAACTGACTCTGGCTACATGAATTCACTAAAATTCCTCGATTATTTGGAGCATTTTCGTAAACATACAAATCCTACAACTGACAACCATATTTTGCTAATATTGGATAATCACATTTCTCATACCAGCTTGGAAGCCGTTACTTTTGCAAAAAAGAACAACATCCACCTGCTGTGGCTTCCACCACATAGCAGCCACTGGATAGGAACTTTTTCAGACCACTTAAAGCTTATTACGACGACTTATGTGATAACTGGACTACATCGAACCCTGGACAAGTAGTGACCGAATACCACATTTCTGGATTATTCAAGCAGGCTTATGAGAAGACAGCTAGTATTGAGAAAGCCGTTAACGGTTTTAAGATGACTGGCATTTACCCCCTCGATGAAAATGTTTTTACTGAGGAAGATTTTCTACCTGCGTCTGTTACGGAGCAAGAAATGGAAATAGAAGACAAAGTGGATGATGTTGATGTAAACGATGAAGACATGCGTAGGGAAAATCTCACAGCGACAACCAAACAGAACCTTCTGAAAATGCTGAGAATATGTTAAGTGAAACTGATATTGTAAATTCTCAGAAATCCCCAAAACCTGGATCGTAAGAAGACAGATCCCAAGAATCTGGATGTTCTGAGTAATTATCTGTAACATTGGCGTCAGATATCCCTTTCTCAGTACTTACTAAAAAGAGAAACGAACGGGAAAGAGCTTAACATCTACACTTCTGACCTCAACGCCGAATAAGGAGCAATTGGAATTAATAGAGCAGGAGAAAAGAAAGAAAATTGAAGAAAAAAAAAGGAAAGTATTAAGATTAACAAAAAGCTGTGAGAAAAGTTTTTGAAACAAATGAAAGCAAATTAAAAGAAACTCAGAGTCGCAAATCTCCCTCTATGACAGTCAAGGGCCTAGCCAGGATTTATAACAGGGAACCACGGTCCATGGTCGTTCAAAATGTAAAATTTTAGGATAAAAAGAAAAGACAAATGAAAACAAAACTTTGAGATTTTAATTATACTTAAATTAAACTAATAACAGATAACAAAAATATATGCAGAACAGAAAATATGTATATTTTAGATTTAATTTTTGTTTATTAAAATTTAAAAATTATTTAATTTATTTTTGCTTCCAGATTGCCTCCTGCCCATGCTACGCCCGTGATGACAGTAGCAGCGATATGAATTTCTCCTAAAGTGATACTGAATCAATTAGTGGTTCGTCTGGGCTAAGTCTGGGAGAATTGCTGTGGTTAGTGTCCGTCTTTATGTTATGCGGATAGCTGCACTAGAAGATGATGGTTACCATGGAATTTTCTATAAAAGGGTACCCCAAACCATGCGTTTCTCGGAAACCGAAGAACGTCAATAAAGCTGACATTGTTAGAAAGCTTTCCAAGCCAATGCAAGAGAGTTCTGCAAGATTCAAGGACTTTGTTAGTTTTTCTACGGACTTGAGTGATTTAACTTTAAATTAGTTTATTTTTATCCAAGTTTTTAAAGAAACTTTTTTAGTTTAACGGATTAGTTTAATTTTGTAAGATTTTTGCAAGTTTCCAAAGATATTTCTAAGTTTTTTGGTGGAATATATATTTTTGCTGCAATAATTTATTGAGTTTTAAAATAATTTTGTTTAAATGGGTAAAGATCCCATTTGTCCATATTTAGGTTTATTTTCCTAAATTTGTTGTATTTCATCTTAATTGTATATTTAAAGGCACATTCATGTATAAACCAAACGTAAGGGTAAATTGCAAGTGTATATTAAATTAAAAACTGCCAAAAATATTGCAAATACTAAAAATGCGGACTTTTGCCCCAGCTATATATATATATATATATATATATATATATATATATATATATATATATATATACATATATGTATATATAATAAATAAAAATGTTGATTTAATTACATTGTAAATACATTATTAATAGACTAAATATATATTTATTGTGGATGTATGTGGGTTTTCCTTTCAAACTACTCTCAAACCTTCGTGAGAACAATTTGCGAAATTGCAGTTTTCCCAGTTTTTCGATTTATTAGCATTGTGAAGAAATTATCGGGCCTACAAACGTCGTTCTGTGCTTAAATTAAAACTAATTACATTCGCTACAAAACCTCTCCCTATGACTTTACCCGTAAAATGAGCATTTCCCCCCATTTTGGGGTCGAAAGTTGACCAACTCTAACATTTCACTTTTTTTGGAAAAAAATGTCAATCTTAGGAGGGCTTCATCTTGATAACTATTGTACGTACAGAGCTGGCGCTGGTCTCAAATTTTAGTAAATGTAATCTACTTTAAAATCGTGAAAACACGGTTTATGAAAAACGCATAGTTTAGGAGGTAGAGTGAAAAAAAATGCGAAAATTACGCGGTTTTTCAAGCGCTACGAAGTTAGTACAGGGCTTTCGAAGCTGAATATACACTACTGGTTGTGTTCCTAACAACATGTTAAAAAATCAGAACTAGCCGTTAGTTTGCGACTTTAATGTACCGTTTAACTGGCCTACACCCTTTTAGAGGAAAAACAGTTTCTAAAAACGTTATGCAATTTCCGTAGCTAGAATTCAGTTGTCTTTGATATTATAGGCATATTTCTGAGAAAATGGGACTTAAACATGTATGTTCCTGTTCCGCCGTCTGGCGGTCCAGTTAGGAATTTAAAAACAAATTCCACAAATATTTTTTTGCGAATGTTGTGAGATGCGCATTTTTACTTTTGTCTCTAGGGAGATTTCCATGCTACTGATTAAACTGCTTATATCATAACTTTATTAAAGTTGATCTTCGTATTTCGCTTTAACACCTGATTTCTTTTGTAACCGTTGACCACTTTCTACTGTTATCGGGACACCGTTATCGAATATACATTATGCAATTCTTAATTGCAATATTTGTCATAAAACTTGTTGGTTTTATTTCTACTTATAATACATAATTGAGATTAGATTTGTAAATACTCGTAGGAACTTGTCGATCCCGCTTCAACTTTCACACATCTTCATAGTTGTTGAGTTTTTTTTTTGTAAATCGCCTGTGATATACTCTAAGTATTCCGCATTTACTATTCAGATAGTTTATGTATCATCTTTTAAATATGTACTATCACATAAATTTTCATTGTGGCGCATTTCTTGGTAGTTATTACAATCGTGTTTATGATACCTTCTTCCCATTCATGGTTTTATATATCTAGCAGTAAGGATTCACCTTTATATTTATCATCTCTGACATTTTATGGAACTTTTTCATCTCTTATTTTTACCATGGCTTCTTTCAATTTTAATATTACTGGTACAAGGTTTCCGTCATCGCTATTTGCTATCCTTTCTTCCTTTTCCTTGCTGCTACTACCGTTTTTTTTATTTTTCCTTCTTATTGCATAGTATACTTTTTTTATGTTCTTGTATGTAAGTACTCTATCAAACTTCGTAACTTTAACTTTGTGTTTGCTCAGTTTATTCGCCTTATTGTTTTACTATTCCTTTAACTCCGTTGGTATTTTTAGTTTTTATTTTAATTTTTATGTCAACTATACTAAGTGACATAGAAAGAAGAACACCCAGTACTAATGAATATTTTGTACAAAAATTTTGGGAATATATTTGTTTATATTAAGATAAAAAACGATCAATTTTTTAGCCATATTACTCTAACGGTTTTTGCGTTAACCTCTTTCAAAAACATTTTCAAAAACATTTACGATCACCTAGCCTTAAAATCATTTGTAACTACAGTTGTCATTTAAGACGTGTAAAACACATTACAAGCTTATATAATTGAATCACGATGCCTCGAGTTTGAAGACGCCAAAATTTTCGGCAGTTAAGCGAGTTTGACAGCGGTCGAGTTGTGGGCTTACGAGAGGCTGGTTTGTCTATGAGAAATATAGCCGATAGAACGCAACGGAGTTTAAACACTGTGGTAGTCTGTGTTCGGGCATGGAACTAAGAGGCCCGTACACGAAGAGCGAGAGGTACAGGACGTCCTCGAATAACCACAAAAGCCGAAGATCGCGGTCTTAGAGTATTGGCTCTACGGGACCGCTTCTCGTCTACACGGGCGTTTGCGGACCAGTAGTTTGTAGAACATGGAAGGGCGATTGGGATGCGAACTGTTTATCGCCGGATAAGAACCTATGGACTCTTCTCGTACCGTCCATTTTGTACTACCACTGACTCCTGGGCAGCGACGTGATCGTCTAGCGTGGTGTAGAGAATTGGGACCAAGAATGGAATTCATATGTCTTCAGTGATGAGTCTAGATTTTGTTTGGGCATGCATGACGGTCTTGCAAGGATGAGAAGACGGCGTGGTGAAAGACTGGATCTCCAATTTTCTGTAGAAAGTCATGTGCACCGCACACTCGGAGTTATGGTATGGGGAGCTATTGCTATTGGAAGTCTTCATTAGAGGTAACATGACCGCTGCGCGCTACATCTAGGAGATCGCAGAACCCCATATTGTACTTTATGTTCAGACAATCCCCAACAGCACATTCCAACAAGACAACGCACGACCTCACGTTGCTAGGGCTTCTTTGGCTAATTTTGAGGCCAATCAAGTTGCTTTGTTGCCTTGGCCACCGAGATTTCCCGATCCATCGAGCACGTCTGGGATATTATGGGAACAAGATTACTCAATTTACCTTACCCCCTACAAACTCTAGTGGCTCTGCAGCTTGAGTTACATATATCATGCGATGAGATACCTCAAGAAGAAATCGATTATCTGATTAGAAGTATGCCCAGACGTGTTAATGAGTGCATAAGGCATCGTGGTGGCGCAACACATTATTAAGTTTTTTTGAAAAAGTTAACAGTTTAATTTTGATCAAATTTTGATCGTTTACTAGTCTAACTCGAATACACTTGTATACCAAAAATTGTTTAAATAAATTGATTATTACTGGGTGTTCTTCTTTCTATGTCACTTAGTATATTTTTATTATAAATGTTCTGATTTATAGTTCTCTTTAATCTTTACCATAACTAGGAAATAATTGCCGTAGAACCTGGCCACTAATCTTTTGACATATACGTCACTATCTTATTCTTTTCTACTAGGGAATCTAAAGATTGACACACCACCTCAAGCGCAAGATACTGTAAATGATATTTACTAGTGTTGCTAAGCTAATCCTTTTAGTTTCACCTAGATGATTGTTTTATGTGCAATAGTTGATTCATCATATTTACTTGTTGCATTTGTGGAATCTTATTTTTAGTACACAATACTCAGCAATTGAATTCTGCACAATTTTTGGGAATTGTATTTTCTGATAATTTTTTGATAATCTCTTATTTTTTCGTCCTCATTTAGGCCATAAACCGCTATTAATGTTTTTTGGCGTTTCCTTCAAGAATTTCCTTGTTATTGCGTAAAAAATATTCCATTGCTTTAACTTGACGTATGTGGTTTTGCATTAGGCTTATTAGCTAAAATATTTTTAATTAATTTCCTGTCTTTTATGTTTTTTTGGTTTGGTAGTTTGAGCAGCTTGTATAGCTGTTGACCTTTTGTAATAGTCAAGTGCTTCGATTTCTGTATGTAGGAATAATGTACCTAAAGCAAAATTATTATACTATTTTTCATTTTAAAATCTTTGTACGTACCCTTTCTGGTGAAAATAATAACGCCGTAAACGGCGGAGTATAAGGCATAGGCTGATATTTATCCCAACCATAAGTAGAGAAGATATATAACCAAATAGCAGTGTATTAAGTGGATTCAGTCAACATCGCCAATGTATATGTTATAACACATTGCACTGGGTGTCCGACATCCCTTGGAGAACTGGTAGGTCTCGTCGAAAGAAGCCTTCCTTTCCATACATGATATATTATACAGGGTGTTTCTGAAATAGGGTTCCGAATTTACTGCATGTAGAACTCATTAAATAAGACAAAATGTTCATATAAATATGCTAAAACGCACCCTTAAAAAGTTACAGGTTGAAAGGGTTCGAATAAACTGATTTTATTCAATTATTTCAAAAACGATAAAAGATAAAGAGATGAAATTAAGAACATACATAACTTTTCACGCCGAGTAACATGAGCTAGGCCATTTTCGTTATTCGAATCATAGGCGTCCTTTTCAGGGGATAAAAGTGTATCAAGTCCCTAAAAATTTTGTACGACCTTTTTGCAATTTTTTTAACAAATTCATAAATTTTGGACAGTTTTATGCAAAAATGTCGTCTTTGCGTAAGTCACTATCAGCAACGGTTTTTGTGTAAAATGAGTTTGAAAATTATCATTATTTGATAAAATTACTGTTATTCACTTCGGAATCAATTCAAAACGTTCTATTATTTAGCCAAATTGCATTTAGAAATAACCAGAATCAAAATTTATGAATTTGTCAAAAAAATTGAAGGTCGTACAAAATTTTTAGGGACTTGATACCCTTTTCATCCCTGAAAAGGACGCATATGATTCGAATAACGAAAATGGCCTAGCTCATGTTACTCGGAAAATATGTATTATTTCGTCTCTTTATCTTTTATCGTTTTGAAATAACTGGATAAAACATTTAACAATCAACGCAACTTTTAATGCTTAGACATGTTTATAGAACATTTGTCTTATTTTAATGAGTTCTACATGCAGTAGAAATTCGAACCCTATTTCAGAAACACATATATATATATATATATATATATATATATATATATATATATATATATATATATATATATATATAGACACACACACACACACACACACACACACACACACACACACACACATATTTGTATCATTTATGAACGATAGGTCTTTCCGTATAATCATGTATTCACCAGAAATACTGAGTATATCGTCATGTTTAGATTATAATTTTTTTGCGATCCACACAACCTTAATATTAATTTTATACTCTAAATATCTCTTATATTTAAATAATGTGTATCTTCACTGGAATTTCGTGCAAGTCTGAACCATTTGTACATTTGATACAAAGCTGAACCTTAACACTAAAAAATAGGTATTTATACTAACAGACCTGAGCACGAGAGTTGTTGCTGATTGTACGTTTTCAGGGTTGTACTGTTTATATGTTTTATTCATAGATCTATCTCTCTCGAGACAAAATGCTTATAATTGCAAACAGTTATATGCAGATTACAAGTGTTTCAGACGAATGTATGTTTACATTATTTTTTGCTGACTTACTGTCTGATCTAAGTAACTCGGAATTATCGGATTCTGAATACGTTAACTTGGACGAAAGCGGATCTGATGAAACAGACGAGAATAGAGATTCTGAATCTGATTTGGATGCAAGTGATGAAAACGAAACAAATATGCCAGATGCGCGAATGTGGTGTCCACTTAACGTAAACATAACCAATGTAGTACCACCAAGATTTCCTTTTATAGGAAATTTAGGATGTACATTCGATTTACCGAATGCTAATAATAATGTTTTATTTTATTTTCATCTATTTTTTGATGAAGAAATAATGAAAATTCTGGTCACTGAAACCAATAGATATGCATCACAGTAACCCAATACAACAAATAATACTTGGGAACCAGTTACAAAAAATGAAATATTTATTTTTGTGGCAATGCAGAAGTTTTTCCAACGTCAATGTTTTCTAAATTGATGAGTTATCGTCGTTATGCCAATATAAAGAAAAATTTACACTTCATGAATAATGAAAGTTACGAGACACAGAATCACCGGAATCCAAAACTGAATAAAATTTGGCCCGTTTTCCATAATATAAATAAAAAGTGTAGTACCCCTGAGCGGGATGTTGCTGTAGATGAAATTATATGAAGGACGTTTAGGGTGGGTGCAATATACACCCTTTAAAGAGATCAAGGTTTGGAATCAAATGGTACCTTTTATGTGAATCAAAAAGTAGGTACTTATTTTCGTCAATTATATACACTGGCAAAGGAACCCTCTTTGCTGAGAAATATAAAAATTTTCCTGGTAACTTCCCAGGTCCTTTTGACACTTATGGACTCCTTACTTGACATGGGTTATTGTATCACTACAGATAATTTTTATACATCTCCTCAATTAGCCGATTTTCTTATCCAACACAAAACTGACACTTACGGTACCTTACGAGTAAATAGAAAAGAAGTACCATCAGAATTTCAAAAGAAAAAATTGAAGAAGAATGAAATTATAGCGTTTCAAAGGGGAAAAGTAATGGCACTCAAGTGGAAAGATAAGAAGGATGTCTGTTTGCTCTCTATTATCCACAGCAGTGACACGATTGAAACAACAGAAACGCACAAGACCGGTGCTAACATTTGCAAACCTCGACTTGTTATTGATTATAATAATACAATGGGGGGAGTGGACAAACTAGACCAACATCCACATGATTATCCAGTTACAAGGAAAAGGGGGAAAATACTATGAGAAGATATTTTTCCACTTATTAATCATATGCGTATGGATTCGTTTACATTGTTCCAAAAAATGGTGGCACGAAAACATTCAGATTTTCGACATAAATTAGTTGGACCTGCTAAATGAACATCCTATAAAAATAGGAGGATCTGACAGACCATGTCTCCAAACAGGGCCCAGTCGCTTGACTGAAAGACACTTTGTCGAGTTTATACCATCTACCGAAAAAAATCGGATCCTACAAGATGTTGCGTTGTTTGTTGTAAAAAAATGACAGTGGAAAGAAAAGAAACAAGATTTTGTTAACATTATATATATATATATATATATATATATATATATATATATATATATATACAGTGCGTTCAATATAATCGGACACACTCAATAACTCTTTTGTATTGTGTTTCACAAGAAAGTGTTTAAATAGTTTTTATTCATTTACAAATACTCTATTAAGTTATATTAATATATTAATAACTCTATTAAGTTGGTTTAGATAATTTTAAGCTTCCGGTTTGACCGGAAGCGTACATAATTTTATTTTTTAAATCACATTGTATATATATTTTGCATTTTTGCATTGCCTATTTTTCTCAATACATACGTATAAAATTCTTATAGGGTTTTATAAAAAAAATTAGAGAAAATGCCATCGAAAGTTTTTCAATTTAATTATATGATTAGAAAAATTAAACAAAATCAGTTATAATTAGCGAATAAATTGTTCAAAGTTGCCACCATTCTGTTCTAGACATGCTTCTAATCGTCGCCTGAGTTCATGGTTAGTTGCTTTTTCGATTTGCTGCATAGTTAAATTAACACATGCAGCTGTAATTTTATTCTTTAAGTCTATAATATTCAAAGGTGGATCGGCATACACCACTGTTTTTAAATTACCCCACAAGAAAAAGTCTAACGGTGTAAGATCCGGTGATCTCGCAGGCCATTCTACCGGGCCGTTAGTTCCTACCCATCGTTCATTGAACGTTTGGTTAAAATATTCTTTTACTATCAACGCGTTGTGAGCTGGAGCTCCATCTTGCTGGAAATACAATTGTTGTCGCAGAAGCAGAGGAAACTCATCGAACATTGTTGGTAGCACGTTATCTAAAATTTAAGATACCTATTGGCGTTTAGATTACCATCATAGAAATAAGGCCCTAGTAATTTGTTTCAATTAAACCGCACCAAACATTAGTACCCATACGGTTTGATGGTTAGGTTCCATTGACCAATGAGGATTTTTGTCAGACCAATAACGATTGTTTTGTTTATTAATAACTCAATTATTTGTAAACTTAGATTCATCTGTCCATAAAATATGATCTAAAAATAATGGATTGTGATCACATTGCTCAACTATCCATGCAATCAAAGTTAATCTCCGATCAGAGTCTTGAGGCCGCAAGTGTTGAACCAAATCGACTTTATACAGCAGCATTTTGAATTTTTAATGTCCTGTGAATTGAGCCAACTGATACACCTACTTCTTGACTACATGTCTAATAGATGACCGTGAATTTACTCTAAAATAACCCAATATTTGTACTTCAATATCTTCGGTCAAAGATTTCTTTGTTGTTCTAAATTCTGATAATTTACTCCTGGTAATGTTCCACGCATTCTAAGCGATTGTTCAATTTTTCGTATGTAACTTTCGGAAGGATGGTATCTATTGGGATATCTTTGTGCGTATAATTCTACCGCTCGTCGAGAATTACGTTTACATTCATCGAAAATTAACACAGGTCAACTATTTCACTGTTATTCATTTTAAACGATTATTTCGATTGAATTCAAATTAAACTTTTATCTGATTGTTAATTGCAATAAACGAAAAACAATTGCGATGCGATTTTGTTGACGTACGGTTTTGTTTGATTCTTCTAATCGTATAATAAAATTGAAAACTTTCGATGGCATTTTCTCTAATTTTTTATAAAACCCTATAAGAATTTTATACGTATGTATTGAGAAAAAATAAGCAATGCAAAATGCAAAAATATATATACAGTGTGATTTAAAAAATTAATTATGTGCGCTTCCGGTCAAACCGGAAGCTTAAAAATTATCTAAACCAAGCACTTAATAGAGTATTTGTAAATGAATAAAAAACTTAAAATTAAAAATTAATTATGCGCTTCCGGTCAAACCGGAAGCTTAAAAATTATCTAAACCAAGCATTAATAGAGTATTTGTAAATGAATAAAAAACTATTTAAACGCTTTCTTGTGAAACGCAATACAAAACAGTTATTGAGTGCGTCCGATTATATTGAACGCACATATATATGTATATGTATATGTATATGTATATGTATATGTATATGTATACGTATATGTATATGTATGTATATATTATATATATATATATATATATATATATATATATATATATATATATATATATATATGCAATCGAATTTTTTCACTATCGCTACATTGACTTATTAGCTCATTTTACAACTTTTGACCAAGTTGCGCAAAAATCCACCATGATGTGTGTCTGTGTGTGGGTCGATGTATGTTAGTATTTACGATAACTCTAGAATTTATGTATATTAATTCCTATCTGAAATGACGTTTAAACGTCATTATGACAGATTGTTGCTTTGTTTTTACAATGTTGCCCGTTTTCGTTACGAACGTATAAATATCTGGTGTGGAAAATCACACGACCTTCCAACCTACAAAATGGAAATTAAAAGAAATGAAATAGTTTTAATAACATTTTTTAGGATAATTATTTTCAAACAGATGTTTAAAACTTCATGGCAGACAGAGGTTCATAGTTAATAATTATATATTGTTCCACTTTTAAACGGTTGTAAAATATTTATTTTTTTAAGATACAGGTGTCATGAAAAAAGGAATTGAATTGTTGTCCCCAAAGTTTTATATTTTTTTTGTGATTCTAAATATATGTCATATGGCGCAGTTATCTTTAATACTTTTGCTGTAATTGGGATATTGACATATTAAATCTTTCTTCTATAGAATAATGCATATTCTGTTTTTTTAAACTTAAAAACACATCATGATACTTAAAAAATGACGTTCAAATTGACTTAAATAGAATGATATGAAACATTAGTTACAAAATTTAGGCCTGCAGTTTCAGGGCAATATGTTTTTTCCCTAAAACACTAAAGCGATCTATCTGAATGTAGGATTTATTTATGCCAATTACAGCAAAAGTATTAAAGATAACTGCATCATATGATATATATTTGGAATCAGAAAAAAATATCTATCCGAATTTCGTAAAATAATTTATCTCATTCAGTATTGATATTTAAACACAAATTTAAAGGAAAATAAAACATAAACGTTTTCTTTTATTACACAATTTGCAATCTTATTTGATACTTACAGAGGCCGAAGATAAGATGACTGCGTTGCTATTTCGGGGCGCCGCATTTCTTTGTTCCACAACTATCTTCTTTAGTAGCTTGGCGCTGACCAATACAATTCCAATTCCCTCCTATCGATTCAGTTAATATTATCTGGATGCATTATTTTATCAGTTTTAAATGGTCAATTTGTCAACTACCAATCGCCTGCAATTACAAACCGCAGTGTTTCTACATTAACTATCAATACTTTCTGGTTATTGTTCTTTATATATTGACTTATCACACTGGATCGATTATTGTATTTTATATTTGTCGTCCAATATTTACACAATCGTCGATGACCTCTAATACGCACAAACACGTTATTTTAAATTATCGTGACACTTTTGTTGTTATCACCAATTTAACAATATTCGGACTCTTATTCACTTTAATCCTTGATCTCTTAATAAGGATAGTATTTTGTTTACTTCCCTATTACGAAACTAACCTTTATTTTATTGTATTTTCTCAATTTTGAGGGCAATGTGGCTATGTATTTCCGTCACTTGTGCCTCCGCAACAACTCTAATTATTTACTAAAAACTGCAAGTCATTTTAACAGATCATTTCCCCTCCTTCTACAATTCATATATGCACTTGCAAGTTGACGCAAAGTTTCAATTGCTTTTTAATTAAATATGCACATAACTTATTATAGTAGATTCAAAATTCTCGTATCAATATTAAATACATTTATAAACTACAATCATTTCTTAATCAATAAACTAACATATGATTATAGAATATCATACAACTTAGCTCGAAATTTGAAGTTTCTCAGCCACCCATTGCACCATTCAAATTCCTTTTTTCATATACACGTCTACCTCAAAAAATAAATATTTTACAGCAGTTTAAAAGTGGGACAATATATAATGAACACACTGTACATGGACATAAAATTATTATGGGGCTTACATCTCGATAGCACAGTTGGTTAGTACGGTACTCTAGCAAAGTACAGGTCGTAGGTTCAAATCCTATTCGAGGTAAATTTTTTATTTATGTATTTAATAAAATGAATAATAATTTTTAATTATATATTTACATTTGAACTTATACCTTCATAACAAATCTGAACAAACAACAACAAAAATGATTTGTTTTGTCAGATGTGCCACGGGTGCGTGTGTGTGTTAATGAGTTTATGCATTTTAATATGTAATTTATCTTAATTTACATTAAGTTTCTATTTAAGAAGTGTAATTTTAGTAACTCAGTGGTTTGTTTGGAAGTACGTGAATTTTATTTAGCAGGTGAGTGTTTCATTAACTTAGCTTAAACTTAAATTTTAAAATGATTTTTTGTAGATTTGATACGCAAAACAAATTATAATATTAGTTCTGGCTGGCACAATCTTCCAAAATGTGTAAACGGTATAGGTACCTACAGCTACCGAATAACATATTAGTATTAATATTTGTTGTTTTGGGGTACCGCCATTACATTCTATTTGTGTTCTTATAAGGTTTAATTTTTTGTTATAATGGCCAAGGAAGCTCCTGAAAATCTGTTGCAAATAATGAAATAGAAATAGTCCAATAAATTATTATATATATTTTTTATTTTTAACGTATTGATACCTACTTAAAAATATAACCAATAAAACATTTTTGTAATCTTCAAAACACCATGTTAGTAATTATTAAAAATATCACTTAAAGTAAGTGTGAGTGTGCGCCAACGTGCGTGGGCGCATGTATAGTGAGTGTATGCATTTTAATATGCAATTTATCTTAATTTAAATGAAGTTCCAATTTAAGAAGTGTAATTCTAGTATTATAAAACATTTTGAACGTATTTTGCAAAAATGTTGCATACATTGAAATTCTCAAAAAAGGGCACAGGAAGCAACAGTGCATTATTTAAAATTATTTTGAACTATACAGGATGTTCCAAAATTCAAATATGAATCTAACTTATGTTTTTTTAAATGGGAACCCCTGTATATTATTTCAAATTCAGAAAACCCACGTTTTCGATTTTTTAATGTCGGGGTTGAATACATTATACAGGGTATTTGGAAAGATATAGATTGTTTTGTGTTGAGATTATACTCATTTCAATGCGCTGTAGTACAATAAACTCTGTAGAAATGAATTATCTGTTGGCCAGTTGTCTTTCAGAATATTGTCTAGTATCGTTACCCACCATTATTCATTTAGCTACTTGGGGTTTGTATACAGGGTGGCTCAAAACTCGGATGTGTGATTTTCTTCCTTAACTCAAATGGAACACCCTGTATTTTCACTATCAAAGTCCTCTGGTACTCCTCTTTAATTTTTGTCAGAGGTTCCCTGTATCTAACGTGAGTAGTTATCGAGATATTTCCAGATATTTGATGAATTTGATACAAAATCTAGGATGATGTTTATCTGGTCGTCATTGTGTTTGACAGATAAATTTGACAAATTTACTGCTGTTTGAGAAGGATTTGTCCTGCAAATGTGTCGAAACAATACAAATAAATCAATCCAGTGCACTATCCTATTTACTTGATACTGATAACATAAACTGTAAATATAGAAGAACAACAATAACAAAAACATAAATAATAAAAAGAAAATAAGAACATTAAATTAATCATATTAGGTGTTCAAGTGACCTCCACCAACATCAATACAATGTCGAAGTCGATTCTCGAATGCCCGACTCACATTTCGCAATATTGTAAGATCAACACTCTTGAATGCTTCTGTAATTATGACCTTCATGTTTTCTTTTGTCGTTGGTGGGTCATTATACACCATACTCTTTACATAACTCCACAAGAAAAAATCCACTTTAGTTAGGTCCGGTTACCGATCTGGCCAATGTTTAGGTCCTCCCTGCCTATCCATCTTTGTTGGAAATAATTATTCAGATAGTCCTTGATAGGACCTGTGTTATGAACCGGTGCGCCATCATGTAGCAGCCACATGCGTTGCCGAATGTCGAGGGCACTTCTTCAAGAAGAACTGGTAAATGATTTTGAAAAAACTGTAAATAAACAGTACCATTCACCGTTTCTTCAAAAAGTGTGGCCCTATTATACGATTTCCCAAAACTCCACCCGAAACATTCAAAGACCATCTTGTTTGTCTGTGTGTTCGTATCAAATGTGGGTTAGATGTCTGGTAATAGTGAAAATTGTGTCGGTTAACTCCTCCATTTTCGAGAATGTTGCCTCATCCCAAAACAAAACAAAATAAAAAAGGTTCTTCGTCGCTTTTCGATTTTGCCCATTGACAAAATTCTACTTTGATTTGGAAATCGTTTACAATTAGTTCCTGATGTAGTTGGACATGGAAAGGATGCATTTTATGTAATGGCAGGATTCGTTGAACCGTACCATGGCTAATGCCTTTTGAGATGAAATCTTTGTATACTGGTATGCGGGTCTTCTGTAACGCTCAGCAACACTTTGAGTTGGTTGTCTTCCGTTATTGCATGTTTTCCTGCTCTCTCTTGTGATAGTTAACCGATCCGGTACGGTCAAAACGGTCCAACAATTTTCTCAAAGTAACTTTACTCGATTGTCTCCGATCTGGAAATCTTTCGCGATATACTCTTGACGCCAATAAACAGTTATTGGTGCATTCACCAAGTATCCAAATCATGTCAGTCATTTCACGACGGGAAAATTGTTCACCATTCACCTCGTAGCTACTTTTCACTTCAACTATATTGAAACAGAGAAATAAATTGAACGAATAACTGAGCGAAACAATACAGTGAAACCTGTCGAACTGATAGATATGTCAAATACAAAACTACGTGATAATAATACAAAAACTTCGCGATAATTACTTTCAAACAGCGAATTGCAATGAATATCTGGAAATATCTCGATAACTACTTACATTAGGTAAAGGAACCTCTGACAAAAATTAAAGAGGAGTACTAGAGGACTTTGATAGTGATAAAAATACAGGGTGTTCCATTTGAGTTAAAGAAGAAAATGACACATCCGGGTTTTGAGCCACTCTGTATACAAACCCCAAGTAGCTAAATGAATAATGGTGGGTAACGATACTAGACAATATTTTGAAAGACAACTGGCCAACAGATAATTCATTTCTACAGAGTGTATTGTTCTACAGGGCATTGGAATGAGTACAATTTCAACATAAAACAATCCATATCTTTTCAAGTACCCTGTATAATGTATTCAACTCCGACATTAAAAAATGTGGGCTTTGTGAATTTGAAATAATATACATTTAAAAAAACAAGTTAGATTATTATCTGAATTTTGGAACATCCTGTATAGTTCAAAATAATTTTAAATAATGGACTGTTACTTCCTCTACCCTTTTGTTTGAGAACTTTTTGATATCTTTGAAACCAAAGGAGTTATCTAACTTTGCATCTTGTTGGTATACCTATATATATATATATATATATATATATATATATATATATATATATATACATAAGATAAGTTTATTGGGAATGCAGTCAATCATGAAGACCAAAAGTAAAAACCCTTTGTTAATGTGCCAAGCTTTCGGAATGCATTATTCCTTTATCAAGACAAGCTACTAACGTGAGTTAAATAATAAAGTTAAAACAGAACTAACAATAGAATTTGCAGGAAACTAAATTTAATTGACAGTGTGTCAATAGTAAAACTAAATATTCATTATCAGTCAAGATTACCCACTATATATATATATATATATATATATATATATATATTTAAATAAGACATTTTTCTTTGAAACTTGTGTAAATAAACGTACAAATTAATTCAACGTTTCGAAACGTCCTTTGTTCCTTTGTCAAGAATTTATTTTGACAATTACAGAAATTGAAATAAGGTAACTATTTTTAACAAGTACAGAATATGAAACAAGGTAACTAATTTAAATTTAATCTGGACGAGTGTGTTTGACTTCGGGTAGTTGGTCTAGTACATGATGTAGAAGGTGTAGAAGTGGGGACGTCAGGAATAGTTGCAACATAAGTGTTTGAAATTTCTGGAAGATTTGGAGTTGGTTGAAATGTCAAATAAACTTGTTTAATGATGTTCTTCCAAATTTGTGGCATTCTAGTAGTGTCATTTCGTTTATTGAGGGCGTTTGGTCTTCTTTCAATTTCAACTGCTTCTCTCTTTCTTGTAAGGTATATAGAGGTGCAATTAAACGGATATTGTTGGTGTTAATTTGGTGTCCTGTATCTAAATGATGTGCTGCTAAAGCACATGGGCTCGCCATCTCTCCAGCTTTTGCGAATGTATATATGGAACATTTTGAAACCACTGCTTTAAATTCTGCAATTTAAAACCTAAATGTTGGTTTCGTTATGTTGACGACACATTTGTAGTTTGGCCCCATGGAAAGGAAACTTGAACCGTTTTCTAGGACATATTAACAACATTCACGACAACATCAAATTTACTATAGAAGTTGAAGAAATAATTCACTCCTTTTTGGACACCCTGATAACAAGACTTCCTAATGGTAAATTTACACACAAAGTTTATCGAAAACCAACTCATACGAATAGATACTTGAACTCTCTCTCGCATCACCATCCTGGTGAATTACGAGCGTTATGAAATCCTTGATTTACCGCTCTTACCACTTATCTGACCAAAATTCTAAAACGGAAGAGATGAAGACTATTAATAAAATACTACTTCAAAATGGATACAGATCAATAAATATTGAAAATTACCAACGAAGTAAGAAGACCAAGAAATAATAACTTGTCAAACAATGAACGCAAGATTCCTGTTATTCTACCTTATAGAAAGGAATTACAGACAGAATAGCAAAGAATTTCCCAAAACGACTTCAGACCGGTATTCAAACGACATTCAACTTTTCCCAACTTTTAAGAAACCCCAAAGACAAAATTCCCAATGAAAACCAAGGAGTGTATGAGATACCGTGCAACAACTGTCGAAGAACTTATATCGGACAAACTAATAGAATATTATATGCGAGAGCCGATGAACACAAACTAGCAATTAAACAGCACAATCCATCATCGTCTTTAGCTGCACATCATTTAGATACAGGACACCAAATTAACACCAACAATATCCGTTTAATTGCACCTCTATATACCTTACAAGAAAGAATTATTAGAGAAGCAGTTGAAATTGAAAGAAGACCAAACGCCCTCAATAAACGAGATGACACTTCTAGAATGCCACAAATTTGGAAGAATATCATTAAACAAGTTGATTCGACATTTCAACCAACTCAAATCTTCCAGAAATTTCTAACTATTCCTGACGTCCCCACTTCTACACCTTCTACACATGTACTAGACCAACTACCGAAGTCAAACACATTCGTCCAGATTAAATTTAAATTAGTTACCTTGTTTCATATTCTGTACTTGTTAAAAATAGTTACCTTATTTCAGTTTCTGTAATTGTCAAATAAATTCTTGACAAAGGGAACAAAGGAACGTTCCCGAAACGTTGAATTAATTTGTACGTTTATTTATACAAGTTTAAAAAAAAGTCTTATTTAAACATTAATACTTGTGGAAATCTAAATAGAAAATATATATATATATATATATATATATATATATATATATATATATATATATATATATATATATATATATATATAGTTTAAATAGGACTGTTTTGTCAGAGGTGTCATGGGTGCGGGCGTGCGCTCATTTAATTATTTTTAAATTGATTTTTGTAGATTTGATAGTAAACAAATGTTCTTCAGAAGCAAGACAAGTTATAATATTAATTCTGGTTAGCAAAATCTCCCAAAATGTGTAAATGAGATAGGTACAGTTACAGAATAATATTATAGTAGTAATAGTGCTATTTTGGGATACCGCCATTATATTCTATTTATTTTATTTATTATAATGGCCCAGGAAGCTGCTGAACATCGGTTGCAAATAATGAAACAGAAAGAGTTCAATAAATTATTACCAATATTTTTATTCTTAATGTATTTATACCTATTATCCTCGCCAGTTATGTTTACGCTACGTCATTAATTTATGAATTTAGCTATCCAATTCGTTTATACTGTCTTCTTATATAAAACAGTGACTTAAATAAGGATGGCGAACATTCGTAGTGCATTTGACGAGATCGACAGGTATTGAATAAGCAAATGTAGTAGAAAGAGTAAACCTATAAATGCGAAATCAATTTGTTTCATATGCATATGAATTTAATTTGACTAATACTTCATAACCTCCATTTACAGGATATTGTTTTTCAACCGTTATCATTACGACAATCAACGTTCTCTAATTTTTACAATAATAAATAACAATAAATAATTGTATTTTGGATTTCTGCAGCTTTAAATGCTGCCAGCTATATTTTCTAATCAGAATTTATTATAACGAAAATAATTGACTCATGTTTTTCATATCACACCATACGAGTGTTGTGACGTACGGTAAACACTCTCTCCTGGCGAGGATAATACCTACTTAAATACATAACTAATAAAAAATTTTGTAATCTTCAAAACTGAGGTGTTTCAAGTGGTTGATGTAGGCAGTGCTAATACATAACATTTATTCAACTTAGGCACAAAAGAAATACACGTGTTGCGAATACAATAATTTTTATATATCTGAACATAGCTACTTTCTTAATCTAATATAACTGCAGTGTTGCCATAACTACTTCTACAGTAAAGGATACAACAGTCCTCCTCCTTAAGATATGCATACAATTACAAATCTAAAACTAATCTAGGTTTTCTAATTCTTTTTGGTCTAACATTTACAGGAACACTTTCAATTTCTTTTACGTCATCGGTCTGCTCAGAAATCTCAGTTTGGTCCGAAAATTCAGATTCTGGTACATACCCGATCTTATCGTTACTACAACTAGGTTTATCAATGACTACAGTGTCACCCTTGTTGTTAAATTTTATTATTTGATTAGTATGGCGTTTACTATAGAGATTAGTATCAAAATATAACATTTGTACATTCTAGATCCATAAAGCCTTCTATTCGCGTTTGTCCACTTATCACCCTTTTCTAAAGTCCTAACATAAACTACTTAATCTTGAATGTTTTAATATCCTTATCATGATGAGCATCTTCCCTTTTTATCAAATTTAATGAGATCAAATCTCATTCTTATATTCTTTCAAATATTTTAACAACAGATTCACCTGTACTTGAATGCTCAGAATTCCTATACCACAACAAATACCGTGATAATAAGGTTGAAATTGAATCACCTTTATTCTTTGAATCAGCAAGAGCTTTCTGTAAACCTTTCTTTATTGATTTGACAGTGTTTTCCGCTGCACCATTACTAGAAGGGTGATAATAGGGTGATGTAATATGTTGAATTCGTTTTACTAAAAACTCTTCCATACTTTTGAAACAAATTGAGTTCCATTATCTGAAACAATAAGTTTGGGAATGAAGCGAGCAAAGTTTCACGAAATTTTCTATTGTCATGTTTGTGTTGATTGAACTTAATTCAAAATTTCTGGCCACTTGCTGTAAGAGTCTGTTATTATGAGAAAATATTGGTTTAAAAGGACCAGCATAATCAACATGGATTCTTTCAAAAACTTGTTTTTGGCCATAATTTAGGAACTACACGCTTAGGTTGATCTCGTACTTGCACAAACCTCACAAGATGAAATCATATTGCAAATATCTTGGTCTAGTCCAGGCCAGTAAAAGTAAGACCTTGCTAAACTTTTGGTTTTAGTAATACAATGAGAAGTATGTAACTCACGTAGTATAAATTTCCTACAACTACTTGGAATTACAAGTTTATGTCCTAACATTATTAAATTACCTTCTATATTTAATTCTGATTTTTGTCAAAATACTTTTTCATATCGGTATTGTCTTTACTAAGGTTAAGATATTTTGGCCAACCGTTTTGAATGAAAGAAAATACTTGACTTAATACTTCATCTCTGAGTTGCTTGACTTAATTGATCATATTTAACAGGAGTTTCTAATGTAATAAAATGCAAATAATTACTGCACTCTAACTCATAATCATCTATAAATTAAATTCAAGCGAGTCGAGATAAAGCATCAGCATTAACATTGTTTTTCCTTTAACATAAGCTATAAATCAAAATTATTTAAAAATACAAACGCTGCAATCTTGCTGCAGCTACTAGTGGATAGACTTGTTTTTCCAAAAATAGACAAAAGTGGTTTATGATCTGTATTAATACAAACTTATTACCAAGTAAATATTGGGAAAACTTTTAACAGCATTAACTATAGCTAAAGCCTCTTTATCTATAACAGAATATGAAGCCTCAGCTTTAGTCAGCAACGTGATGTAAAGCGATAGGCTTTTCATCTCCATTATCATATAAATGAGATAAACTGCACCTATCCCATATTGAGATCGTCACATGATAATTTAATTTTTAAATCAGGATTAAAATGAGTTAAGACATTGTCAGACAATAATTCTTTCTTAACTTCTAAAATGCATTCTCACAACGCTTTGACCATTTAAATTTAACATTTTTTGTTCTAGTTCATATAGTGCCAAAATTATAGCTACATTTTCTATAAACTTCCATAATAATTAACCATTCCGTTAAATGCTTTCACTTGAGTGACATTAGCGCCTAGGTACTTCCTGAATAGCTTTGATTTTATTGTAGTCTTTATGAAGCCCATTCTTATCAATTATATGACCAGATAACTAATTTGGTCCTGAAAAAATATACATTTATTTAGATTTAAAGTGATACCAGCATTATACATTTTTTTAAAACTGCATCTAGATTTAATAAATGTTCTTTTTGTCTTTTCAGTTACAATAACATCATCAAAAAACTACAGACTCCTTTTAAGCCTTGTAACAACTTATCCATTTGTTGCTGGAAAATACCACATGCTGTTTAATGCCAAATGGTAACCTTTCAACTAAATATACTTAGGCGTGCTCACGCTAAAATTTGTTTTGATTTTTCATCTAGAGATAATTGGTTATACGCCATGGATAAATCTAATTTAGAAAATACGTTCCTCCCTTAATGCATTGAATATTTATACTAATGGTATGATAATTAAAATTTTCAATATATTTGTTAACAGTAACCTTATAATTAGCGCAAATTCTAACTGTACCATCCTTTTTTAAAACAGGAACTAATGGTGTACCCCATTGATTATTGTCAACTTTAGTAATAACTCCTAATTTTTCCAATCTTTCTAACTCACTATTAACTTTTTGCTTAAAAGCATAAGGGACATTGTAAGGCTTAACGAATATAGGTGTAACATCTTTTACAATCTTTATGGAAACTTCACAATTTTTAAGTTTACCCAGTTTCTTGCTAAACATCTCGTTATAATTTGACAAAATTGTTTCTAAATTTTCATTGTAATTGTCAGACAATTTATTCAAACAATCACCATTACTTTGCACCTTAATTCCTAACTTATTTAATAAATCTCCAAGAGGTGATGCTCCATTTTTATAACTAAAACATTTGATGCAACAACAAACTGATTATGTTTAAAATTTAAGTAGATTGATCCTAGTGGAATGATTTCTTACCATCATAACATTTCAATTTAGTATTGGTCTGAACTATACTTAAATGAGAAAAATATTTAGCATACAAGCTCTCGGAATAACTGTTAAGCTTGCACCTGTATCAATTTCAAATTCCATTGGTACATTGTTAACATTAATAGAAACTTTAATAGGTAAAGTGTCTGAATCATCTTCAACACTAAATAAATTATATAAAGATTCACCCATTTCATCATCTAATGCTAAAAAATTTTGATCTTTCGATTTACATGCACCTTTTATATGACCAAAAGAGTTACACTTACTGCATTTAAACTTCTTATACTTACAATACTTAAAATTATGCCCAGATTTGCCACATGCATAACATTTTGGATCTGGTTTATCTAAAATAGAAGAAACGCTGCTATTATTAGCTTCAGGCTGTCTTCGATTCAGAACTGTGTGTTTTGCTTTTAATGGTCCAGATTTCACTTGTTGTCGATTGTTGAAGGATTTTAAGGCAAATGTTTCTTCAACTTTTATCTTTGAATTTAAAACAGTTTCCTTACTTATAGCAAGCTTTTTCACGTCCTCCAAAGATTTAGTTAAACAATCTTCTTCACAGAGTCTGTCTAAAATTTTTCCTGGATGTAAGCCAGTGACAAACTTGTCTTTGACTGTGTCTTCCAACCTAGTCGAAACTACAATTGAGCTAATTTTTTATTCGCACAAACCATTCACTTATAGATTCATTTCTGTTTTGCCTTGCATTATAAAATTCACTCCTCTCCTTAAATATCGATACTGCCGTGTGTAATGTTTCTTCAACATTTCACATAATTCGTGTACGATTTATCCTTAGGTAAAACAGGATCGCAGAGATTTGGAGAACCTTATAAGCAGGTGTACCGACGACTGTTAAAAGATTGCCACCTGCCTTTTACTATCATTTATAGCATTGGCTAAAAAGTACTGATCCAGCCTTTCCTGGTACAGCATCCAGTCATCTAAAGGGTTGAATTCTGTTACATTTCCCACTATGGCTTGACCATAAGCAGTAAAAGTTTGCTCGGTTGACATTTTCCACGTACAAAGAAAATATATTTTATTTACTTAAAACAAAATTGTAACCAATTTTTACTCGTCGCCAAATGAGGTGTTTCAAGTGGTTGATGTAGGCAGTGCTAATACATAACATTTATTCAACTTAGGCACAAAAGAAATACACGTGTTGCGAATACAATAATTTTTATCTATCTGAACATAGCTACTTTCTTAATCTAATATAACTGCAGTGTTGCCATAACTACTTCTACAGTAAAGGATACAACAAAACATTATTAAAATATCACTTACAGCATCCAAGAACTTCCTTGAAAGCTTTTAATTTTTTTTGACAATTTTGTAAATTTCCTGTAAATCTTTTAAGAAACAGGTATTTTGTGAAATGCCAAAAACATACATTAATAGTAGATAATTATGTTAAATATTAAGGAACTATTCTTAATCCCGCGAATGGATGTTATACAATCACTTAAGATTCCTCAGTCCCATAGTATCTCATTTCAAGATTAAGTATACCAAAATTCATCCAGGAATTTTAAAATCCATGTGAAATAGAGCGCGATTCGTCGTTAGGAATCTAGTTAGTTCTCTAGACTCTAGGTTGTTTTGTTACCAAGGGTTTGCTTATTACACTATGTCCCAAGGGATTAAAAGTTACTTTTAATCCCTAGAGACCAAAAGTGATACTTCAGTTGATAGAAACAAGTACTGAAACAATATATTAAATTTTGGAATGACAAAATAGTATATTATGTTATTAGGAGTAAAAGTAATAGTTTATGTGGCAAAGTTGAATTTTTATTATTAATAAATAATAATTATTCAGCTGAGCCACATAAACTCACTTTTACTCTGAATTAACATATACTATTTTATCCGCAAACGTAATCAGATACATTAAAAATAATTGGTAAAGAGCAAAACTAATTAGCAGGCAAAGAATAAAATAATCACGATGTTTTGCAAGTAACGAAACCATAACATCGCTCATTAAATAAGCAAACGTCACATGTCAGTATAGGTATTTGTGTTGAGATTTTCGAAAGTTTTTATTAATTTAAGTAGTGGCAGTGAGTGTTGCAAAATGTTGGATGCTGATTATGATTTATGATGTACTCCTCCCGAGATTACTGAAGTAGCGGAAGAGACAATTAAAAATTTACTGCCAACGAAGTCTGTTGCGATCTACGAAACTTCTTATAATAGATTTCTAAAATGGTGCTCTGAGAGAAATGCTAAGATTTATTCTGAAAATGTTTTACTGGCTTACTTCACGGAATTATCTAGAACTACGAAAAGATCATTGATATGGTCGAATTACTCGATGATAAAATCATGTTTCCAAATTGATAAAAGTAAAAATGCCTAGGTGCAAAAGTGAAACTTATACTCCATGTCCGAGAAGTAAAACTTTTACCTATGACATTTAGTCATAAAAGTGTCACTTTTGTGGATAAACAAATTTTAACCGCAAACTATCACTTTTACTCCTAATAACATAATATACCATTAAATGTTGTTGCATTCAGTGTTTTTTCAACATTGCAATTGCTACATATTTCTGACTCAGATTTTTTCTACAATATCTAAAAAGTTGTTATTGTAAAGTTTCTTTGCTGATCGTGGCATTTTCACCTCTTTTAAATGATCACAGATTTACCACTTGTAATTTGCGTAGCACATCATTGTAAGCTATAGGTGCAGTATATGAGTCGTCCTCATATGTTTTACTGTTTGCAGTTACATGTAGTTTAAATACTGATTGTGAAAATTGCAATCTGCTCAGTTTGTATAGGTTTACAATGGTACTACTTGCCCCACCTGCACACTTGTTCACATACATGATCTGTAAGTACCTACAAGCCATAACAGTAGAAATCGTAAGATTTATAACACAATGAATATGTTTTGCATTTCTCTGTTGTACTGGGATTGGATTGATAACTTATGGGGTATTTCTGTTTATTACCTAAATGCCTCTTGATATTTTTTATATCGTTCATTCTTGCTCTGCATAAAGAGTAAATAGTAATTATACCCATTTGAATAAAACACAATATATTTGATTGTTTAGATAACAAAGTGCAATACTTAAATAAAAAACTTAAAATAATACAATTTTATATTTTAACCTTATTCTAATTATAAAAAAAAAAATTAATACATAAATGTAATATGAACATTTACATTAGTTATAGTTGTAATGATTGCTTAATTTCATCACCGTCAATTTATTAATTTAGAAAAATAAAATACCTAACATGAAGAAAACAAAAAATTAAGTTTTAAATAAAAAAAATTATTACAATGTAAAGTACGAAATGCAGCAAAGATCAATGCTAATTTAAAATAGAACAGTGTTATTTATAAACAAGCTTAAATAATGAAAATACAAATGCATTAATTATTCATTAACTCAATTTGAGTTTTTAATTTTTCTTTAAGTAATTCTAATTCCTTTGTTCTTGTTATTATTGAATTGAATCTTAATTCTAAGAAATCACACATCGGTAAAGTAACAGTAGAAGCAATTTCTGTTTGTTGAAGTGTCTTTAATGCATTATTATGTAATTTGGCAAATTCATCTTCATCGTCATCAATTGTATTAAAAACATCTAATACTTCTTTCATCAAAATGTTCGGTAAATCTGTTAAAGCTTTCAAATTATGTACATTTAACTGGCTTGGTTTAATTGTAAGAGGTACTTCCCTCCTATGTAAATTGGAATCATTACCACGAGCTTGAAAACAAATAACCTCAACTTTATTATTGATGGAACCTGAATCGCTAGCATATACTGAAAATATCAAACCTACAAACATCGGGTCTAATCTTTGATATGTTGACTGAGTACGAAGATCTAAAATTTACTAATATTAAAAACTGATTTGAGTATCAATCGTGTTACATACCGACATGACTAGGCCATACAGTAATATGTGGATGAGAATGATACCAACCCAACACATGTAATGGTCTGTTCAGTTTTTGCGCTAATTTATCAGCATATATAGTTGCTTCACACAGCTGTTCAGGGGATATTTCAACACGATCTGGTTGTTTATCACTGCGATGCAATATTATGCAAGCTGTTATATGCGAAGCTGCATTTTCACGATCAATCTAAAATTACATATCAATTATTGTTTGTATAATATTAAAAATAAATATTTACTTCGCCGATTAATAAACCCATAACTTCTTCCTTTTCTGTTGTTAATGCATGTTGTAAACAAGCTGCATAAACGTCTGCCGCCAAATAAACGTTTCGCAAAAAAGATACGTGATTATCAGACATGATGGTTTAAGGTCTAAATTTTAACCATAAATTATTTCTTAACTTAATGCATTGTAAATGTTTGTCTTATCTTCAATTACCTATGTTGAAAGTAAACTACATTTTTAGGTTATGTATTTTCCATAAGGACAACTTCACTTCATTACGGGAACTTAAATCAGTAGCGTATCAAGCATTGTGCACCTTCAAATGGAGCTACTTTGGACGGTCTTGAGTAGTTATCTAATTCTCTCATATCACTTACCTTTTTAAGTTCTCCTTTTTTTATATGGTTTATACCTGTATTAAGGTATATTCACAGATAACTAACACTTATAGATACTGCACGGCGATATTACCACTTGGTCAAAGAATATTAACGTTAATATTCTTTGACTTGGTTACAAACACAATAGCGCCACATTACGGATAGGTGCTGATCAACATTGCGAAAAGGCGGGATATTTAAATGAATGATTTTTGTTAAATATTTATATATATTTTACCAGCAAAATAAAATGATTGTATAACAACACACTTTATTATTATTATTATTATACTTCATTAAGGAATCTTACAATCAGTAGCGTATCCGCAACAATTTACTGATTTATTCAAGATTGTGCTGTTACATAAAAAAACAACACCTCTAAATGAAGTTATTACAATATAAAACCAAAAAACACATTAAACTTTACATCACTTACAATAAAATAAAAATGTGTTAAAGTAATAATAAAAAATAGATACGTGATTATGATACATGATGGTTTTAGGTCTAAATTTTTAACTATAAATTATTTCTATCAAACTTAATGCATTGTAAATGCTTGTCTTATCTTTAATTAGGTACCTATATTGACAGTGAACTACGTTTTTAGGTTATGTATTTCCCATAAGGACAACTTCACTTCATTAAAGTAACTTAAATCAGTAGCGTATCCGCGACAATTTACTGATCTATTCAAGCATTGAGTACCTTCAAATGGAGCTACTTCGGACGGTACACGAGTAGTTATTTAATTATCTCTCATATCAATTACCTTAATGGTTTATACCTGTATTAAGGTATATTTACGGATAACTAACACTTATAGATATTGCACGGCGATATTACCATATGGTTACAAACACAGTAGCGCCACGTTACGGATGGTAGCTGAAACAATTTCAAAATGTCGAAAACGCGGGATATTTAAATGAATGATTTTTGTAAAATATTTATATATTTTACCAGTAAAATAAGATGATTGTGTTCCAACACACTTTATTATTATTATTATTTAGCTTAAGCCATTACATAAAAAAAAACAACATATCTCAATGAAGTTATTATAATATAAAACCAAAAAAACACATTAAACTTTACATCACTTACAATAAAATAAAAATGAGTTAAAGTAATAATAAAAAACCTAATAAATCCATGAATTATCTGTCTATCTAACCCCTCCTGGTTTCACCGAAAACCGTTTTTAGGAATTGTTTCTTAATTTTTTTGCCGATGTTTTCGTTGAACTGAAATAGTTATTTTTGTAACAACTACATAATATCAAGTCTTTTCGGCCTAATTGCTGCTGTTTTCAGACGAGGAGAAGCGGAGTCTCCAATATCAGAAGAGGCTCAAGAAACTGGATTTAGGTACGTGTTATAAACAAAATTTTCTGTTAAAGCTGCCAAAAATATATTCAAACCTTTTATTATGTATGGCTAATGTGATGAGCAAATATTTCTTGAAAATAGTGAGATTCGGAATTTAATTATCATGCCACCATATTAACCAGATTGAATCCCCAAATACTTATTTTAAGGATTTAAATGTGAAACAACACACGACATTTATTGTATGCGAAAGTTCAAGAATACGAATATGTGGTGTCACAGTTGAAATTACATTAACCTAGTGTAAGACAATGTAGCCTCCAAACAGTTTTTGAAATACTCCAACTATTTGAATTACAACAAATTATAACCAAATTCACCCGACTTACGGAGCATAGTACTTCTCTAATTAATTTAGCCGTTACGAACCATAACAAAAGAATTTGGAAATCTAGTACTTATTTAGAAGTGAGGCAAGTCAGTTCATTTTCCAGTATTAACAGAGATAACCTTTATAATGATGCAGAGGAATAAAACTGGGATGATATTTATTTTACACCAGACGTGGATGAGAAGGTCAAACTGTTCAATAAAATTATATTCTCAATGTTTGGTAAACATGCACTGCTAGGACTGTTTAGGTTGGTCCAAAAAGCAAAATATCCTACATATATTCAGAATAGCCACTCCGAGGAATTAAGAAAAACTATTCAACATAAAATCTAATGCTGTGGGGATTTCGATAAGTATGTTACAACTACGGCTACTGCTGTATTTAATAAACACTTAACGTTTTTAAATAGATGCATACATCACCTTCAGAATTAAAACTTGGTTTGTATAAGTTTATTAAATTATTTAATAACGCTCTTTTAAATGTACCAACAATGTAAATGTATGTAAAGGATTGGTTTTTTAAATAATTCTAAATATTAATAAAACTATTAACAGTAAATTTCCAATTCACTAAACTAGGTGGTCCTTTTTGATCTTTGGGGGTGTGTTGTTCAAATTCCATTGAAGCTACCATCCGTAAAGCTTCCCGAACCAAAAATTGGACGTGGTTACAGTTTTCCGAAATTCCACAGCGTATAACATTACCTCGTGAATCTTGTTTTTGACATTTACAGAATCAAATAGTTTGTCATAAAACATTAGTAATTCAGCTATATGTTGTGCATTTCACTTAAAACTGTTATTGGAGTCTGAAAAAAAAAACAGCAACAAATTATAGAGACATCAGTATATAATACAGTCTAAAAAATGAAACTTTAACTGATAGTTTATTTACCTAAGCTATTAGCTAACTGCAAAGTAGATGCAACTCTCTAGCTGAATATTTGTGCCGTATACTTCACCTTCAATTTTCTAATCTTATTGCCATTCACATGTTCGTCCGTTAAATGTGGAAGTACCCGAAGATCTCCTGTAGTATTAGGCCCATTATCATGCTCATACAGTGTGACTGATCCTATTTCGCAAGTTTTTTTCTAGTCCAAACTGTATTTCCTTATTAATAAAATTATTCCTAATTCCTTGTAGAAGATGAGGCGGATCATATGAGGGATATATTTTAAAATGTTCAATCTCAAAGCATCAATTTTTTACTCGTCACTTCTCCTTAAATAATTTTCCTTTGTTGCACTTAAAAGGGAGCGTGTAACTGTGCAGTTTGTTGTGGACTGGTCACAAGACTTCTTTGATTTGTTGATATTTTGCTCCTCCTCGGCTTGACAACACTTAACGAAGTGGCTGTTTAAAAGATTTACGTATACCACGCAGCATGAAAGGTAAGACATGATCTGCTAATTCTGCATATCGATTGTCATCGCCCATGTCCTCAAATCCTTCAATAAGACCTTTTTCTTTTCATTGAATTGTAGAGACGGCATTATTGCTATTTCATCAAACAACACAGACACATATCGGTCTGCAGGAGATAAATTACGGCAAACTTCATCTAAACTTTCAAACACATGGTCCATTATACGGGGTTCATAATAAATATTACTTAAAAGTCTGTCAAGTGTAGTTTTGCAGGATAATATAAATATTATTGACAGAAACCGATAACACTAAGGGCTCTGCTTGAACAAAGTTAGAGCTAAAATGTTCTCGTCCAGCGTAAACCTATGTTGCCTTAACTGGCAACGTATGAAATGAATTGCGGTACTACTTAATCCCAACATTGTATCCTCATTTAGTACACACTTTTCAGCTGCAGCTAATCGTTTTTTGAAAATTGTCTTCGCCAACATATTACGCTTCAATTGTCTTGTTACTCTTTGAGGATGTTTATACAACACTTGTTTCCTGGGTGGCAATGAGTAACTTGATGTGCAACCTATGCTGTGGATGGCTGACCTCGAGGTAAATACTGTGAAACAAAAATTGGTTAAATATAATAATAATTATGAAAATAATATACTTCTCACACTTCGTTTTTCCTGGTTATCTTACGCTTTGTGGTGTAGATGGAACTTCAGATATTCGTTCTTGTATGGGAGTTAAGTTACCTTGTGGTGATGACAGCTGCATTTTAACTCCGTAAACTCTACAACTTTAACAAAATCAGTACGTAGTGCAGTATTTTCTTTTTTGCTACAACTGTGCCTTTTTTAAACGACATTTATTAAGTGTTTAAGTTTTTTTTTGTCTCATATCGGAACACTCTCACTTATTCTATTTGCATCCAGACAATATGGATAGTTATTAAAAACCATCAATTGAATTTGATAACAGTTACTATCGATAGCAGAATTGAAGGTGAACCGCTATTAGTGTTGTTAAATTAATTAATTAAGAATCTCTCTACTCATCAACATTGTATTGTGAAGTACTTGCTTATGTGTAAAGGTGTCAGACTTGTAAGTGAAAGGTACCAAGTTCGAATTTGAGAGTAGTTAAGTGCTTGGGAAAAAATCATAACATATGAATTTGACTCAAGTACGAAAGCAGTCTTTCTCAGGACTAGGTCTGATGGCGGAAGCAGAGTCCTCTTTCAAAACGTAGCGCTCAAAAAGCAAAAACTGTGGAAATACGGTTTTTAAATTAAACTAATACTTAGGTATGTATCTCAACTATAACACATTTCTATGTTGAGAGGTGAAGCAGCGTAGTTTTAAATCTGAATATGTACGCCATCTGTATATTATGGCCCAGAAGTAACCCAGCGTTCCCTACTTCAACGGTCGTGAACTTTCAAAGTAATTTGATTTAAGTTACCACAAAACAAATAAAACAATAGAAATTATGAAAAATTATATACTGTAGTATATGCATTACAAGTAAGTCAACTTTTGGACCACAACTCATAGACGGTGAGAACACTTGAGTCGGTTTATGAAATCTGTAAGACAAAGATATACTCGAAAATTGTTTAGTTGGTATCCAAAATGCTAAAAACGAGTAAATTCGTGGAAAACTCGAGATCGATTTGTTTCACAAAAGCAATACTTTATTTATATGGGTGCTTCGCGCATAAGAAAGTAAAAGTAGATGTGTAATTATATCCGAAATTTTGACAAGAATAAGCAACATAATATTTTAATGAGGCTTAGTCAGACAATCTGTTATTAGTTTTTTGGTGGTAATTAAAAAATAAAGGGCACGTTTGTGTCTAGTAGAAGAGTAACAAATGCGCTGCTTTTCATTTCCTTGTCAAGCAATTTACCTTTTTTATGGCTTTTATATAGTGTATGTTATTCGGAGTTGAAGAATGACTTCGTATGGCTTATGCTAGTCTATGTCCAACTTCGTCTCATGAAACGCCATTTTTGCTTCCAATAACACAATTTTCAACGAAACCCTTTTAGTCTAATTGTAACTAATTTGCACTCGAAACGTATGAAACATTAGCTTTGAGCTTAAACACTTTAGTATGCTTTAAATATGTTGAGGATACTTTCGTTATTGGGAGACATGGAGAAAAAGCTCTAAATAAATTATATATATTCTAATGACACATTCATTCAAGTTTGCAATGGAAAACGAAATTAATGGTAGTGTAACCTTTTATCAGACATTTTAATATCAAAAACAAATAATTTTTCTTTAATAAGGTTCATCTTCATAAACTATCAAACCATCATCCAAGTCAGCCATATGGTGTGATTCAATATTTATTGGTTCGAGTTAAACGAATTTGCAATAATGCGTTTTTGAAGATGTATTTAACCACTAAAAAATATAACTAAAAGATAATGGTTATTCCCTTAAAGACATTAATAATGTAATTACACCTTCTTTGTAAAGAAAAACTCGCGCTGATACTACTTTTCTAACTAATGTTACGGAGAGAAAAAATATCTTAACTAATTGTGGTATTGGGACTAAATGTACAAAAAAATTAAAGAATGTTTAAGAAACCTTATAAGCTTCAAATCTACTGTCAACTTTTGGAGCGAATAAGTTGTCTGCTTTAGTGGAAATATATGCATGGCAATCCCAAAACGGAGCTGGTACTATTAAGAAACGCACGAGATTTTGTAGATTAAGACAACCAGAAAAATCTGCAGTAGCTAAACATGCCTTAAAAAATCTAACTCAGTTGGATAATATAGAAATTTTATTAAAGCAAACTTATTATTATACTCCTTTACAACGGGAAGCTATTGACATATATAGACATCCAACGGACAGACGAGAGAAGAATCTTCAATAAAATAAGACTAGAAAACCGGCACTTCTTCTTGTGACGTCACAGGACACAGTCCCTCTCCACACCGCTCACGTTTATCTGATTGGTCCCTGGTTATACCCCTTCCTCAGACTTCGCTTCCACTTTTGACTTTGGCATCTGGTTGGACCTTAGACTTCGCCTAGTTTCCAAGCTCTGTGCTCTGATTAGAGGGCTTAAGCTTAGCTGGTGGTCTGGGACTAACGCATGATGATTGGAGGCCTAAGGCTGCATTCTGATTGGCTGTTTTGATTGTTTGTTTATGTCTCTGGTGTATCTTTAAAAAGCCATGGAAGCTGCCTGTAATACGGTCTGATCCTGGTTTCAACTGGTAGTAGATTTTAAAAGCATGTTTAGTTGTTATGGCGAGAAAATCTTAAATTTGAAATAGCATTCCGAAACTAGGGCCCCCTACCATCTGAGTGGACTCCGAAACATGCCTCAGAGTTTCAGCCCCACTTCAGGACCCCATGTGCTCGTTTGTTTGTGACGCCATCTAAGTTCTTATGGCGGGAAAAGTTAAAATTTGAAATAACATTCCGAAACTACGGCACTATACCCTCTCACAGAATAGCGATGGTACTCCGCAACTGTCCCAGAGCATTAGTACTATTGTACGGTGTCCTTACCTTACGTGTTAGCATCTTGTGGTGTATTTTAAAAGAGAGTAGATAGTTTCCCGTAATAAGTTTATCACCATTATCTAGTGGTATATTTTAAAAGCTCCTGAATGTTTTCTGTAGTATGCATCATGTTTCCGTGGGCTCTTTGGATTTCCGATATCTACAACCTTTATGGTTTTATCATCAAGAGACTAATAAACTTGTCATTATTACTGTCAATTTCGATAGTTTAAGTTGTCTTTTATTTGTTTATTTCAAATCACATATACCTTGCGCCATTATTCATTTCAACCGAATAATTAGACTGAAGCTGAAACTAATAATCGGGCTAGGACAATGTGATTTTGCTAGAAAATTTCAGATAGAAACAATCTGTCAGAGTGACGCACACATGTCATCACTCCGAAGGATACTTATTTCAGGCTTGAAGATAAAATAGTATATTTCGTTCAGCGTGTAATTTGATCCATTTTTCTCTCAACTTAAGGTCAATAATGATCAACTTACACGTCTTATATAATAATCTACCATTAATTGGTGTGTGCGTGCGTGCATGCGCTCGTGTGTGTATGTGTGTGTGTTACTTAACTTTTCATTATAAGGTTTCTTAATATAAAGCATAAAGTGTAAAAATTAATAAGATTGAAAACTTTATTATCGATATTTTTATAGAAGAGGCCGGCTTTGACATTTTTTTTTAATCAGCATCTGCATGTCTATTAACCTCTGTCTTACATGAAGTTTTAAACATCTGTTTGGCATCGATTATTGTTTTTGTTTTTACAACTTCTAAAAATTTTTTTATTAAAATTACTTCATTTCTTTTAATTTCCATTTTGTACGTTGGAAGGTCGTGTGTTGTTCCACACCAGATATTTTTTAATTAAGTAAAACCACATTTGACATATCATCTTCACCAACACCTTCCCTATTTGTTTGATCTACACTCTTTCTCCTTCTTCCTCTGTCTTCTTCATTTCTATGATAACATTAACGTTATGGCCGATTTTGGCGAAACTTTGTCAAACGTTGTAAAATGAGGTAATAAGCCGATTCGGCGTTAGTCAAAAAATGTTGATTCGGCGTTAGTCAAAAAATGTTGATTGTATAAACTTCTATACCTGCACATGTATATGTAGGTTGGAAGGTATAGATGAAGTGAATTATCAAAATTGAATTTGAAAGTGAATTGCATCCTCAATCTTACTTCAAGGTCTAAGGTCCTTTTGAAAAAGATAAATGTGATTTAATAGTAATTAATGTTTATAATCATAAGATAACTGTTGTATTTAGATGCAGAGCATTACATTTAGCTGTTAAGAACGCCAGTGCCCTATTCCATCTCGTACGGCTCCACCGGAGCTCCAGAATCCCCTCGGGAATTCTACCTACATTTAATAGGTTGGTAAATAAGTACGTTCGTTTTTTTTTTGAGCTCAGTTTTTGTGATAAAATAAAATTTTTCTATTTACGTATTATATACCATTTTAAAGCCGGTTTATTTAGTATTTAAGTTGTTTTTTACGTTCATGGATTTGTCTTTCTTAGCTAATTGAATATGGAGCCCCAAGTTGAAATTTCCGACACGTTCTTTTATTCGAATATAATGGAGGTGTCAAAGAAGTAGAAGCTGCGCGAACCCTCCGAAATGTTTATGGAGAAGGTGCAATAACTGATAGAACTGCCCAAAAATGGCTTCTCAGTTTAGAGATGGAAATTTTGAGTTAAGTGGCGCTGATCGCCAAAGTCGGACATCTAACTTCGACCAAAAACGTTTAAATGCTTTGCTTCATGAAAACCCTCGACAAACAACACGCGAATTGGCGAAAACGATGGAATGTGACCATTGAACAATCGTTCGTCATCTGAAAGCAAGGGGAAAGGTTCAAAAGTTGGGTGACTGGGTCCCACATACATTGTCGCAAAACAACAAAGATCATTGTGCCATCACTTGCGCTTCATTTATTGCTCGCCATCGTCTAGCTCGTCAACAACATCAATCATTTTTGTCACGCATTATCACAGGAGACAAAAAATGGTGCCTATACATCAATTTCAAAGAAAGGAAAGAATGGCTAAGTCCGGATAAGCAAGCAATTCCACATGCAAAACAAGATCTTCACCCTCGGAAGACTATGTTTTGCGTTTGGTGGAATCAAGAAGGTGTTGCTTCTTATAAATTACTTCCCAGAAACCAAACAATTACGGGCGAACTTTATTGTGAACAATTTCAAGCAGCGATTCCGCGGGAAAAACGAGAATAAGTGATTTTGCAACACGATAATGCTCGACCTCACACGTCAAATCTCACCAAAAAGGACATCCAAGAGCTTGGATGGGAAGTTTTGGCGCATCTAGCGTACTCACCTGATCTTGCGCCATCCGATTTTCATCTGTTCCGATCGCTGTCAAACAATTTGCGCGGGATTTCCTTCAACAACGACGTTTAACTCCAAAATTGGCTCCATGAGCTCTTCGCTTCAAAACCATTTTATTTTTATAAGCAAAGAATCCAAAAACTTCCAGAACGCTGGGAAGCCGTCGTAAATAATGCCGGAGAATATCTCGTTGATTGATTTTTTGTTTTTATTATTGATTTTTGTTAAATCAAAAAAAAAAATGGGCGAAGTTATGCACCAAACCAATATTTCTGTTTAACGATACCAAATTTTCTGTTTTCTTTTTAATTTTAAAGGATGCACTATTGCAGGATAACTTTTTTACAAGATTGCATAACTACCTATAATATTATTATAAGTTTTGTTATGAACGAATAAGTTCAAAGGTAAATATGTAATTAAATTATTATTAATTTTATTAAATACATAAATAAAGTTTACCTCGAGTAGATTTGAACCTACGACCTGTACTTTGCTAGAGTACCGCGTAACAATGCGCCATCAAGGTTCAAGCCCCAATAGATGTAAATTTTGTCTTTATGTATGTAGAACTGATGTAAATTCTAAATATAATGAGATTATTATTATTATTATTATGAACTTATTCGTTCATAACAAAACTTATAATAATTTAATATTAGTCAAGTTGCTTTGGTATGTGTGAACCCTTGCGATATTGCAGGCTCACATTCCAATAATATAAGTAATTTGATTGTAATCTCGTTATATTTAGAATTTACATAAGTTCTACATACATACAGACAAAATTTACATCGATTGGGGCTTGAACCTTGATGACGCAGTTGGTTAGCGCTGTACTAGCAAAGTACAGGTCGTATTCAAATCCTACGAGGTAAACTTTTATTTATGTATTTAATAAAATTAATAATAATTTTAATTACCTATAATATGTTCGTACAGCATTAATAATAGATTCTGCTTTAAAAACTAAATCTGTTTTATCATTGGCATGTAAACGTATTAATATCTAAATAGCCGCGCACACTCCATAAAATTCACAATGGAATTGGAGTCGGAATAAAACTGCCATTCCTGGATGTACTGGTACACAGGAATGACAACACTTTCACGACATGTGTATACAGGAAACCTACCCATACGTGGCAAAATGCTTGTACGATAGAGCAAAACAATATGCTCAAAACAAGAGGACCTGAACAAAGAAAAAGAAAATATCGCTAGAACACTCAAAGAAAATGACTACCCCGATCTAACAACTAACCTAAACAGGAACGGGTAACCCAAAAGAAGAACCTAAATATACAGCGATAGTACCATATATACAAGGTACCTCAGACAAAATACGAAGGATAGGCAACAAATACAAGATACGCACTGCCTTTAAATTGACCAGAACGCTCAGGGGAATACTAACCAAAACCAAACCATACAATGAAGAACAAAATTCCAAGAATTGTGTATACAACCTACCATGCGAATGCGGCAGACCATACATAGGAGAGAGCAATAGACCACTCAAAGTGAGAACGCAGAAACATAAGAGCAACGTCCGCAAGGGCGAAACAGAAAGATCAAGAATCGCCGAACATGTCTAGAACGAAGACCACCGCATCCAATGGGATAACATACAGATAATGGCAAAGGACGAGAACACAACTTGTCGGAAACTCAAAGAAGCCACATACATCGCACTAGCAGAAAATCCAATAAGCCAAGCTGGTGTAGAAATGAAACCCATATGGATTCCAATAATGCGCGAAGAGCTTAAGCGCAATACACCTGCGCAAAAGTTACGGCGCAACATGCGCAATAAACTTCTGGCCAACCACGAAAAAGTTTTATATATATATATATATATATATATATATATATATATATATATATATATATATATATATATATATATATATATATATATATATATATATATATAAGGTGTCAGACTAGTAAGTGAAAGGTACCGAGTTCGGATCTGAGAGTAGTCAAGTGCTTGGGAAAAAATTATATATGACATACGAATTCGACTCAAGTGCGAAAACAGTCCTTATCAGGACTAAGCCTGATGACGGAAGCAGAGTCCGCTTCCGAAACGTCGCGTTCAAAAGCATAAACTGCGGAAATAGGCCGATCAACTCCACTAATAGGAAACCACAGTTACTAAACACTTATAATACAGCATCAGATACTAGTATCGCATAATCCTCTGCTCCAAGTAGCACATCTATTGGTTCGGGTACGTTGAGTGTGAGATCCGCTAGAATTTGGTTTGTCCATTGGTTGGTGTTGCACTCAAAAGGCTTCAAGGGATATTTTCCGTGATCTTGTTTAGCTGGATGGTTATTTTTGAAGCTGCATTGGTTGGTGTTGCACCTCCAAGACCACTGATTTTCGCTTGTATCTTCTGCCTGGGAAATTTTAATAATTGCTCTGAAGCTTCCGTTGTGAATGATGTCTGCGATCCAGGGTCAATCAATAACCGTAATCTGTGGATCTCGCCAAGGACATCTTTAATTTTAACTATTGCTGTGGCTAAGAGCACTTCTTTTATATGGAGCTTGGTCGTTCCGTGTGTTGTTGACTTTGTTGGTTTTACTGGATGTTTGTAGTCCTGGTGGAGTAACAGGTGGTGCGGTTATGGGCACTTTGCGCAGCATTGAAACGCATGGCATTTGACGATGAAATTATGTTCCATGAAATTGCCTCAAAGGCAAGTCTGGCTGGTGCTGTTAACTCTTTGAATGTGGCGCAGTCACTTAATTTTGTGATGCTTGCATAATTGTTGACGGATATGCTGCCATCCGGGATTCCTTTGCATGGAACGTATTTTGTTTTCCTTGATAAATATAGGGCGCCGAAACTTGCTCTCGGGTCTTCGCCCCCTTGTCGGTCGCCTTGTTTATTATGGCGGGAAAACTAGGCTTCGCCTGGTAGTATATTTTAAAACTAAAAACTGTTATTGGAGAATTTGAAATAGTATTTTAATAGTGGGACCCGTATACTATCTCACAAGATACCGTTAGGACTCTTAAACTTGTCACAAAGTCTTAGTCCCACTGCAGTGGTCCCTTTGTTTGTGCGCGTTGGAAATGATATGAACAAAGTACGATGAGGGGTTGTAGTGGAGCTTGAGGAATTTTAATGTGTGCTGCCTGAGCCGTTCTTCAGGACCATCAGGCAAAACAACCAATGTGCTACTTTGCTAGCAAAGTACAGGTCGCAGGTTCAAATCCTATTAATTAATTAGTTTTATAAAATCAAGTTTTATAGGTATTGGTTTCCTTATAATAAATTATTTAAACCCTTTATCTTTCTATTACCGGTATATCAATTACAGGAAACTCGCACTTCCCATGAGACACTAGTTACGGAATGCTATTTTAAGTTTTCCCGTCTTCCATTACTTTTAAATATACCGCTAGATAAATCACCATCAGAAATCTGCAATTACAAAATACACAACTAGATGGCGCCAAAAACAAGCGAGGGGGCCTTAGCTGTGAGGTTAAGACTTTAAGTTTAGCTAAGACAAGTTTAAGAGTCCTGAAGGTGTCTTATGAGATAATATGCGGTTACAGAAAATGTTCATTATTTTAAAGATTCACTACTAAATGGCGTGACAAACAATCAGGGACACCAGTCAGAAACTAGGGTCGGGCTGCACTTAAGTCCTCCAATCAGAACGCCTAATATTTTCTTTTAACACCAGTATTAAATAGTTTCTTTAATGAGATGCCAAATAATCATAAACATACATACACTACTTTATTTTAAATGTTGGGCAAAACTTTAAGGAACATTCGAAAAAGTACTTAAATGATTTGACCTGTACCTTCCGCACATAGTGTACGTACTGTAGGTAGCGGACCGGAAAAATTAAAGATGTCCTTGGCGAGATCCACAGATTACGGTTATTGATTGACCCTGAATCGCAGACATCATTCACAACGCACACCTAGCGCACGCGCACGCGCACGCACACGCACACGCACACGCACACGCACACGCACACGCACACGCACCACACACACACACACACACACACACACACACACAACAAACAAACAAACAAACAAACAAACAAACAAACAAGCACACACACACAAACACACAAACACACACACACACACACACACCACGACCACGCACGCACGCACGCACGCACGCACGCACACGCACGCACGCACGCACGCACGCACGCACAGGCACCACACACGCACACACGCACACACACACACACACACACACACACACACATACATACATATATATATATATATATATATATATATATATATATATATATATGTGGTGCCTTGCGGGACGCAGCATAGCCATTTCAATAGTAATTTTTGTATATTCAATCATATACTGCATCTGTACATTCTATTAATTATGATTTTCAGTTTCCTAAACTGTAAAAATCGGCAAAATAAAAACCTTCATCTTAAAATAAATCAGGTATGCCTTGGAATTGTGTATATTATTCCTGTTTGACATTTATTAAGTGTCTACTTACTTAATAAATTGATTATCATAAAACTGTTCTGCTTAAAATGTAATCAACTGAAGAGAAAATAGAAAGTCTAAAATTGTTTTATGCTGGAAATAGTGCCCACCAAGTGAGTGCTCCATTTAGTGTAAAACATCAAAAGCGACCAATTCCAAGTAGAACAACGGTCGACAGAATCGTACCAAAATTTCAGAGAACACACGCAGCATTAAATAACTGCAAGTGCAATAATGATGTTCAAAATGTACGCCAACGCCAGGAAAATAACAATATGTTCAATGTTTTGGCTGCAGTAGCGGAAAATCCCCACAAGCAAGAAACTTGTGCTTGCATCACACTCGAGTGCTGTGAATTAAAAAAAAGTTTCGCTCTTATAAATACCAATGTCACCGAGAGTTGCGTGAGCATGATAGGGAGTTCTTGAATAATATTTTGTTTACTGATGAATACACATTCACACTTCATAACGAACCAAACTAAACGCGCAGAGAATGGGCTACTGCGAACCCACATATTATTTTACAATATCCGCAAAAAGTTAATGTTACGGCGGTAGTGCTGGGTTATTGGACCATTTTTCTTACATACAAACCTGACAGGCGAGCGTTTCTTGCAGTGATTGGAACAGGGCATAGGTCCGGCGGTGGCTCAAGTTGCTAGAGACAATAAAGTGATTTGGTTCCAGATGGATGGATGCCCAGCACATAACAGTATTGTAATGCGACAGTTTTTCCAATAACGTCATTGGTCCTAAAAAACTTGTATTCTAGCCGAGTGTGAGAAAAAATAGCATTTTCAGTGAGCCAACATTAGACGGCAATTTTACGACTGATTAGGTTATCGTTTAGCAGTAAATGATACTTTATTTGAACGTTTGTTAGAATTTGTAAATTTTTCTGAATTTACATGTTTGATTATTCTGCTTCTGGAAAATTATAACGATAGTATCTGCCGACGCAACATTTCATTCTCATAAAACCCATTATTAGCTTAACTATCTTACTATTTCTACTTTTCCTTGCGCCGGATATGTTTTAGCCGAAACAGAATTACATGTAAGGATCAGTCGACGTCAAGCAACGGTGACAAATAATGCAGATGCGCATGTTGTTTGTTTATATGATTCCCAAGCATCACCGATTTTTAATTAAATGTAATTTTTTATTTTATCAATTTTTACGGTTTAGAAAAACCGAAAATTATAATTAATAGTATGTACAGATGCAGTATTTTTTCTCTACAAAAAACGTATTTACACTTTTACTCTAAAATAATTATGGGAGCTAATAACTGAACGCAAGGCATCATATATATATATATATATATATATATATATATATATATATATATATATATATATATATATATATATATATATATACACACACAATGTGAACCAAGAAAACGTACCTCTGCTTCAAGTGTATATTCTACACATAAATTTAAGACGAAAAGTCAGATAAAATTTTTCTTGAAAATGTATGGCTACAAAGTGATAGGCCCTCAAAGTTGAATTTTGAAAATTGTTTTTCGCAAATAAGTCGAAAACCTTTAGGAATTTCAGGATACTATCCGCAATGAAAATTATTTTTTTGTTGACGAAGATTTTTCTGATTTGATTGAATTGTCTATGAACCGACTGGAAGTATTATTTTTACATTGTTCACGTATATTTTCTATTCCAACTTTTTTGTGTGTGATTTTTCAAGTATTTTCGTGACTTTTTTGAGCCCGTTATTTAATTTTATGCAAATTTGGTCCTTTTGGTTGAAGTTGATAAAGTGAACGGTTTACGAGTTATTTGCAATATCATCAATCACGGTCAATGAAATACTACCGCACCAAAATTTAATACTTGTTTTGGTATAAATGAACGTGCGTCTGTTGGTAACCACTAACCGGCCGCACCGTTCGACCGATCGACCTCATGCTTCGAACGTATGTTGATCTTGGTCACCATTGGGTTTATGGATATTGACCATCCCAAAGGAAGGCGTGGGTGGCAAAATATTAGAAAAATCTCTGTTTATTGCTCAATTAAGTTCATATGCGGAATATATGTTATTTAGGCGACAAAAATTATTGCACAAGCCCCGTTTTATTTGTAGGTATAGTCTTTATATAAATTTAAACGTTTTGATAGCAATTGCAGTTATAGTCCTCAGTAAATGGTAATATCTTTAAGAATTACTTGGTATGTTAAAACAAAAGCAAATATAAGCCTACTATTAATATAAGTTTAATAAACGTATAAAGCTAGTAGATATGCTATGGGAGTTTTGAAGGTCAAGGTCATCGCACACTCCCTGAATCGGAGTATATTCCTCAAGGTCAAGGTCGCTCAAATTGCCTACCTATTCTTCAAGTCCATCGTACACATTACCTGCGTCCAAGCACATTACCTCAAGGTTTTCAAAGGGCCCACGCTACCTGCGTATATTCTGCCTGCATCAAAATATATTTCTCAAGTCATTGAAGTAACTAGATTTGAAAAAGACACTAGAAAAGTTAGATTGGTTTTCAAGGTCAAGGTCATTGACGCTCCGTAAATATTGTCCACTTCAAGGTAACGTGGTTGGAAGTGGTCAAGGTCATTCTCATTTCAAGGTTCTTAACGGACACACACCCCGATTAAAGGTCTTCTAAGGATGTCAAGGTTACGTATAGGTATCAACCTTCTTGTTTGTCAAGGTCACACGTCCAGGGTTCAATTGAGAGTATATAGAAGGATGTTTTTCCACCAAGAAATCCAGGTCGATTCTAAATCAAATGTTGATGGGAAATTTTAACGTTCATTAATCTTTTCAAGGTCATCTCCCATCCATTCTAGGAATTTCATTGACCTATCTCAAGTCCTAAGGTGTTATTAAAATTCTCAAGGTATCATACAGACCGTTGTCTATGAAGCATGTTTCAAGGTCATCAAGCAATTCTTGGAAGTTTACCTGTAAAGGCTACGCTCCTCTGCAAAGTTAATTGACCTCTGTGGTTCAGATCAAAGATAAGCTCCTGCCTTTGCGCAGGATATTTCACACACCTTAAGGTCAAATGTGATTCAAAGTTCTTGTATTGACTAAATTTTAATAAAAGGATTATGCTTACGTGGGATCATAATGCTGCCCTAAACCACCAAGGTAGTTTTCCTAAGAACCGAATCCGGTCCTCAAAGACGGATAGCCGTTTCCCAAAACAGGGGAGCCGTCACCCAACACAGGTAACCGTTTCCCCCCATTTCAAGGTCACGCCCCTGAGAAAAGAACAAAGGCAATCTATTGTTCTGGCCTAGTTAGGGTCATAATTCCTGAAAATAGATCAAAATCTAGCTACCCCACCATTTCAAACTCAATTCTGAGAAATCAATTTTAAAAACTAAGGCAATCTATTATTCAGGCCGACGTTTCAAAGTCTATGTTTACAATTTTCAAGGTCACACCTCTGAGAAAAGAACAAATGCGATCCATTGTTCTGACTGAGATAATAATTCCTAAAATAGATTGTTATCTAGATAGCCCCACCATTTCAGGCTCAATTCTGAGCAATCAATTTTCAAAACAAAGGTGACGCTCAAGCAATTCAGCCAACGCTTCAAGGCCAAAGTTAAGGTCACACCTTTGAGAAAAGAAGTAAGACAAACCATTGTTCTGGCTGAGTTAAGGTCATAATTCTTAAAAATAGATTGTTATCCCCCCCCACCCACCATTTCAGGCTCAATTCTGATAAATCAATTTTCCAGAACAAAGGCGACCCATTGTTCAGCCGACGCTTTAAGGTCAAAGTTGTTTTGCTGAAGGCTATCATACACGTTGCCTACGTCTATTTGTCAAGCTCACCAAGCAATTTTTGGTTGATCTAAGGTGTTAATACTTATAAATAAATTCTCAGGGATATTAAATAGACTTTTCAAGGTGTGGGAGATTCTACCTTTCAGGGTCACCCAAGAAATTCTTGGCTGAGTAAAGACGGTGGTATCATAGATGTTGTCGTTGTCTATGCTAAAATGTGAGCCAAAGTTCTTGTATTGGCTAAATTTTAATAAAAAGATTATGCTTACAGTAGGTGGATTCATAATACTACTGTCCTAAACCACCAGGGTAAGGTAGTTTTCCCAAAGACAGATAGCCATTCCCCAAAACAGGGGAGCCGTTTCCCAAAACAGGGATCGGTTACCCAACACAAGTAGCCCTTTCCCTCACCATTTCACGGCGACAACTCTGACAAAGGCGATCCATTGTTCTTGGCTAGCAGGGTCATAATTCCTAGAAATCACCTGTAGGGCTATCAAATAAATTTTCAATGGCTAAAATGTATTGGTATCAATTTTCAAGGTCATAAGTCCTAGAAATCAACCTGCAGGGGTATCCCAATACATGGCCGGTGCAGGTATATAGAAGGATGCTCTTCAAGGTCACGTATACCATAGGATCCAATTTGTCGTTTTCAAGGCCATTGCGTACACACACTGCCTGCATATATTCTTCAAGGCCACGTATAGTGATCTACTTATTAATTTATTAAGGAAAACCCGCAAGTGCATTAGGTCATGTATACCTTCCCTGCAAGGTCACACTTTTGAGAAATCAATTTTCAAGGACAAAGGCGATGTTCAAGCAATTCTGGTCGGGTCAGGCTCATAATTCCTAGAAATCACCTGCACGGGGTATTCAAATAGACTTTTCAAGGTGCGGGGGATTCTACTTTTCAGGGTTAGGTCACCAAACTGGTTGAGACAGATGTCGGCAAGTCAGATTTAGAAGCATTCCTAATTCTAGACTGAGTCAAGTTCATGTGTTAACCTGCAGGGGTATCCCAATTGAAAATTTTATTCTGGCCGAGTCGGGGTCATAACTTCTAGAAATGTAAAAATAGATTGTTATCTAGGTCAACAGCCAAACCGTATTGGTATCAATTTTCACACATTGCCTACGTATATTCCTCAAGGTAATATTACAGATTGTCCACGTCCAAGTGCATGGTTTTTCGAGGTTAAGGTCATTGTACACATTACCTATACCAAAGTATATGGTTTTCAAGATCAACCCATTGCCTGCGTCCAGATACATCGTTTTCAAGGTCCTCTCGTACACCGTGTAAAGTATATTCTTCAAGGTCACCAGGCAATTCTTGGTCAAGTCGAGGTGCTAATTCTTGGAATTCTCAAGGTCAGAAGCATTAAATAGGCTGCCAAGTTGTAGGTGTGGGGATTTTATTTTCAAGTAGAGGTCATGTGTCGGGAAATGTTCAAGGTCACCTGCAGGGGGCAGCAAGGTCACATGACTTTCAAGCAGGCTATTCTTAGCTGAGTGGAGGTGTTAACTCAGTTATTACAATTCTCAAGGTGGTCTGTAGGGTATTCCTAGAAATCAATTCCTAATCAATAACCAATCAGTGACTTTTGTATAAGTCTTAGAAGTTATTACAACTCCTCGAAATCTATTCTCAAGGTCAAAGGTGTTTCCAGGAACCCCAGCCATTTCAAGCTCAACCCTGAGAAATCAATTTTTAAGGTCAGGGGTGTTACAGTTGAGGAATATTGTCGCCTATGCCAAAAGGTAGTTTAAATGGTTCTTGTATTGCCCAAATTGAACTATTCAAGGTTACAATTTTTTGGTATCTTATTACAATCAGTTCGCGGGTTGTTTATGCTAATGAGTGTAGGTCAAGATTAAACGATTTTTTAATTTGCTCTGTGTGTATCTATGTTTTGATGTTCCCCTCACGTCAAATCGAAATTTCGTGGTCAGCATTTTGTAATTCCACCCGCGGGCATATGAAGAAGGACATGTTGTTTATGATAATAAGTAGGTCAAGGTTAAATGGTTGTGTGGTTGGAAATTTTCAAGGTCTCCAAGCAATATGATTATCAAGACCATATGTGTTAACCTACAGGCTATCCCGATTTTACCTGACCTTACCCGATCGAAATTTTTCAAGGTCACCGAGCAATTTAGTCGAGTCAAGGTGTTAAATCAGTGATTAAATCAACATGCAGGACCAATTCTAAACGGTTCATGGAAACAGGTTGTTGTTGAAGAATGATGTTGTCCATTCTAAAAGGTAGGTTAAGTGATTCCTGTATTGGCTAAATTGTTTATAATAATAAAAGAGCATGTTGATTCATATTAGTGTCTTAACCAGGAGCTGGGCCGTCTCAGGATGAGGTAGTTTCCCACAAGAACTGTATCTGTTTCCCAAATACAGATAGACGTTTCCTGACGTTTCCGGTCTTTTGATTGGACGCTGGATTTTACATGTGGGTGATTAAGTTTAGGATATAGAACCGATCCTGACCCACAGTATACGAATTGAAGGTTAGTTAATCCACCGTGCACGTACGCGCTCCCCGCTTTAAGGTCAAAATTTCAAGTCGTCGATTCTTAGAAGTTATTACAATTATTGGAAATCAAGGTGGCCTGCAAAGGTATTGTTAGAAATCCTAAGGTTAAACGGTGGTTTTATTGGTTCGGTGTGTATCTACATATCCATGTATATGTTTTTGTGTTTACAACGTTTTTTGTTTTCGGCGTTTCTTGACGTTATTTCGAGGTTTGCGATGTGTTTTAACATTTCCAGATATGTAGTGCGTATGGGGTATCAGTAGAAATCTAAAGATAGAAGCAGTTTGTGGAAACATGAAGGTTGTTTTGGGAATAGCAAATAAGCGTTCCTATTGCTCAATTCTAACAATATAATCAGTTCGTGGAAACAAGAGGGTTGTCTACGCTAAACGTACGTCAAGGTTCCTGTATTGGCTAAATATTACGGTTACAGTATCTTACTATCCTAACCACCAGCAGGAGGTAGTTTCTCTAAAACAGATAACCGTCTCCCAAATACAGATAGTCGTTTCCCAACACAGCTAACCCAGAAGCAATAGTCGTTTCACCCCACAGAAAACAAATTGAACCTGGCCGTGCAGGGGTAAAGTTTATTGATCTGAGGGGGTTAAAGTTTATTGGTTCGAAGGATGTCATATTCTTAAAAATCAACTCATGGGAAGGTTGTTGTGTATGCTAAAAAGGTTTAGTGGAGTCTAAATTAATTCTTAGAAATCTGGAAATAGGTCAAGCTACAGATAGAGGACAGTTTTTATAGAAAAGCTGAATAATCCGCTTAAATCACGCTTATCCAATACATGCTGAAATAAGTCAACAGGGGTTATCGTCCAGGAGGTGGTTTTTGGCAAATTCTAAACCGTTTAAGTTAGGAATGACTTTTTGTGTCTGAAAAAGCTGGACAAAAAGTAGTAAGTGTGGAGCGAAAGAAGCGATTTGGAGACGTTAATAAAGTAAGTAAAACTCGATTTGGAGTGTTATATAAGGAACAGAAAATGATGAAGCTGTGTATTAGCAATGAGGAATATGTAAAAATAGTGTGGTAAAGTAGAAGCATGAAAGGTTGAGAAGTATGGTGAACGTATAGTGTTAGAAAGCGATTTGGAGACGTTAATAAAGTAAGTAAAACTCGATTTGGAGTGTTATATAAGGAACAGAAAATGATGAAGCTGTGTATTAGCAATGAGGAATATGTAAAAATAGTGTAGTAAAGTAGAAGCATGAAAGGTTGAGAAGTATGGTGAACGTATAGTGTTACAAACGGAGGAGTTTAAATTTAAATTTAAAACGCTGCTAAATACAAAGGATGTGTTCATGAGTAGTTTGGGTGCAGTCAGAAAACCAACAAACATAATAGTGTCCCCAACCATATGTAAACATGCTTTAACTGAATACTACCGTCCTAGGATTTTATCCGATATCGACCTTCTTCCCCAGATGAGAAGGCGACACATATTAGGTACTTTAAGCTATAGAAATACTGAGCTAGGAAATTTTATCTCCCATAAGGAAATAGAACCCTTTCCCAAGCTGATGTACGTTGGAACTGGCTTTAAAGAGGCGAAATTGGACTATACACAACTTATAGGAGAAGAGTATACAGATTTATTGGAAAAGAACAATCACAGAGCTTAATAAATTGCGTTATATATATATATATATATATATATATATATATATATACATTTACTCGTTGTCTTTGGGTAGAAGGGAGGAACAATGTATAGATTTAAATTAGATGTACTAAAATATAAAGAAAGAATTGTGTGTATTTGTGTAATGATTCTGCTAAGTTAAATAACATTTATAACAAAAATGTAGTTAGCTATTTGTTTGTGTAAAGGTGCTGTAAATCTAAATGACCCATAAATTAACAAAAAATTTGATTTAGTTACAGATTTGTCGGTTTTAATACAGATCGCTAGACCCTGAAAGGATCTAATTTATCTGTAAATGAAAGAAACGGGATTGATTTTCTATCAATAAATGGCATTTATGCTAACTCTCTAAAAATTCTTTTATTATTGAAGCGTTAGAATGAAAAAATACAATAACTTTGCTTTGTATAAAGGGGATTGTAGGAGATTTAAATTGATTTTTCGCAAAGGATGGCCTTTTGACAAAATGTGTAATTATCGAGATTTAGCCCAAAACCTAAAAAATTGACTAAATGTGGACTTTTCACACCTCAGATTCATGTTCAGCTACCCAAAAAACATAAATGTGATTAGGACTGTACTTAAAATTTTAGCTCTTTTTATTCCTAAATTGACTAGCCTTGGACTTCAAAGAGCAAACAATGACAGCTATATAAATTGCAGTATAGAATGTATAGATTTAAATTTGATGTACTATGCCTGACGTTTCTGTCAATTAAATAACATTTATATAAAATGTTGTAAATCAAAATGATCCCTAAATTAATAAAAAAATCGATTTATTAGTTTTAATGTATGCAGATCGCTAGACAAAGAAACGTGATTGTTTTTATATCAATAAATGGCATATGTTAACTAAAATTTCGTTTATTAGTAAAGCGTTATAGTGGTTTTTTATTGTTTAAAGTTTCATAAAGACGATGTTGGTAATTTTCTTTTAATTAAAGCTTACAGAAAGTTTAAACACGCCAAGGAAACGTCAAAAAACGTCAAGAAAACGTCAAAAAACCACCAATCAAACATCCAAAAAAACGTGAGGAGAACGTCAAAACATAGATATACACAGAGCCAATAAAGGAATCGTTTAACCTTCACCTACGCTTATTAGCATGAACAACATCTGCCCGCGAACTGATTGTAATAAGATACCAAGAAATTGTAACCTTGAATAGTTTGGGCAATACAAGAACCATTTAACCTATCTTTTAGCATAGACGACAATATTCCTGAACTGCAATACCCCTGACCTTGAAAGTTGATTTCTCAGGATTGAACTTGAAATGGTGGGGGTACCTGGAAACACCTTTGACCTTGAGAATAGATTTCGAGAGGTTGTAATAACTTCTAAGACTTATACAAAAGTCACTGATTGATTATTGATTAGAAATTGATTTCTAGGGATACCCTGCAGACCACCTTGAGAATTGTACTAACTGAATTAACACCTCGACTCAGCTAAGAATAGCCTCCTTGAAAGCCATGTGACCTTGCTGCCCACTGCAGGTGACCTTGAACATTTCCCCACACATGACCTCTACCTGAAAATATAATCCCGACACCTACTACGTGGCAGCCTATTTAATACCTCTGACCTTGAGAATTCCAAGAATTAGCACCTAGGCTTGACCAAGAATTGCTTGGTGACCTTGATGAATATACTTTACACGGTGTACGAGAGGACCTTGGAAACCATGTACTTGGACGCATGCAATGAGATGACCTTCAAAAACCATATACTTTGATATAGGTAATGTGTATAATGTCCTTAATCTCGAAACACCATGTACTTGGACGTGGGCAATTTGTAGTATGATCTTGAGGAGTATACGTAGGCAATGTGAGAAAATTGATACCAATACGGTTTAGCTGTTGACCTAGATAACAATCTATTTTTAGATTTCTAGGAGTTATGCCCCGACTCAGCCAGAATAAAATTTTCAATCGGGATACCCCTGCAGATTAACATATGACCTTGACTCAGTCTAGAATTGCCTGCTTGAGAGCCACGTGACGTCATTGATTAGGAATGCTTCTAAATGTGACTACCCGACATGTCTTAACCAGTTTGGTGACCTAACCCGGTAATGTGCTTGGTCGCAGGTAATGTGTACGATGACCTTGAAGAGTAGGTACGCAATATGAGCGACCTTGACCTTGAGGAATATACTCCGATGAAGACAGTATATGATGATCGACCTTTATGTAGGCAATCTGTACGGGAGCGTCAATGACCTTGACCTTGAAAACCAGTCTCGAAACTTTTCTAGTGCTTTTTTCAAATCTAGTTACTTCAATGATCTTGACCTTGAGGAGTATACTTTGATGCAGGCAATCTATACGATGGCCTTGACCTTGAAAAACCATGTACTTTGACTTAGCGAATGTGTACGTGAGTTGACCTTGAACAAAAACACTCGTAGAAAAAGTATAGTAGAAAAGTGAGTTAGTACCCCCATAGCATAGCATATCTGCGAAAGCTAATTAAGGAATCTAATTTTAGTAAAGAATAGCCCAGATCCTTAATAAATTAAATATTATTAAACTGCCTTGAAGATGACAAATAAGAACTCCCTCTTTTTCTTTTAACATCTCATTAACTAGTTCTTAAATACATTACCATTTACTAAGGACGATAACTGTAATTGTTATCGAAACGTTTAAATTTTTATAAAGAAAAATAAAAAATACACAGTTAAATACGTAAAACATAAGTATTTTAATTATGTATGATAATCGTGAATGTTGACATTTACATAAACTTAAATTTATTTATAAGTTGAAGTAAGGAAAAAGTGTGACAGAGGATGACAGTCCTGTGGAAGTAATTTTTCGTACACCTAGACATGTTACAAACCTAAAAAACAGATTATCTAAAATTTCATGATTATTAATTACCATATTTCTTTTTACGCTTACAAGTGGAAGGTAAAAAGAAACACGATCTGTTTAGATGAAATTTTTCGGTGAAGTCTGCATTCATTGCAGTGAGTTTCAGTGAATTGTGCTTTCGGCTAATTTGCGCTTTCGAGGAATTCGGTGAATCAGGAAATTGTTCTCGGTGGATTGTGATTCGGCGAATTGTTTTCGGCAAATTTTTCGAGACCTCCCCGGAGATGACAGTTAATCAAGCGCAATATACTAACTACTATCTCAATAAAAATTGAATCTGTTCATGTGAATGGTTTAAAGTTTTATAGTAATCAGAACTATGTTTTATGAAAGCCTTTTTGAAGATAGATACACTATGATTCTAATACTCGATTTAAATCTTGCTTTGTTCGGTTTGTGAAATGATAGCTCAATCACTCTGTATAACGAAATTACGTATGTATAAAAAAGCATTAGTACAATTCAGGTCTTTGAGTCTTACGTAGGGAAATTATCAAAAGTATATGAGATTGAACAGTATCTTTAAGAACTCAAGGGAACAATTTGTTTCCCCCTGTTGTATAATTTATATTCTTATTTTCGAAATGGAATGAAACTTTTTAGGGTAGCTAATACAAACGTTCAAATTTAAATGCTCTACTTATCGCACTTTGCGTCTTTTTATCTCATAAAGAAACTTCTTCATTGAAACGATCGATGAAAAGAATATTTGATGTGTTAAGGTTTTCAGATATAACATTTTTTGGAAGCCTGAAAGTTGTCTCATTTATATCAAATTTATGTATATTACGTGTGTCAAAAGAAATTGCTTAAAATTTTCTTAATCCCTCTTTATCTCTATGAGTAGAATATTTTTTAACGAAATGAAAGAAATTCGTTACATCTTAATTAGATTGTAAAAGTGGATTTAGACCAGTGTTTAGTTTCAGTAAGATTTTTGCAATGAACTGATGTTAGCATCCAATAGACGTAACCGTCGACGTCCCTGCAATGCGCCGCAGTGAAAGCGTCGGTGTCGCCACCAAAATGGCGTCAGTAGTGAAGTTCGTAGGTACACAATGATGTATTGTGTGTATTTTATTCAAGTTTATGAATAAAAATAATACAAAAAGTTGCAGAAAAGAAACGTAAGTGATTAGAAATTAAGAATTATTTATAAATTTAAAATATTTTTTGCGGTCGTGATACTTTTATGATACTTATTTATATAAGGTAAATCTATTACGGTAAAAGGCAATAAAAAATTTACTTATAATAAAATATTAAATTAAACTATTTTAAAGGCTTAATTTATTTATACAAAATATGTGCCTTAGAGACTTGTTTTTAAATAAAATCAATATATGTAATTTTTGGGTCACACGCCGTTTACACTCATAAATCAGAAAAGGTACAAATTTTATTAAAACTTATATTAATGTGACCTACTTTTAAACTCTACCATTGGTACATTATGAAAGTAAAAGAAATTGCATAAAAAACGGAGCACGTTATGTATCTACACTCATTATTTTTACTATACTTATGCATAAATTAGGTAAGTGATTAAATTCTTTAATTTTGTGTAATTTAAACCATTCTTTTCGTGAATTGGTCTGACACTTTAACCCATTTGGATAATTGCCAAGCATGACCAGAAACAGGCATAAGAGTGAAATTTTGTTTATTAATATTGTAAACATTGAGAATTTCTTTAGCGTGCCTGTTCTCATTACACCCTACACGTTACTAAAAATCTCTTTTTATGGCAGTGTTTTATTCACCCTTCATTTCCAATTATAATATATCAGAAACCCTAATATTTTTGTTGGAATTTTATGTTTGATTTTACGATTATTAGAGCACGACTCGATATATAAAATACCAAAATATAAGGGAATATAGAAAACAGTGTTGTCAAAGAAATTACAAACTTACAAAAGGAAACACGGAAATTCGTTTAATCAATTTCGAATTTTTCGTACTTACGGTGTATTAAGACTTGGACTAGACTTTTTATCATCATAAGAAGCTTTTTGTTGTACAATGAATGAAACTTGGTTAACTGCCAATTGCTGTTTTTGTTTGGAAAATGTTTGTGTTTTCAAGGTCAGATTTATTTTTCTCAATTTGGAGTGTAATCAGTTCTTAAGACGTGCACATGTGAAAATTGTTTTTAAGTAAAATCATAAAAATAAAAAATCGGAACGAGACCGAACACCCGATATATTTTCTTTTGAAATATAAATACTGATATTAATGATAATTAGGTGTTCCTGTAAAAAAAAACAACAAACTACGTCATATATAAATTCTGTAAATTTAATCAAAATGTTACTACGTCACGGACAGAATTGAATACAATTACGGTTAATCTTGGTATTAAGACTATTTTTAAAAACACAAGGAAAGATCGAAAAATATTTAAGATCACGTAACGAATCTTCTTGAAAAGTAGGTACTACTTTAAAATTTTAACGGAAAGACTGAAACTGAAATGTAAAATATCATTAAAATTAGTTAGAAATTGGGTGTTTGCGAGTACGAGTAATCCATTTTATGGCAGAAGCGATACACTATATTTTGTGCCGAGGTCAATAACAGTAATTAAAATCAATAAACAAAATTGATGTACTTTTTAAAACTTCATACCTGTCGAAATTAAGTTGGCAATTCTGACAACTGACAGTAACCAATATAACCTAAAACACAATTGCGAAATTATTCATTACTCGGATTTTGTAGGTACCCTACCAATTTGTTGACTTAATAACTTATACACGTAATTTGTAGTTTATAAGGAACTAATACGGACATAACAACGGATACGTACCTACATGGTAGCACCATTATGCTTTGTTTTGTGTCAAATGTCGATTATGGCGAATATTTTATCAGTACTCTCCATATAACTATAAAAAAAATATACTGAAACCTTCGTATCTGCTCAATGCTTTGCACATGTAACAATAAGTTTTTTACCTCTTACCACGTTACCCAAGTTAGTGCGTTTAATTTATTTACTTCACAAATGTGAATAACCTCTAATCTTTGAATTCCTACGACTACGTGAAATAATCATTGTACGTAAGATACTATCACTAATTTAAGGGAATAAGTAATGTCTTTTCGGAAATTTTAATAATATACACATTTTTTACTCTGATGGGCAAAGGGGTTTGTAAACATTTACAACAAGACGACGTTTGCGTAAAAGGTTTAAAAACTGAGTGAAGGATATCGCTATCCTTCAGTCTTTGAGACAAGTTCGAACATGCCTTTAGTATATTTTTTATGGTTCTGTCACTACAACCAATACCAACTGTAATTTAGTACTATTGTTGCCGACCTAGGCCGGAAAACGGTTAGCTTCCTGGCACATTAGCGGTCTGTACATGCCCTACACAACGATGCAACATAAATAACAATATCCAACCCTACAGGAGATTGATGGTGGAAAAGGAATAAATGCTATAGAACGTACCTGACAAGATTTTCTCTTTTTTTTTAATTTAATCATTTTTAAACGTGATCGTATCAAATTCTGCTTAAATTATTAAATAAACTGATATAAACTAAACACATTCACTCAAACAATCATTATTTATCGTATGTCTAATGTGAAAAAAATAGATTTGTTAATTTAACTTTTTATATACTCAGACTGTTCAACTAATTAAATTAATTTTTAAGGCTTATTTAGTTTCGTACGAAACACTTTTATAAAAATAAATTACTTAAAATTTGAATTATGTTTAAAAATGATAAGTATACTTCTTTGCCGTAAAGTTGATGGTTTGTGAAGTATGGACCGCAGTGCTTCTTTAAGTGGTGCATTTTAGCATTTATTTATTACAGAAAACCTTAATTAAGAAACTATATCTAAAGTTTAGTTGCCTTTAATCAGGTTTTTTCGATTTTTTCAATAACGTTAATAATTTTAAACACACGCACACACAAACACATACACGCGCGCACACCACACCACACACACACACACACACGCACACACACACACACACACACACACACACACACACATACATACATACACACAGCAAACATACATACACACGCACGCTCGCACCACCACGCACACCACACACACACACACACACACACACACACACACACACACACTGTTGCGTCGTAATGGAGCTACCACCATCAATAGTTCCTTATTTAAAATTCTAAATTGAAACAAAAGTAACAGTAATCTATTTTATATAACGAATCATTTTCTTATTGCCAATTTATATTTTGGAAACAATAGTAGTGATTCTTTCTTTGTTTGTAATAATTCGTTAATTTATTAATTATGCGAAAATATTTTTAACTACAAATGCAAATGTGATTAATAAAGAAAGGATTTAATGTGATTTCAATTAGATAATTAGAACATAATTACTATATTATATATATATAATATATATATATATATATATATATATATATATATATATATAGATATGATGTTCATTTCTTTATACACAATTTTTGATCATTATGTCACTTGTTTTCGCTGTAAAATGAAGGTTTAAAAAAATTCAGTGGCGTGGATTTTGGGTAGTTTGAGGGTTTCAGCCCTCCTAATTTCTACGCCACTGAATTAAATGCAATTCTAAAGCGCCTGAGAACTGACCATGTCTTCTACACCAAAATGTGTAGAAAGTAGATTGAAACCCTCAAAATACACAAAATCCACGCCACTAAATTTTCAAAAACTTTATTTTACGGTGAAAACAAGGGACTTAATGAGCACAAATTGTGTATGAGAGCTGAACATCATATCTCAAACGGTTCTCGAGATATTGTCCAAAAACTGAAAAAAAATTCAACTTTGACCCCCTGTATATTGAAAACGGTACGTCTGGGCATATAAGTTCATAGGAAAAAAGTCTTATTTTTCATGTAGAATCACCTCCTTCCCTAGGTACATTATTTCGGCACGATAAATATATATATATATATATATATATATATATATATATATATATATATATATAATTCCTAATAAATGCTAGACATATTGAATTCTGGTTTAGTGATGGATACACTTCTGCGCTTTAAATGTATTTCAAAATATCCGGAAAATGTTTAAACGAGTGTTTTTGCAGAAAGAATGATTATTTGGAACGTTGTGTAATGATGAAACAGTGCAAGGAAAAGCAGCAGAGGTTTTAAAGATCAGTGTGCCTACATTAAATAAAACAATTGAGCACATGAAAATGAAGCTGCCATTACTGAAAAACCTCGTCAGCAGCTTAAAATCGACGATATATACCAGATAAAGTTTATTTGAAGTATGTTCAGAAGACAATAGTTACATTAGAAAAACCTTATAATAGAAAGAATGGCTAATGGCATCTCGGCCAACCATAGGTGAAAATTGAATAATATTGTTCAAATTCAAAAAAGACTGTAGTCGAGGAGCTCTTGGCGAAAAGTGAGTGTTGCATGGGGTGCAAGACGTGTGCATATGACCACGTCGTCGCTCCTAATAGATGTATTCCTAGACGAAACATGTGTATTTGCTATAGGAACTTCTAAGAGTCATCCTTAATTGTTATGTTACATCTCCTGAAAGTTTGGTGAATGAGTTCTGTTGCCTTAGCCAAGACGTAATTTTGCTACAGCTGTAACGCCTCACTCGATTGGTTTATTCTTATTCTTTGTTGCCCTTGCTTTGCTTCTCGGGTCGGGATTAAAGACTATCACTACTTTGTGAATAAACTTATGAATAAATCTTAACAGGTTATAACAAATTTATTCTGTTATAGTAATATAAAATAAAATAACCTCTAAACGGAAATAATAAAATAAACTTTGTTATACAGGATTAAATAAATAAATTTTAAACTAAAAATGATTCTGACGGCCCCTGGTGGTCACACCACTATAGTACGCCGCTGTCTTGCGAATTCAGATCGCCTTCCAGGGATATCACTGTAAATATATAAGTAAACAGATGTTTTAATAGCACGTGAAATTTTCATTACTAAAAAGGTTAATTATGATGAACATATGATATCAGTGCAATTAAATATGTGTAATGTGAAGTCAAGGAATTATTAACAGGTGAGTGTTGTATTTACATTTGTAATCAGATATGAAAGTTAGTGTACTGATAATAACCAGCTGTCCGGTATTAATTGTTTGTTTCAATCAAATGAATTGAACTCAGGACATGAATTATTAATAGGTTTAATAGGTAATAATTATCAGTAAATTGCTTATGAATAAAATCATAACAGGAAAGTGGAATTTTATATACAGGTCAGGTCTTTATATATACCGATCAGGATTGTTTATAATCAAATTCGGTAATTAGTGAGATTATCTGGAATGCTGGTAATAGGGTGAAATCAAACTATATTAACTGAGAATTCTAATTGATATTTGGGCAACTGTAATATCGTATTCGATGTCGAAATTTCCGGCAACGTTTATAGGGTTAGTAGAAGTAGCTAATTACTCAGGACATAACGTCCGTCTGATTAACTACGTCCTTCCACATTCAGCACCGATCTCGGGGCGTTGGCACCACCAAGAGCATTGTATGAATGGACGTGTTTTACTATTTTGTGAAGGGGTCTTATAGTGATAAAGGGACGATTCTTGGCTTAGAAATCCTTAGTTTTTCTGGGGCGTCACCTCCGACAAACTAAGGACATCTACCCTAGTCAACGTTTATACACCTTTCTCGGGGATTTTGACCACCAAGAATGTTTTCAATAAAAGTGTGCGTAGATAAATACAGGATGCTGGTTAGTTCAATAATATTGGCAAGGGATAAGGGATACTGGTCTGGTTACTGATCTGGTTACTGGTCTCGTTACTGGTCAGGATAATCTGGTGCGGTACTGGATAATACTACAGGTTATTTAGGGTCAGAATACTATGTCGATAGGAATTTGGGTCAGGATACTGGTCAGGTTATCTGGCTGCAGGACAGGATAATACTACAGGTACAGGGTAAAATATATTATAGGAATTGAGAAGAAGGTTAGGAAGAGTGGAAGCTGCATTCATTAATAATGACAAACAGTTATGGAAGGGAATAAGTTTTGATAGGAATTATTTACTAGGATAGGAACATTTATAATAAGGATTTTCAGGATCACTAGACATCTGGCTGGCCCTATTTTTCGCGATTCACGCTGACTCAACATGCTGCTCATGAAAAGTGCAACTCAAGTTCCGATACGGAATTATTTACTAGGATAGTTCTCACACTTTGACGCAATAAGTGAGTTTTCATGAATACGTACGTACAGCATCTGGAGAAGCCAATTGACATAATTTCGACGATACACGCTGCTCAACATGCTGCTCAGAAACCATCGGCAGGCTCGAATCCAGATGGAGGATTATTCAATGTCTCCACTTTGACGCAATAGTGAGTTCTTATGAATACGTACGTCAGCACTGGAGAGAAGCCAACTGACATAATTTGACATACACGTGCACTGTCTGAACCATCGGCAGGCCGAACCAGATGGAGGACACTGTGTTGGTGCTGCTTCTGTAGTCTATTGGATTTTAAACACATTCCGAAACGTCTCTTAAAATATGATAAATGTTACGATTCTCGGAGTTACAAGTTTAGTAAAAATATTTCTTTTAGTAAATGGTAAAACGAACTGGAAGCGGGCGCACTAGAAAATCTTTAAAACACTATTTGCGATTTTATAAAAAAAACATGGTTTACCTTTTACACATCTTAAAATTTGTAGACGCGGTCCATCGCAACCCATCTGTCGCTCCTAGTCTGCGCTCACCATTTCATTAAACATAACTTATAAACTCTATCTTTTAATAAAGCAAATTGTAATATACATCATTTTAAAGCTGAAAGTATTGTTTACAAGTGCTTAGTAGAAAGTCACAAAGCAGTATTTCCAAATGTTAACTTTAAAAAACTAATATATTAAAACGTTGTTAATTTATTACAAATAATACATAATTTTTGTCCAAAATTTTATAAGAAACTTTTTTTGCGAGAAACTAATTGGGAAAAAACGTCAAGTTTCCAATAAGTAATAATTTTAAATCTCTAGCTTGCAATTGTGCTTATTTGTGTGTACGAGACTTCAATAATTACTCCAAAGTGTAGAATTAAAATTGTGATTGATAATCGTATCGATTATTGCATTTCCTCAAGACGACGTCGTAGTAAAGTATGCCAAAGTCGTTAACAATGTATACTTTCATAAATCGCCAAAAAGAATTATAATTACCTAAGGCGTAATTACTAGCGAAAGAAGCTTACGCTCTAATAGAAGGTTTACCCTTAAAAATTTCCACAAAACGAATGTGTATCACCTAAATTTAATTAAAATTGATACTGAAACATATTCTCAATTCACACAATAATTAATTCTGTGATTCCAACAATTCCTAATTTTTTAAAAAAGGAACGTTTTCGAAGTGAAATGCCATGTATACGATATAGATAAAGACAATAGTGTGAGGTGAAGATTTTATTATTACTATTCAATGTATATACTTACATACAGTGTGACTCATTTAGATTGGAAACACCCCTGTAAAATTTGAAGCAATTAACCGATTTCAACCAATTTTTCTTAAATATCAAGTAATAAAAGATCTACGCCGGGGCAAAATTTAAAATGTTTATTCCAATTTTCAGGGCATAATACGATACTTTTTCGTAGTCGAAAATGGAGAATTTTCATTAGCGATTTTTATATAAAAAAAATTTCTACGCCACTGGATTAAGAGTGCCCTCAAATAGCGCTGATCAAAATTTTTTTTTATATATTTCTTAATAACAAAGTTATGACAACTTAAAATTCGAGAACTCACTAAGCTAACAGTTACAAAAGAACACCCTGTATCAATAGATGGCTATGGAAACTATTATTTATTTTTTAATAATTGTTAGAATAAACCCCCAATGGAGAAAAAAAATGTTTAACTTTACACGTAATAAGTACATAATAAGACCTAAATCTTTAAATCTTATTTGCCATGGAAATTATGTTACTGTTTGACAGGCAACATTATTTACTTACAATTGTTATTATATTTTGTATCATGGCTGAACGATTAAGTGTGAGAGAGAAAATTGAAATAATACGTCTTTTACGAGACAATGATAGAAGTGCCAGAGCTGTTTGTAGAATATTTAATGAAAGACACGCAGATCGTCGTATTAGCTGCGGTGCGGTGATCAAAGTAGATAAAATATTCAAGGAAACTGGTGCGGTATCACAACACCTTTTAAAAATGAATCATGTGCAAAGGAGCGACAGATATGATCAGCTCATTTTAGATCAGTTTAGAAATAATCCCAACACTAGTATAAATTTGAATGTTCAACGAGAAACTATTCGGCGATATCTCAAAAGAAACAATATTAAACCTTTTAAATTGAAGTTTTTGCACAAATTGCGAGAAGGCGATGAAGCAATACGTTGGAAATATTGTTTGTGGACCCAAGAAGAATATTTAAACAACAGAAATGTTCTCAAAAATGGTTGTTTACCGAAAAGGCCACGTTCACTACAATGGAGTAGTATCGTCACAAAATTGTCGCTATTGGGCAGCCAATAACCTCCACTGGGCAATATACTGTAAAAACCAGTATTCCCAAAAAATCAACATCTGGTGTGGGACACTAAACGAACGAATTATTGGTCTTTTCTTTTTTGTGGAAAACATTAACGCGCAGAACTTTTTACAGTTTTTAAATACCGATATATAGGATGCCATAAACTAGATTCCAATTAATGAACGATTAAACTTAGTTTTCCAGTTAGTTGGGTGTTCAAGTTCATTATGCCAGAGCTGTGATGCAATGGCTGAACGAACCTTATCCAAACCGATGGATAGGCCATGGTATTCCGTTAACGCATTGGCCACTGAGATCTCCACATCTAACAATTTTAGATTTCTTTCTATAGGGACTAGTACACAGAAAGTTTACAAAACTCGGCCAAGAGACAGAAACGAAGTTTGTGCAAGAACTCGACAGGCATGTGAAGAAATTACTCCACAAGAACTGAGGAATGTAATTAAAAACATCCGTAAGCGCTACGACAAATGTATCGAACTAGGTGGTGCATCTAAAATAAAATGAAGTTTAACAGTTTTGTTAAAGTTAAGTTTTCCATTCAGTTTTATAAGTTATTTTACTGTAAAGTTAAATGTAATTCGGTTACTTTTATTAAATACTGATGTTACTTTAAACATTTTTTCTCCATTCGTGGTTTATTCTAACAATTATAAAAAATAAAAACAATTTTCATGGTCATCTATTGATACAGGTGTTCTTTTATAACTATTAGCTTAGTGAGTTTTCGAACTTTTAAGTGTCATAACTTTGTTATTAATAAATATATTTTTATAAAATTTTGGTCACAGCTATTTGGAGGCACTCTGAATCCAGTGGTGTAGAAACTTTCTTTATAAAAAATCGCTAATAAAAATTCTCCACTTTCGACTACGAAAAAGTATCGTAGTATGCACTGAAGATTGGAATAAACATTTTAAATTTTGTCCCGACGTAGATCTTTTATTAATTGACATTAAAAAAAAATTGGTTGAAATCGGTTAAAGACTTCAAATTTTACAGGGAGGTTTCCAATCTAAATGAGTCACACTGTATGTATGTTTATATACGTAAAATTTACGCAATATCTAAACTTAAAGATCATAACACACCCACTTTTTTCCATAAAAAAGTTAAAATTTTGTTTTAAATTTATGCAAACATATTATTATAAGTTTTGTTGTGAAAAATAAATATGTTAATTAAAAATTGTTATTAATTGTATTAAATACATAGATAAAAAGTTTATCTCGAGTAGGATTTGAATCTATGACATGTACTTTGCTCTAACCACCTGAGCTATCGAGATACAAGCCCCAATCAAGAGCGGTACTCTAGCAATGTACGTGTCGTATGTTCAAATCCTACTCGAAGTAAACTTTTTATTTATGAATTTAATAATATTAATAATAATTTTTATTCAAACATACTTCAATATGCAAGATTTTGATAAAATTTTATTATTATATTGTCATCCAAGGTTGAATCCAGTTTTAGGTCCTTCACATTCCATTTGCCTTTTGATACTCTATTAATGTCTATCAACTCGTTCACATTAAACATTTTTTTTTAAATTATAAGGTAATGGATAAGTACATTTTTCAGTTACAGCATCTAATTTTTTATAGTCTACGTAATCTGTAGTTATCCTTTTTTTGTATTATTAAAATTGGATAACTCCATCCCGATTCACCTAAAGCCAACATTTTGTTTACTTCATCATCCCGTTTTTACCCAAAAAATAGCACCTAAAACAATATAATGTCGTAGTTCAGGAAGCACATAAGCTTTAAATAATTTTGCTTTATACTTTAATTGAATTGGTATCATCACAAATACTACACAACTTAAAGAATCATTTTCAGCTAGTTTACAAGATTATTATAGATTGGATTAATTTTAATTCCAAGGGACAGCGTAATCAATAATCATTGACATAACCGCTCTTATGAAACATGATGTTAATCACCATTTGCCGCAACATATGTGATAGTCCACCCACTCTAAATATAACCTCAAAATTGACATTTGACGTTTAATGTTTAGGAGTGTTTAAATTATTCAAAATTATGCAAAGAACAAAAAGCAAATTGAAACATGATTTAATTTATTTTACAAATTGTTACTAACAATTAACAATTACACAGGTATATTTTCAGTGATTCTTATGGCGTTTTTTACGCTGATTATAGATAAAATAGTAAAAAAAATTCCATTGCCCTTGGTTTTCCCGCAAATAACATTAAATTTTTAATTTTAAGGTTTTTTTAACATACGTATTAACTGTATCCTTTGGGTAATAAATCTAAATAATAATTTTATATCATATCATTTTTAGCTAAATAAATTAACTGAATGTAGTCAGTGTAAATTTAGGTTGGGAACATGAAACAGCCTTTCTTTTGTTAAATATAATTGTACAGTAAAACTGGTAGATTCCAGTTCATACTAGATTTGCTGCCAGTATGCTGTCGGTCTCAGTACCCCTTCCTCCCCCTCCTCCCGCTGTCTGCTCACCACAGTAAGGTCAAGCTACTGTCAGTGTAGATGTAACCACTGTGCTGACCACACTTCCACTGTTTATTCGTAGAAGTGCAATTTAGTTTTGTGTTTAGAAATGGCTTCTAGAGGTTGTGTGAATTCTCATTATTGTTTCTGCTATATTTGTGGTGAAAGCAACAGAGAAATATTTCTGATTTTGTTAAAAAGGTATACTTTGCTTATTTTGATATGAAACTGGGGGATTAAAAAAACCGTGGGCTCCTCATAAAGTATATTCTGTGTATGTAGAACTGAGAAGACCTGAGATAATGGTTTAAAGGTAAGAAGAAATCATTTCGTTTTGCAATACCGATGATTTGAAGAGAACCTGAAAACCATAGCGATGACTTACTTTTGCTTTTGTTGCGTGCAAGGTTTTAATTTAAAAAATAAAAAGGAGATTTTGTGTCCGAACATTCCTTCAGCTATGCTTCCTGTTTCTCATGGGATTGATTTACTTGTACCTTGTCCTCCAGCTACACTTGAAAATATTTTGGATGATGTTGATCAGTTGTCTCAAGACAGTGATGACGACCTTTTCTTGGTACAGGAGTAGAGAAAAAGAATTTGTGCATTTTTTCTCTCGAGTGTATGATCTCGTTTGTTGTATTAATGTTCCTGGGCTGATGGATACATTCAATGTCAAATACGAACCTGATGAATGGAGACTTTTCATTGATTCCTCCAAAAGAATCCTGAAAGCTGTTCTTCTGCACAATGGCAATGAATATGCATCTGTACCAGTAGGACATTCAGTTCATTTAAAAGAATGTTATGAGGACCTTGAATTGGTCCTTAACAAGCTTAAGTACTCTGATCATAAGTGGACCGTTTGTGGGGATCTGAAAGTGATTTCTACGTTACTAGGCCAACAGAGTGGCTACACAAAATTCCCCTGCTTCCTTCCTGAATGGGATAGCCGTGACCGTAAACAACATTATGTTCAAAAGGAATGGCCAGTAAGAGGAAATTTGGTTCCTGGAGTTAAGAACGTTGAAAAGGAGAGTTTAGTGGATCCTAAAAATATTTTACTTCCACCACTTCACATCAAGTTGAGACTGATGAAACAATTCGTTAAAGCATTGCCTAAAGATGGACAGTGTTTTAGGTATCTTTGTGAGCAGTTTACCGGCCTATCTGAGGCAAAACTTAAAGAAGGGGTATTTGTTGGGCCTGATATAAGGAAATTTATGGAGGACGAAAACTTTGAGTTGAAAATGGAAAACTAGGAAAGGAAAGCATGGAAGTTTTTTAAACAAGTAGTAAACGGCTTTCTAGGAAATAAAAAAGACCCAAACTACAAGAATATTGTTGCCGATCTGTTAAATAACTACAAGCTGTTTGGCTGCAATATGAGTGCTAAAGTTCATTTTCTTCATTCTCATCTGAACTATTTTCCTTAAAATCTTGGAAGAACAAGGAGAACGATTCCATCAAGATATAAAAGAAATGGAACGCAGATATCAAGGCCGCTGGAACGTTAACATGATGGCTGACTACTGTTGGATGTTAAACAGAGAAAATCCTCAACTCCACAGCAAGAAAAGTACAAAAACAAGTTTTGGAAGAAAAAGGAAACGTTACTACAAAGACTTGTAATTGTGTTGTAATAAGCCCTATCAACTATTCTTACTCTATATTTAAGATTAACTTATGTTTAAAGTGGTTTAATAAAATTGTAAATAAATAATACTGATTTAAAAAAGTCGCCTTTTTATAATTTTGTAGAAAAATCTTACGTGATAGAAAAAACCAATATCATTATTAAAATCAGCGTAAAAAACTACATAAAATCAGTTATTAAAACTAAAACAATTTTCAAAAATATTTTTTTGCAGACCTGTGTTATGGGTAACACTACAATTATGTTATGTTTAATATTGGTGTACTATCATATGTGTTGCGGCAAATGGGACTAACGACATGTTTCATAAGAGCGGCGCCACCTTTTTTCCACTCATAATCATTAAACGTCAAATGTCAATATTTAGTATGAGCGCACTATTACATATGTTGCGGCAAATGGTTACTAACGTCATGTTTTATAAGAGCGGCTGTGTCGGATATTTTTGATCGCACCGTATATAATTATAATTATATAATCAAAATTGGATTATTGCGCATATTAAAATTATTATTCTTAGCACCACAACCAAAACTATTTAAATAAGCGACCGATTGATATGTAGAGTCCCGTTCACGGTTTAAAAACGGTTTCCCCTGAAGTTTTCCGAATACGTAAAACCAACTTTACCGCAAGACTAACACTTCTTTAATTTACAATATCTTGTAAAATAATTTTTACCGTTACATCTAAAGCAAATATTCTCATTCCTGCCCAACTCCGAGTTCGGTTTGTAATATTACTTTTTTCACGAGAATGCTCAGACCTCTCCTTTGTATGGTTCCAAGTATCATACCTATTTCGTGTACATCTTTCCTTGCTTATATGTTCACTACTGTCTCGCGACACATCCCTACTAATTTTTCTGTATCTCTTTTGTAATCTTCACGAGATTTGATTATAGTGCTATCTTTTAATGCAGCACTTTCTAGAGAATCCATTCAGGATCTTCACCGATCTTTGTTTGTTTTTCCAACTTTGTTATTATCACTAAAACTTACTTGTGTTTGTCTAACTCTACATTGCTTAATTTCTTTTTAGCGTCCTTACCATAACTTAAATTTACTTCTACAGATATTTTTCGTTAGCTCTATTAACTGATCTTGAGAGGTTACATCGACAAGCATAAGTTGATTTTGATAATCTTTTAAACAAATTTTTCAAAAAAGCAACATAAATGCCGTTCGATTCTTTTTCTCCCTGTGTGATGCTAGTTATTTCAGCCCAAAGCTTGTCATTGTAATTATTCGTCACGTATATAAGCAGACAAACTTTCCCAATCAAATACTCTATCTTTCACGCAGCGAAACCACATCAACGCGTTGCCTTCAAACAATTCGATTCCACTTCGAAGTAATTGCTTTTTACTTATACCCCTTGATTCACTCAACTCATTTACTCGTTCAAGAAAGCAATTCACTCCCATAACATCTACTTCACTACTAAATTTTAATCCCCATTTTTTAACATTAAGTTTTGCGTTTATACATAAACTTTCCAACGGTTTTAAAGTAATTTCTGAATCTGATTCTGCGCAGAAGGTTGTGTGTTAAATTATGCTGAGGTAGTTGTATTGACCCCCATAATTAGAAGTTTGAATATTATATCTAATGGTTCTCGATTTTTAATTGATTCTGTTATACTATTAAATTAACTAACGTAATTAAGATATGCAGTTGTTGAGGTTTTTACTGCATTTTATTACTAACTTTAGCTTCATTTTTTTAAAATCTGCTCAATATTTGACATAATTTAATTTCAATTCTCCTGGGTGAACTCGAAATTTCAACATCTAATAATGATTTTACATCTTGGAGTTTCTTTTTTATTATGACAGGTTCATTCTTTTAATCAACACTAAATTCAGTTTTAAAAAATTTCCCGGCCTTTTCTAAACTCAAAAAACTCAATAATTTACACAAATCTTTAGTATTATAACTATCATCCACAAAACCACGTTTGGAATTAATTTCAAAAATTATTCTCCTTTTACTAGCCTATTTTCAAAATAATCAACAAAAGGCAATAGGCAAAAGAGTTATTGGTTTGACAAATAATAATTATGTAATAAACCCTTTCTAACTAACCAAAACGTAGAAAAAAAATTATGAATTAATGATAATGGGTTTAAATTTTAATGTCGGGCCCCACGTTGGGCGCCAAAATTTTGCTACGTTTTGGTTAGTGTTGTTTTAAAGCCAGTATTGTAGCGTACCAAAAATAATAGATTACAGTAGGTATCAAATCGCTTTGTCCTCTTTGGTATTAGACACTTCTAAAATATACATTTACATTTTATTAATTAAATTCAATGTTACGTAAATGAGTGTTGTATGATGTTACAAATGTAAACAGTATGAATGTCGATAGCCGTAGGGGAAAAGTTAGAAATGAGACGAATAAGTGAAATTAAAAAATAAACAAATATGTAATTAGGATTACAAATCTTCTTTTCTTCTATATGTCCTGTGTCGTTCGACTGGACCAATCGTATAGATAATGCAGAAGTTTTCAATAAGTAATAATCTAATAATATCTAGCAACTGTACTTATTTGTGTATCAGACTACCTCCAAAGTATAGAAATAAAATTTTGATTGATAATCTCACTGATTGGTGAATACAACCAACGTGGTATTCACCAATACCACGTTGCAGTAAAGTATGCGAAGATTATTAATTATTATTTATTGCTATTCTCAATTATAAAAGTTATCTTGTTTTAAATCCTAATTTGTTTGTTATAATTGGCTTAATCACTTTAGACAATAATTAATTATATAATTACATCAGGCACCTTATACACAATTCGTAATTAAAACACGTAACAGATCGAATCTGAAAACAATTGAATTTTTGTAAATATTTGTTGCCAATTGATTTGAAGGTGATTTGCCAACACCCTTTATAAAACATATACATGCTATAATCTTAAATTGTACTTTAACTATTAAAGTAACTTTGTGCAAAGACTGGTTTTCAGCAATGTATTAGAATTGTTAAGACAAATAAAAATTGTCAACTGTTCTAAAGGTACAATTTTAGACAAGAGTAGAATATTTCAAAAACCGTTGTAAATCGAAGCAAAGTTGCATTAACGTACAACAAGCAACTCAAAAATGTAATAATATACAGAGTATTCCGTATAACTGGGCGTGATACACAATTGAAAAATGTTTTAGATCAGGAATAAGTGCAAACAATTTTATTTATAAATATAAAATGGTTTCTGAGATACCTAATACTAAGGCGACCATTCGTCACGTATTATATGGGGCAGTCACTTTTTTAAACGCATTTCGTATATGTAATTATTTTAATAAATTAGTAAATGTTTCGTATTTATGATGAAGTTTCTTTTTTGTCCCGTTTATGACGTTTCATTATTTAGAAGGAATTAATCAGAGTGTAGAAATTACGAAAAAGACAGCGAGACCTTCAGATATGACACAATAGGATGACATCACAAGTTCTACAATTTACGAGACTTTTATACCACTTTTGTCAACTTAAATAAATTGCGCACGCTCCCGCTTATGAGGCAGTGCTAAGTCTAGCGCTAAAAGAATTTGCTTACGACGGTGTCTTGTACGTGTGAAAAATAAATATACCGGCGCGTGTAAATAAAGCTAATAAAAAGTTGTTTCCAACAAAAATTTTCAAGAGCTAGAAACAAATCTGAAAATACTGTGTGTAACAGTTTACAAAAAGAATCATTAATTTCCATACAACATGATCTTGGAATTGTCAATTCTGTAACAATATTGTTCAAACGATGTAAAAATGTATCCTATACTCGTAAGATATTTTATTATTATTATTATTTAAAGTTTGGCCATGGTTTTTTTACTCGCAAATTTTCCATGGTACAAGTGTACATGGTTCATCAAATTTAATGCAACAATTAATAGATCGGAAAATAAAGTATTTTTGCCAAATCAAGTTAACATTATGCTAGTAGCTTTGGTAAATGAAAGAGAAGACCTAGCCGTAACTCAATTTAGAACCTCAGTGACCTTGTTTTATGCTACTTGTATAGCCGGTTTGAAGATTCGCAAGTGTTTCGTTGGTTATTGCTAAAAAAAGGATCTCTGTGGTTAGATGTTGGAAAATCATTAACTGTTTTTGAAAAGCAGCACCTTGGTATTTAATAGATGATTCAAAACGTTTTGATGAAATTGTGTATAAAATATACAATCAGATAAAAAATAAGAGAACGGAAAGAGGTTTCTGTATCTATTCTATTGACAAACAATGGGTCGAGCATTGTGAAGCACTTCAAGAATGAAGAGATACCATACATATTAAAAATTGTTGAAATGTGCATGTGTTTACCGGGATCCAACGCCACCGCTGAATATGAATAAAATTTGGATCAGCGAAAAATGTAACCTTACTGTAACAACCTTAAAAGAACTTTTAATGACAAAAAATATTTTTGAAATGAATTGCTTTCAATTTTTTAGGTATCTCCTTGATCGTCCAATCAGTGGAAAAATATACAAATGTGTAACATTTCCCTCGCCATTCCATTACCTATGTACTTTTTTGACACTATTGTATTATGATATGGGACGCTTAAAAACTTATCATAAACAATCACTGCATTTGTAAGTAGGGAATATAAAAACTCATAATTTTGCATCTAATTTAAAAGAACTCTCCTTCCCCTTACTAAGGAGTATTTGGTACCCCTCAGACTCTTCGGGTGATGCGTCCATCTCCCGTATTTCCTTTTTACATAAATGGCCACCTTAGCTAATATATGATAAAAAAGGTATAGCCTGTATAATTTCAGTATTAATATAAGCGCTAATACGTTTTTGAAACATCCAATTCACCGCGTATAGTGAAGTTTTTACGAATTCAAATAAATCAAGTAAAAGCCGTGTAGTTAGATTTAGTCATTGCTACCAACTTCGAAGCAGAGCATTAATGAAATTCAATATAAAACTAAACAATTGAAAACTTTACGATAATGAGTTTATTAAAAGCATCAAAATATAAAAAAACATTTTTTTTATTTAAACAGTCTTGCTTTTTAAGCTTATCATAGCGATCAATGTATTTAATACAGTACTTAATTAATTCCATAATTTTTCGTTTTTCGAATGTTTTCTTTTTAGCGGCAGTAACATGTTTTTTTTACTTCATTACATTTTCAAATTTTATAATTTATTACAAATACGCATGAGATTTATGAACTTGTAATATCAACCCTCATATTGTTTTTGAATATTAAAACAGTATATTTTAATATGTAAAAATATTCAGATTTAAAACAGTTTACGGAACAGTTGAAAAATTAATACAATCTGATTAATCTACATTAAAATGCCTTTCTTTTACACGCATATGTATATAAATAGAGGTTGGAATACAATCATTTAAAATTCTACTGTGTACAAATTTCTTAATACAAAATTTCCATAAATAAGATGGAGAGTAATGAAACAAAATTAGTAGCTAAGCTTAACTGAAATAATTTAACAGAATGATCAAAACATACTTTTTTTTAATTATTACGACAAATTTTAACTTTATATTAAAAAAATATATCAACATATAATAATGAATCGTAGCTATAACAAGTACGCATTTTTAAC